>CP139509.1:412285729-412885729 GCA_021014915.2 Artemisia tridentata subsp. tridentata
CCAAGTCATCTTTCTGTAGTAATACTCCATGTGATGAAATATACTTAGAGCCGACATGCTCACACGATATGGGGTCATGATCTTCAGCATCAGAGTAAGCAGAAGCTGTGTTTAAGGTCTTTTAGGGTGATCATGACTTCTTTGATGATGATGTGGTGTGAACATGTGGTGATGGATTGGCATCTTTTCTGCAACCAGCTACAACAGCAACCAGCTACAGCTTTCCACAGCTACAATCGCCAGAAGTTCCTGCATACGACAGTTAGCAATAATTCGACCGGTACTTACAAGTTTGGACTTCGAGACAGTCAACAGCATATTGTGAAAACTCTCTCTAATCCTTACCAAGACCGTTCCTAATCGAAAACCCACAGAGGGCTTTTTAAGATTTTACCGTAGTAAATCAACGATTAGGTGAGTCGCTGGAGATCACTCCACGACTGTAGACCGGTTGAAACCGCCGCGACCACTAAGCGTAATCCACGAGGAATTACCGAAGTGACCTGCTTTCAGGGCTGCTTGATGTTGACCCTGGCAGGAATTTCCATTCAATCATTGAGAATTACATAAGTAAATTCTCTCATAAATGTTCTGGCAAATTGCTAAGATCTGCGTAGGACTCTTAAGATTACAACTGGTGTCCTTAATGTTGAACACCTAGTGTAGAAATAATTTGTGTCCCTATGAGATCTTATTATGCATCTCGTGGCTCTAGACTCTATTGTGCGTTTTGATTTGGTGATCGGAGGCTGGAGAGGACTGCCACCTTTTCAATATCATCTAACTCGGAGTGAGAGAGACGATAGTAATGTATTGAACTCCGTGACAATTGAAACAAGAATCCTTTGAGGGACCTTGAGTGGCTAGGGAGGGTTGTGCAGCGTATCACTGGGTCCATGATACTTTGTCTTCAATGCCAGCAATCAACTAAGTGATTCTGACAGCATATGTATTGACCCGGTTTCTGCCTAAGTTGTAAGGAGGGCTATTTCTTTTCACCCTTTCTCTTTACAGTTCTTTTTCATTCTTCAACCCCTTCAGTGCTTACCGAGACTTCAAAACTAACACCTTGTTGGGTTTGTTCCAGTGTTAGCTCCATCTCAGTCGGCACTATTCCCTTATGCACATTTCTCATTTTTAATCATACCTAAGGACTTCTACACTAACTAGTGGATTGTCCCTGGGTAGATCCCTCCGGCTCTGGCGGGATCGTGGGAACTTGAGCCTAACCTAACCATCCTTATAACTCCATGCATTAATTAAAATGGTCGGTCTTTGATATTCATCCACAATTGCCAAACCAAATCTTTGAAAAATCTCTCAAAGTGTTCATGATTCTGAAACCCATTTTTTGCAAACACTTGAGAGTTTTATATTTTTCAAATGCTCCCCCTCAACATGTGCTTGGTTGATTGTTTTATAAATTTGCACATGTTAGGTAGAGCTCGCACTTTTTGAATTGATCCACTTTCAGTGAACATGACCGATTCGAGACACGCTTACATTACTGGTTAGACCAGCTTGAAATTATTACCCGTCCTGGTCAAGTCCATAGAAAGTTTCTCGAAACGGTACACTCTACTCAGATACATCTTTTTCGAGACACGCTTACATCACTGGTTAGACCAGCTTGAAATTATTACCCGGCCAAGGCGTATCCTTTCGATTGATGACAATTCAAGTTTCGTCAATTCTTAGGTGAAGTCTGAGCCTTGTTCACACAAGATGCCATAATCCATTGTTTTGTAAAACCATTTGCTCCCCCTCAATATATGCATTGATATAAGAAAGATTTTCGTACATATGGAGGAGCTTGCTTTTATGACCAAAACATTTTGCTCCCCCTCAATATGTGCCTTGATATGCAAAATGGTTTAGCACATACGGGAGAGCTTACATTAATTACCAAATCATCACATTTTATCAGAATTTCCTATTTAAATCACATTCTCTCCCCCGATCAAAAATTTCAAACCATTTGAGATTTGTGATCCCAATTGATTTAAATACGTTTAGAAAAATTCGGGAGAAAATGTGGTCAGGTTTAAATGTATTCTGATTTAGGAGCATACGATGCTCCCCCTGAAACAACGAGAGAGTGTCACTGCTGATGTTGCACAAATTTGGTAAGGTGTCAGAAATTTGAAAATTTAAGTCAATTGACCACCTTGTGTAACATCAAGACTCTCTTGAAGAATCAAACAAGATAAAGAGTCTGATGTAAAGAAGACTTCTCTTCTAATACACGAAATGACGCACTGAAACGTACATCAAGTCGGGAGAACATGGATATAAAGTAATCCATGCCCAGGTGAACATCACCCGGTTGGAGAAACAGCTGTCTTTTTGGCGACATGCTTTCCCCATTGTACAGTGCGGGTTGCAGTATGAAGTAACTGCAAGCCATTAAGACATGTTTTAACTGATTAGTATAACTTCTGCTCGAGCTTCATTTAAGAATCCGTGCCATTGTTGAATGACATTTCTAGATACGTAAATGTTATCGATAAACAGAAGACATGCCTAGGTAGAACTATTTTTGGTATTTTCTGATTTTTCGATTTTTATGGTTTTTTATAGGTTTTATATTTTTGTATTTTTCTTTTTGATTTAAGATATATACAACTATGTACAAGGATATAAGAAGACAATCCTTTACTCCTCCTTTTCTTCCTGAAGACACTTGAGGGTTTCAGGAGTCATGCTTTTCATGCCAAGGCGTGGGAGAATAAACTGAAACCTTTCTCTTGGGAGGGCCTTGGTGAAGATGTCAGCTAACTGAAACTCTGTCCTCACGAAGTATAGCTCCACAATTCCTTTTTCCACCTGTTCCCTGATGAAGTGATGCCTGATGTCGATGTGTTTTGACCTGGAGTGCTGAACATTGTTACAACAAAGAGCAATGGCGCTTTTGTTATCACAATATAGGGGAATTTTGTTGTATGAGAATCCATAGTCCGAAAGCTGTGATCGCATCTAAAGGATTTGTGCACAGCAAGCAGACATAGCAATGTACTCAGCTTCAGTAGATGATATGGAAGTACTCATCTGCTTCTTAGAAGACCAACTAACCAACTTTTCCCCTAAAAATTGAGCTCCTCCTGAAGTACTTCGACGAGTGTCTTGACATCCCGCATGATCAGCATCTGCGTATGCCGTTAACTCCATTGCAGTGTCCTTAGGATACCAGAGACCCATATGAACCGTGCCTTGAAGATATCGGAAGATCCTTTTCACTGCTTCAACATGCTTCTTGGTTGGTCTGGATTGATACCGAGCACACATACATACAGCAAACAGAAGATCTGGTCTGCTAGCCGTGATGTACATCAAAGATCCAATCATGCTTCGATACTGTGTTATATCAACTGGAATCCCTGAAGGATCTTCATCCAGCTTCGTTCTATCAACCATGGGACTGTCAACAGGTTCACTTGAATGGAATCCAAACTTTTTCAGGATCTCGTTGGCGTATTTGGATTGATTGATGAATATGCCTCCGGGACTTTGAGAAACTTGTAGTCCTAAGAAGAATGACATTTGTCCCATCATGGACATTTGGAATTTGGAATTCATCTCCTTTGAGAAACTATCACATTCACCAGGATCTGTTGAAGCAAAGATGATATCATCTACATATATCTGAACTAGCAGTAGATGGTTTCTTGACTTCCTGGTGAATAGTGTAGGATCAACAACACCCTTGGAGAATCTGTTTGCAAGGAGGAACTTGGACAATGTATCGTACCATGCCCTTGGCGCCTGTTTTAGCCCATAAAGAGCCTTCTTCAAGCGGTAAACATGAGTAGGGTGTTCAGCATCCACGAATCCTTCAGGTTGACTCACGTAAACTTCTTCCTTTAAGTCACCATTCAAGAATGCCGTTTTGACATCCATCTGGTAGACTATCATATTACGACTAGCCGCATTAGCTAGGAAGATTCTTATAGCTTCAATTCTAGCAACCGGAGCAAACGATTCTTCAAAATCAATGCCCTCTTCTTGTCTAAACCCTTTAGCAACTAGCCGTGCCTTGTTCTTTAAGACATCACCATACTCGTCAAGCTTCACTTTGAAGATCCACTTTAAAGCAATGATCATTGCACGCTCAGGAGGAGGCACTAATTCCCATACTGCAAGTCGATCAAATTCATGGATTTCATCCTGCATAGCCTGGAACCAGCAATCTTTAGTCATTGCTTCTTTGGCATCTTTTGGTTCGACTTTAGACAGTACGGAATTGAAGAAGCACCATAGTGCATCAGTGGCTAGTTGATTACGTGTGGATACTGGACGTGAGGGATTGCCTATGATGTTGTCGATTGGATGATCACTGGTCCATTTCCTGAGATGGTCGTGAGGTTGATGGTTATGAACAGAAGTAGCAGTGCTGTGTTCCTCAGGTAAGGATGTGTCTGATGGATGTTCAGGAGCAAATATGTTTTCAAAAGGAACCTCTTCAACAGGAGCAAAAGGATTAACTTCCAACGAATTATTATCTGAAGATTGTTGCATTACTGGAGAAGTTTGAGTGTTTGATGATGAAGGCGATTGACTGGCAGCAGGAGCATTGTGACTGACTGATACTGAAGCTGCAGGGCCTTCCGAACCTTGTGGGGCTTGAACCTCATCCATAGGAATTATAGCTGGTTCACTCGGGATGGTTCCATTCGTTGGCTCAAAGTATTCATCAAACATAGGATCGAATAACTTCTTCAACTCCTCACATGTAGGTGGCACATAAGAATCTGCAGGCGTGGAATTCTGTACAAGTCCTGAACTAATGGGTCCAGGAGACAAAAGGTGAAGATCGGGTCCAGAACTGATTTGTCCTGAAACAGGTAGCTCACTCAGCTCATCGAACGTAACATGAATGGTTTCCATGATTTTACGGGTCCTTTTATTGTAGATTCGATACCCTTTACTGTCTGGTGCGTATCCAACGAAAATACCTATATCTGCTTTAGCTCTTAACTTTCCCAAGTCTTGACTATCGTTAGTTGGATAGCAAAGAGCACCAAACACACGCAGAAAGGAAAGATCTGGTTTCTTGTTATGAATTAACTCGAAGGGAGTCTTCTCATGAGCCGGATGAATTAGGGATCGGTTTTGAGTGTAACATGCTGTTGCAATAGCTTCTGCCCAGAGAAACATCGGTGACTTTGAAAATATAAGCATGGTTCTTGCAGCCTCCACCAGAGTACGGTTCCTTCGTTCAACCACCCCGTTCTGTTGAGGCGTGCGAGGGATACTTTTCTGATGCGTGATGCCAATACTTTCATAGAAATTACGGAGTTGTTGGTTAACAAACTCAGTACCATTATCTGTGCGGATGATTCTGACAGTTTTATCTAGCCTTACTTGCAGCTGTTTTATCAGTTTAATGATAACCTCTGGAGTTTCGTCCTTGGTTCTCAAAAACTTTACCCATGTGAACCGAGAATAATCATCTACTATCACCAGAACATACTTCTTTCCATTTATGGTTTGTATTCTCATTGGACCGCACAGGTCCATGTGGAGGGTGTGAAGAACTTCCAAGTTGGTGTTGACGGTTTTAGGCTTGTGGGTTTGTTTCTTGCTTTTACCCAGTTGACATGCAGAGCAGAGATGATCTTTCTCATATTTCAGTCTGGGCATCCCTCTAACAAGATCTTTACGGGAAAGATTATTTATGGTATCGAAGTTCAAGTGGTTCAAACGACGATGCCACAGCCATGATTTTGTTTTAGAGGCTTTAGAAAGCAAGCATATTGGAGAGGACTTCAACATTTCTTCAATTGAGATGGTGTATAGATTGGTGCCCCGACTGCCCTTGAGGAGATCTAAACCATCCAATTCTCTGACGAAACATGTATGCTTTCTGAAAGCCACTTCCAGATCTGAATCACAAAATTGACCCACAGAAAACAGATTGTGTCCTAGTCCTTCCACATAATATACCCTTGAGATTACACTATTACCAAACACATAATCTCCATAACCCATAATAGCACCAAAGTGGTCGTTCCCAAATCTAACTGTCCCGATAAACTTTTTCACGAAGTTCTTGAGCCGTGAGCGATCTCCAGTCATATGTTTTGAGCAGCCTGAGTCCAAATACCACAGGACGATTTGTACGACCTGCATTTGAAACCAGACAACAATGGATAACTGAAAAATGTGGATCCCCAAGTGCAATTGGGGTCCATTTGGTCAGCACACACATATTCAGGAACCACAGATTTCACAGATGCTACTATCTTTACTGTGGAGACAGAACTTGAGACAGGACAAGACCTAGATGGAAGGCATTGTGATTCTAAAGTCAATATTCTTCCAGTGGGTCTCCATTCCTTAACTTTCACAATTTTATGCTTATTCATTTTAGGTAACGTGCACTGTTTTCCTAAATTGAATTTCCTTCCAGTGGGTCTCCATTGATAGCCTATGCTAGCAAATGTTTTTCCTGTTGCTTTCCAAACCTTTTTGCATGCTTCAGTTATCCTACCATTCTTAACATGGGATGATGCAGAAGACATCAGGAAAGACACAACACATTCATCATGATTAGCAGAAATTAAACAATTGTCGCAAGTTTTACAGATAGCATTAGAATTCGAATTAATTACAGTACTTTTGATACTAGAATCAACACGATTCATCCTACTCATTGTAAACTTATTGTTCCTAGGTTGGGCTTCTACATTCTTCAAGTGATCATTCTTAGCTGGCGCAGTCATATCCTTTCTTTCATTTCCTCTAGACCTTGACCCGCTAGCTTGGGTGTCACTTTTTACTCCTGTAGAAGCATCGAAGGTAACATTAGTTTGTTTTTCTGTCACATGCCTTCCTGATAATGATGTGTTGGGTTCTGATGTTTTGGGTGGTAGGTCAAAGGCTACATACTTGTTCACAACATTGGATGATGATGCAACAAATCTATCTCTATGGCCTCTAAACTTAGGAATTGAGCCTATGGCATATTCTAAGTTTTCCTGAATCCTTTTCGTGAGTTTGCATGCATAGACAACTGCTTGATCAAGTGGCTTATCATTCCTATCCTCTTCAACTACCTCACGAAGTGTGTCAAGACCTTCTCTAAGATGATCTAGATATGTTTGATGGGCAAGGCTGTTATTTCTAAGCTTAAATGGAATACGCCCAACATCAACATCATACTTTTTACAATCAGTAGCCTTTGGTGTGTCACAATTACAAGTGGTGCATGGCATTTTACCTTTCACCCGAGCCTTAAGATTCTCAATTTCATTTGTCAAAGAGGTTATTTGATCATTATGATTGCTTCTTGTAACTTTAATAGAATCATATAACTCTTTGAAATGTTGTTTAACCTTTGAATTTTCTTCTCGATAACACTCATTTTCATAATGTAACTTATTTATGGTGTTTTGATATTGAAAATTCTGAGAATCTGAAGACGAAGGTTTATTGGTGCCATATACTTCACACTTGTTGGATTTCAATTGGGCAATTTGGGCCCTCAGCAGTCGAATCGTGTTCGTGTGAGCTTGAATTGTCTCATCTCGTTTGCTTAATTCAAAATAAGTATCAAACTCAGGAGCATCCGAGGATGTCTTGACATTTGATATATTGCATTTTTCTTCTAAGTGTTGATGTTTGAGTTGCAAATTCAGATAATCAACTTCTAGTTTTGAAAAACGTTTAACCATGTTATCATGGTCATCATTTTGAATTTTTTTAAGCAATTTCAAATTCTCCCCCTCAAGCTCAACAACACGATTCTGGGTGACATTTAACGCAATAGCATACTCATTAAATTGACAAGCAGACAATGCAGAATCAGTGACAGTGTAAAATACATCTTGTTCAATACATTTAGCAATCAAGTTGTCATTAGTGATGAGTATGTTTTTTCTTTCAATCTCACGACTCTTAAGTTCTATTGCATATTCATTCACCTCATTTTCCATGTCTTTAAACACTACTTCCATTTCTTTTATTTCGGTTTTAAGGGCAGTTTGCAACCCTTCAAAATGTTCTTTAAGTAGTTTAAAGAATGGCATGACCTCAGTTAAGTAACACCTTTTTGCATGTTCAAAACACCTTTCCCCCTCAGTAATGCCGGTTGGTGTGATTCTCTTCTTACATGTTTTATCAAAATCAGCAAACAGTTGCCAAAGCACATATAAGCTAATAAAGGTTTTGCATTCAGTGGGAAGAGACAAAGGCACCAGATTCCTAGGTGTATTGGGAGGATACACCGTTATGGACGCAACTTTTCGAATGAGGGGGGTGTTGGCCTTAAGTTTATCTTCCTTAAGTTTTTCACTATCTTGTTTCCAAAATATCTGTTCAGGTGTTAACTTCTTTTGAGGAACAAACACAGTCAAACGATTTTCCTCATAATAATCATGGGGTTTGATTATTATTCGTCTGGCTATGCATTCGGGATCCCTCATTTTCTCATTCATTTTTTCCCTCGTTTTATCACTTAACTCATCCTCTTCATCAGTGTAGATATGCTCAGGTTGGTCATGAATAGGCTTAATCATCACATTACCATCATATAGGGCCGGTTGAAGTACTTGCATACCCTTAAGGATGGTTGACTTTGGTTCTCCTATCATGATTTTACTATGCTTATCACTCAACTTTCTGTGCTTATGAATCATTTGAGCAGTTTGTATGGTTTGATTTTGTGTGTACAACTTATCTTCAAGCTTATTTTTTAGCGTCTTGAGTTTAGAGAAATCATTTAAAAGAGTTGTTTCTTTTTGTTTGAATTCTTGCTTAAGTGTTGTTACACACTTTTGTGCTTCCTGTTTCTGTTTGACAGACTGTTCTAGCTGACTTTTCAAAGAACTTAACTCTATTTTTAATGTTTCTTCTCGCACTCTAGACTCTTTAATAAGTGTACTCATTTGACCCTCTAATTTCTGCTCACGATCATTAAGTTCAAACTTAGCACGCTGTTCATACATAGCAACTTGTTCTTTATAGATGTTAAGTCTAGTGATCAAGTTATTATCAGGGACAGGCAATTGGTTCTCATGGTACACACAAGCATTATCTACATTACTCGCATTATCTAAGGCACATACATTACTCATAGCACACACATCATTATTGACAAAGGATTCACCATTTGGTACATCAGGCGAGTTGTTGCTATTCAAATACTGTTCATATGAGACAATATTGCTATTTTCCATATCAACATCACTTGAGTCAGAAAAAACTGCTTGATGTACTTCTTCGGGAATCTGATGTCCCTCTACAATATTATATGTGTCATAAATTTTTAGTACCTCAGATATCACGGATGCATTAGAAGGATCAGCTTGACGAGATGAGGCCAGGGAAGACAAGTTAGCCATGAAGATTGTTTGAGCAGTAGGTTCATCATCCACATCAGAGTCAAAAGCATCACAGTCATCTGCCTTGAAGATGTTAGGATCATTAAGTGCTAGATCCTGAACAGGTTTCTCATCCACATCTTCATCAAAAGTATTTCCTCCATCTCCTGCCAAGAACAATAACTCTTCCTCATCCAATACAGCTCCATTTTCTTGAGCTTGCATTAACAGCATCTTGTCTTTGAAGTAATCTGAGTTCTGAGGACGTTTAGGTTGATTGCAGTTTCTAGCAATGTGTCCAAGCCCCCCACAATTATAACACTTGATCTGTTTCCCTTGCCCCTGATTGGCATTCCCTGCTCTATTCTGCACATAACCTCGACCCATGTTTCTACCAGCTCTCCCTTGCACATTCTGGACCACAATTTTCCCGTCCTCCACCATTGCTAGATTGCGTGGGTTGGAAGAATTCCTTAACTGATTGTTGGTCTGAGGGAGTGATGCTTGAAACTGTTGAACCAGTAGAGATACTTGATTGGTGAGGTTGTCAATTATTTTGTCGGTCTGAGAATAGCCTGAGTCAAGTTGTGAACTCATAGCAGGTACTTGTGAGTGAAGTTGGTGATAGCTTGGATTGGATGATGATTGGATTGTTGGTTGTACATTTGTCATGAAAGCCAGTGGGTCATTCGTAGTTGAAGGATTCAACTTTTCTCTCAGCACCCGATCATAGGCAGCATGCTTCTCATGTTGTTTCAGGTAAGCATACAGCTGTTCATAGTTAGTCTCCCTTAAACCTTTGTTGAGTTTGACGGCAGTAACAAATCTGTCCCATTCCGGAGTCATGTTGTTCACAAACTTTGAGTTAAGTTGGATATTGGGCATAGTCATTCTGATCATCCACATATCATTCACCAACTTATGAAATCTCACATAGTAATCTGTGATATTTTCTCCTGGATTCATTTTGAAATGCTCGAACTCATCATACAGCTGTGATTCACGATCTTCCTTTGTGAGTTCTGACCCTGCCAACAACATTTTAACGTTGTCCCACACAGCCTTGGCTTCAGTGTTAAAATTGATGAGCTTGTATACATCCTTTGGAAGACCTTGAATAACTATGTTGGAGGCTCTAATATCGGCATCATACCTCTTCTTTTCTTCTTCATTAAGATCATTGTAGTTTCTAGGTCTGTCGATGCCCCAAGTTACAGTACCATCTTCACCAGTTGTAACAACGTCTCTGGTGGTACCCATCTGATAAGGTCCTTCGTCAATTGACTTGAGAATGTTAACACCATTATCTTTTCCCAAGCAGTAAAGTCTAATTCGTTGTGCCCAAGACTCATAATCCGTCCTATCTAGCATAGGTGGACGAGTGTCAGATCCTGCTGCTTGAATATCATCTGATGATGTACTTGATGTGGTAGCCATAGTAACTACGGGATTTTACTGATCTTGTGATTTAACCGAGAAATCGAATCTTTCGCGGGAATTTCTAAAATCACCAAGACACAAACCGCCTAGACAAACCGCGTAGACACAAACCGCGTATGTGCCTAAGAGACAAACCGAGTTCACACAGGAGACACAAACCGCGTAGACACAAACCGTGTATGTGCCTAAGAGACAAACCGAGTTCACACAAAAGATACAAACCGCGTTGACACAAACCGCGTATGTGCCTAAGAGACAAACCGAGTTCACACCAAAGATACAAACCGCGTTGACACAAACCGCGTGTGCGCCAAAGAGACAAACCGAGTTCACACCAAAGATACAAACCGCGTTGACACAAACCGCGTATGCGCCAAAGAGACAAACCGAGTTCACACCGGATATACAAACCGCGTTGACACAAACCGCGTGTGCGCCTTAGAGACAAACCGAGTTCACACAGAAGATACAAACCGCGTACGCACCGTAGAGACAAACCGCGTTGGCACAAACTACCAAACCTGTCACTTTCAATGCAGTTTGTCCTTTTGCCTAAACTAGTAAAAAAGACAAACCGCGTAACCGATGTACCACAAACCGCGTTCAAGATCGTCCCAACTACACAAACCGCATTCAAGAACACTTCCACAAAAAACCCACGAATTGCTCCAAAATCACCACACGGTTCTTAGATCTGTGAATCCAAACACCAAATACCACTCTAATACTAATCTTAATCTAGAAAGTACAAAGTAAAACAACTTCTAATCACTAAACAAAGTACAAAATGAGATTTATGCTACAAAACAAACCGAATCCAAAAACACTAAAAACTACAAATCGAACCAACAAGAAAACCTCAAGAACTACACAAATCCGTGAATACCAACTCTCATGGACCTAACCATGGCTCTTGATACCAATTGTAGGGTATTCACAATGCATGAATCACTATTATGAGGCTTGTATGGATCGAATAAGTAAGATTTCTAGAGAGAAGTGGGAGCCTTTTAGAGAGAGAAAGAAACTAGTGTAATATTAGATTGAAAAGGTCCAACCCTTCCCTTGTGTGGGAAGGGGTATATATACTACTACATATTATGTCCCTAGTGGACTGTGGAGCGAGCTGACAGAGGGTAAAGACCCGACCCACTCCACAATAGTAATTAATAACTAAGCTACTAATAATATTACTGATAATCTTATGAGCTATGATGATCTAATAAGTACTCGGGGTGACCGAGTCTTCTGCTGAATATTCATATTCCTAACATGATAGAAAGTGAGTTGCATCAGTTACTATCTGATCAACTAAGTCATCAATTCAATGTGAAATATCATAACTAGATTTCAAGAAAGAAGTTTTAAGGAGCTTTAAAGTCCCAAACTCAGTCCATCATAAACCTATTATGGTCAGCAGCTAATATCTCAATTCTGCTATTTCCATTTCACTTGAAAACATCCTTTGTGTTTACATATTCATACCTGAAATTGTTAGTCTAAAACCAAAAGAACAATGTACAAAGTACTTGTCTTGCATTAGTATAATAATAAGACCAACTATATGAATAACACAATTTAATTTTGTACTAGCAGCACCTTGTGTGCTCAGCAGTACCTTATGAATCCAATAGTACCAACAAAAATTTATTTACATAAACACATTATTTGAAAAGTTAAAGATTAAGCATTCCAATACTTGCTACCAAGTACTGAAACCTTGAAACATCAAAAGCTTTTGTTAGCAGATCTGCAAAATTATGTTCTGAAGCAATTTTAAGAACTTGAATTAATCTTTTCTCATTGCAGTCTCTTATAAAGTGATGTCTAATTTCAATGTGTTTTGTTTTAGAATGTTGTACTAGATTTTTAATAATACAAATTGTACTACTATTATCAATATGAATAACAGTGTTTAAGAAATTGTACCCATAATCAAGGAGTTGGTTTTGAAGCCATCGAACTTGACTAGAGCAACTTGCAGCAGCTATGTATTCAGCTTCAGTTGTTGAATTTGCCACACTTGTTTGCTTCTTACACTGTCATGAGACAAGTCTACACCCAAGGAATTGACATCCTCTAGTTGTTGACTTTTTGTCCAAGCTAGCACCAGCATAATCACTATCCGAATATGCTACCAAGTCAAAAGGAGATTCTCTAGAATACCATATACCCAACCTTGGTTGACCCTTGAGATATCTAAAAATTCTCTTGACTGCAGTTAAATGAGAAACCTTTGGAGTAACTTGAAATCTTGCACAAACACAAACAGGAAACATGATATCAGGTCTAGATGATGTAAGGTACATCAAAGAGCCTATCATAGATCTGTAATTGTGTACATCTACATATTCTCCATCTTCATCTTTCAGAAGGTGCTTCTCAGAGTCCATTGGTGTGCTTGCTATTTTTGAATTAGCAAATTGAAATTTTCTAAGTATCTCTGCAACATATTTGTCTTGACTAATAAATATGCCTTCAGATGATTGCTTAACTTGCAAACCCAAAAAGAATGTAAGTTCTCCCATAGAACTCATCTGAAACTTATCTTTCATAAGCTTCTCAAACTCTAAACACATATCTTTCCTAGTAGATCCAAAGATAATGTCATCCACATACACCTGCACTAACAGAAGATCCTTCTTGTGCTGTTTGATGAAAAGTGTCTGATCAATCTTTCCTCTTTGAAATCCATTTTCTAATAAGTAGGAAGCTAGTGTTGTATACCAAGCTCTTGGTGCCTGATGAAGGCCATAGAGAGCTTTCACTACTCTGTATACTTTGTTTGGATGTAATGGGTCAATGAAGCCTGGAGGTTGTGAAACATACACCTCTTCTTCAATTTCACCATATAAAAATGCACTTTTGACATCCATTTGGTAGACTGTGAAGCCTAAAAATGAAGCATAAGCTAGAAACAGCCTAATTGCCTCAATCCTTGCTACTGGAGCATAAACTTCATCATAATCTATCCCTTCTTCTTGTGTGTACCCTTGCGCTGCTAATCTAGCTTTGTTCTTGATCACAATTCCTCTTTCATCCCTTTTGTTCTTAAAAACCCATCTATTGCCAATTACCTTCACACCTGTAGGTAAATCAACTAGCACCCAAACCTTTTGAATCTTGAACTGAAGAAGCTCTTCTTGCATAGCCTCTAACCAGCTTGAATCATCTAGGGCTGTAAGAATTGTCTTTGGTTCAACTTGAGAGAGAAAACATACAAACAAGCAAGAGTTTAAAAGCTCATGCTGTTTTGAAGCATAAAGGGCATCAAAAAGCCCTTGTTGGTCTGAAGACTTCAATTGTTGTCTTGTCTTCACACCTGACTGTATATCTCCAATCACATTTTCCAGGGAATGAACTTTGTGAATTCTTGATTGTGGTGTAGTAGGAACTTGATAATTTGATGGAAGATTGTTCTAATCCATCTCATTATCTGAGAATTCTGCTTCTTTTGTTTTTGAAGGGCCAGCAGCAGAGTCATTTGGCCGAACAGCAGAATCAATAAGCTTATCAGCAGAGTCATCAGCAGAAACAGATACACTACCAGCAGCAACAGAAATACTACCAGCAGAAACACTTTGTTGTTCCTGAGTTCCATACTCTTTACTTTCATCTTCAACACCTTCTTTAGTTTTACTAGAAGAAGATTCATCAATTGTCGAAGTTGATTCCACAATTGAACTTGACCATATTGGCATGATCACATCATCTTGATCTTTCTCTAACTCTGCCTCATTTGTTGTATAAGAACCTGCAAAATTATTAGTTTCTGCAACAAAAGGCACATAATTCATTGAATTTGTTAGATATTCCAGATCAAATAGCCATTTTGGTCCTTGACCTTCTACATTGGATTTGTTTTCTAAAAACTCCACATGTAGATTTTCTTCTACGATTTCTTTTCTTGTGTTGTAAACTCTAAAAGCTTTGCTATTAAGAGAATAACCAACAAAGAAACCTTCATCTGCTTTACCATCGAATTTTCCTAAATGGTCTAAGGTATTGAGAATTGTCACATGACATCCAAAAGGTCTAAGAAATCCTATTGCAGGAGTTCTACCATTAAAAAGTTCATATGATGTCTTATTGTGAGGCTGCACAACTAAAACTCTATTTTGAACATAGCAAGCAGTGTTGATTGCCTCTGCCCAAAAATTTATTGGTAGCTTAGAATCAGCTAACATTGTTCTAGCAGCTTCAATTAGTGTTCTATTCTTTCTTTCAGCTACACCATTCTGTTGTGGTGTTCTAGCAACACTAAATTCTCTCTTAATACCTTTTTCTTTGCAGAAGTCATCCATAACTCTATTCTTAAACTCTGTCCCATTATCACTTCTAATGACTTTCACTTTCTTGCTTACTTGATTTTCTATCTGTGTAATGAAGTCCTTAAGGATGCTTGATGTCTCATCCTTAGTGGCTAAAAAGAAAACCCATGTAAATCTACTATAGTCATCAGTAATAACTAGACAATATCTCTTATACATTATGCTCATTACTGAAACAGGTCCAAATAAGTCCATATGTAGCATAAACAAAGACTGATTGATAGAGTTAAAAATCTTGGGCTTACAAGTGGCTTTGTGTTGTTTGCCTTTTAGACAAGCAATGCATGTTTGATCATTTTCAAATCTTTTGTAAGGTAAACCTCTTACCAAACCATTCTTAACAATTTTATTTATGGTTTTGAAGTTAATATGACCAAGCCTTCTATGTCATTTCATTGATTCATCCAATGTGGCCTTTGCAACAAGACAAGTTAAATTCTTTTTAGGGATAATGTTCTTCATGTCTACACTGTACATGTTGCCCTTTCTAGGAATTCTAAGAAGTACTTGACTTTCATCAGGCATCTTAAAATCAGGAGAAAGTACAAGACATTCAGTCTCACAGAAAAGAACATTATTCTTTTTGTCACACATTTGTGAAACACTAAAAAGATTATAATTTAGTTCTTTTACATAGTACACATCTTCAAAATCTAAATTTCCGGTTTTGATTGTACCTTTACCAGAAATTTTGCCACGAACACCCCCTCCAAAGGTAACATATCCTCCATTGAAAGCTTCAAAATCTGAGAGATAAGACATGTTTCCTGTCATGTGTCTAGAACATCCACTATCTGAGTATCCTTGATCCTCTTCCTGATCATTTGAATGTTCCTGCATACAAATAAGAGTGTTAGTTTCTTTTGGGGATCCAAGCCATTACTGACTTGGATCTGCCTCTTGCATCAATATAATTGAATCTTTTGAGGATAGTTGATGCAACATTGGATTTAAGAATCCAACATGCTGAGGCCTTAACAGCATTTGCCCTTTTTCCCTTAGCAGCAGAGTGAACCACATGCTTATCAGCAGAGTCTGCTAACTTTGTAGTTCTACCCTTTGGTTTCCAAACTTGTTTTTGGACCACTGCTTTTGATTGAATGGGCCTTAGAACAGTTGTAGGTGCATGTTTGAAAAATGTTTTTGCACCCTTAGCTGTTGATTTTGGGTTAATAGTCATAAATGGTCGAGCAGCAGGAACAAATTTTCTAGCAGCAGGATCATTTGGTCTATCAGCAGGATCAGATTTTGAGATAGACTTATCTTTGACTACTCTGGGGTTTGATTTCTTAGAACTAGAGTGAAAGTGAGATTTAGGTGTTTGCCTTTTGTGGTTCACTCTATGGTTTTCATACCCAGATACCCATTGGTTGCAGAAAGCTGCAAGATGGTCAAAACTACCACATGTATAACAAGCTTTATTATAAAAAGCAAAGTCATCACCTAATTGGTTAGACTTGAGGTTGTTCCAATTCCTTTGGTTACCTCTGGGCTTGTAGGTGGTTCTATATTGCTCACAATATCTAACTGGTTGCCTAACATGCTTAATGTTTGTATGAGGCCTATCAGTATTGTGTTTGACTACCTTAGAAACCTTTGTTTCTACTTTCTTAACCACTTCAGGTTTAGACATAACCTGTTCTTCTTCATCATCATTACTATCAGTTGTACAATCTTCAACAACTATAGCATCTCCTTTCTTAGCAAAGGACACCTTGTCCTGATAATGTAAAGTTTTATCTAAACTTTTACTTATCTTTGCTACCTTAAGACTCTCTCTAGTCTTAGAACCATATTCCATGATTGGTTCTTGAAACTCAGCTAAACCTGTATGTGCTAGGTCAACACCTGGAGGTGAAGGAACACCTCTATATGGTGGAGGGACAGTTTTGTAACCTACACCTGAATTAGCTTTATCAATTACCTGAGCTTCCCAAATCTTATTCATTCCTTCTGAGGCATGTGCTAGAGTATCTATAGTTACCTTAACATTTTCTTTTTCAGTTTTGACTTCAGATAATTGTCTACTTTGATCATTAAGTAATTCATCTCTAAATGCTATTCCTCTTTTTAAAGCATTTAAGTCATCAGTAAACGTAGATTCATTCTTTTTATAATGTAGAATCTGTTTCTCTAAAACTCCTACACACCTCTTATGATTAGCTAAATTATGAAGGGCATCAATTAACTCTTCTCTAAAAGCATCAAATCTTTTTTTAATATCTTCATAATTTTTAAGATTAGGACATGAATTAGTACAAGTAGGAATAGTTTCTACCTCTGAATCAGAAGAAGCCATTAGAGCAATCTCATCGACAACAAGAGCAGCATTTTGTGGTGCATCCTCTTCAGTAGCCATAGAGCTCCAATCATATCCAATACCATCAATGGCCAGCATAGCCTTTGGCTCTTCCACCAGTACTTCCTTATTCCTTTCTTGTTTATACCAAGTGTTCCTATTTGTTAGTGCAAGCAGTCTCGTTGAGGAGATTGCTAGTGCAAGTAATCTCGTTTGTTTTGATTGATGACAAACATGTAACTTGATACATAACGTAAAATGTACAAGTTACTTGTAATCTTATCTTGTCTCAACATACATTCAACATCTCTCGAGTCCTCGTATGATACAACACAGGTTCGTACATGTTTGTTATGTGGCATTATGATCAAACCCTTAACAAACCATTTAGAATGTTTAAAATACGGTTAGGTAATTAAGTATTTTAAAAAGGCTAATCATTCTACTTAGAACCTCATTTCATATGATCACTAGGATACACATAAACATTACAAAGTTCACTAGGAATAACATATACAAGTTTACATGTTTATTTCTTAAAATGGAAACTTTATTAGTTAAATAATACCATGACATCATGGCATACATCACAAGTGAAATCTTTGTAAGATTGTATAATATCTTGTTTAGATTCTCAAGTTACATAGTTGACATTTGAAGATTTCATAAGATTTAGTAAGATTTGCTAGCTGTCACCCGCGGATCCAAATGACATAAAGCGCGGATCCAAATAAAGGGATCCTTCAAATCCGTGGGGCAAAAATCTTGTTGGCTATAAATAGAAGCCCATTGTTTACCCATTAATCATCCAACTCAAACACACATTCCCTCTACCCTTTGCATACATTTAGATCATTAGTAAATCATGTAGAAACACACATTAATCATCCATTACATAATGATCATAATGTTACTAACTTTCATTATGTTGTAAGCATACACTTGTTATGATCCTGTGAAGCAAAGCTCAAGATCACAAGTCATCATCCATAGGATACTTACTAATCCACCATGAAGATGCATATATGAAGATCCATCACAACAAGTTTAGGGAGCTTGTGATCTTCATACATTGAAGGCTTCCGATCAATGGAAGTTCATATAGTGTAGGCATTCATATCCATGATATACTTATGTCATGGATCATTGTTGTAACTATCATTGTATCATTTAGATCAGTAGAGTAAGGTTAGTATTTTAGTCCTTAAAATACAAAGAGTGACGGGAGTGGTTGTACCCTTGTAAAGAACTCGACATCTAGCTTAGTGTCGGTAATTGTATAAGCGACGATGGGAGTGGTTGTACCCTTGTAAAGAACCCGGTGTTTAGCTTAGTACCGGAAAAGGAAGTAAGCGACGTGTAAAGGTTTTCTCCGCCTAAGAAAGGGAGCTTGTTGATCTAGTGAAGTAACTCTCGAGTTGGGTACTCGAGGAGTGGAGTAGGGCGGAGAGGAGCTCCGTGACCAAACCACTATAAATCATCGTGTTCGGTTTGCGCTTTCTTTTACTTATCTCTTTACTTTTATATTTGCATTATGTGATTGCTTGTGTTGTGATTATGTGATAATACTTGTGTGACAACTTGGTAGACATAAACTACAACAGACAGTGTTCATATTAGAACTAGCCGAATTGGAAATTTGATACAACAAGTTTTATGTTTTAAAACGGTAAACGTATTCACCCCCCCCCCTCTACGTTTTCACAATTGGTATCTGAGCGGGTTGGCTCTCATTTTCAAAACAAATGGTTTTTAAAATAGAGTAAGATCCATGTATCAAATTGCCTCTGAAGCTGAACATAATATGAAAAATGTTTCGCTAAGTATACTTTGAAATTTTGTTGTTAAATATCACTTTGTATACAAGCTTGAAGGTGTTCTTGAAAAATAAAAGAAAAATGTTTCTCAAAAGAAATTGTAAGTGTCAAATTATGTACTCAGAACTAATTTACGAAAAATACCGTTTTGAAGGGAGTGTTTGGAATAATCATTAAGTTAGTTGAAAAATCACCTCCGTAATATTTAAATAAGTCACAGAGGTAGAAATGTTGTTAATATTTGTAATATATGCCTAAGATTAAGTGTAGCAAGTCCCACACACTTTCTCTATGTCAAAATATGAGTTTAGGATAATCTGTCACAGGTCTCGGCAGATCCAAATCACATAAAGGGCGGATCCCTCTAAAAGGATCCGTCAGATCCGTCGGTGCAGTACTCAGTTTTTGTCAAACTTTAAAAAATCATAACTAATTAACCGTAAGTCCGTAAGAGTCGCGCCACCTATCATTTTGAAGGGAATTAAGTCTATTTTCATTTAAAAATAGTCTCATGGCCTAGATCTAAATTGAAGTAGGTAAAACAAATCAAATACTATAACCTGTTCAAAATGTTAAGTTTTATTTCGACATAGTAAGTTAAACTTTTGAGTCGAGCAATGTATATTGGTATCCTTTGCTCATAAATATGATTTCTTTTGAAACTAAAGAATTTGGCAATATAAAGGAAACAAATTAAGCTTGGCATACATCGTCATATTTAAACGCAAAATGACGAAAAGTATATTTTCATCTATGCTATGCTATATGGCTAACTGTTCTATATTATTTGCATATATGTGATATGCTTGTTGATAAGTGTGATTGTACTTGTTTATTTGTAATACATAAGTGTCTTGCCATGATACTTACTTGCTTGCTTATCAATTGCTTGTTTTATGCATAATAGAACATTTGCTAGATATTGTGCAATACATTGATAATCTGTGTTTGTTTCACTTTTAGATTTAGATATTCTTGCTTGATGATGTTATGTGAAAACCTTGCATAACTTACTTTGAAATGTGAACTAAGTGTAGCTAGTTTAATAGTATTGTCTTGCACAAACTCTTGCTCTAGTGTTAAAATGTGTAAACATGTAGTAACTTTGAAAAAGAGTGTTTGGTACAAACAATTTGAAACAATGATGTGTTGAGTTGTTATGCCTTTAGGACAGTATCTTGTTGTTAAACCTTCATGTGAACTAACCATATCATGCAGGACGATAACACTTTGATGTTATCAAGTTTCCGGGTTTAAGCCACTGTTTGGCTTAACTCTCATTTAAGGTAAGTTAATATGATCGGATTAAACTATGTGTGTATGTGTGTTAGAATAAACATTTTTAGTAGATTTGCATTACATATTAGCTAATAGATATGTTCCAGGAGAATTTTCAGGTCTTGGTCGAAAAACGCGAATTTTGCATATCTCTCTGTTTGTTTTTAGTACTTTTGTTCAACGGATCCGACGGATCCCTTATTTTGGATCCGTCAAGAGTTAGCTTTGGATCCGCCAGTCCAGAACCCACGGATTACACGGCTCCCAAACTTTGGCTCCGCCTTTGTTGTCGATTGGATCCGTGGGTGTCAACAGTAACTTTTTCAAAATTCCCAACTAATCTAGATCCTTAGATTATTGATTCTAGTTCTTAGGATTCTTATCACTAATGTTCACTCAAATTAGGATTAGGACATCTCACCAAACACTAAATAGGACAATCATATCTAATCAGAGTTTCAAATTTCATGAAAATGCTCCAAGGTACCTTTTCGGTAAACCACTGAGTATTTGTGATCATTACACACTGCATCCTCCCATGCTTTACTCATTCACTAGCTTGATTTGTAAATTGACAACTTCCAAACTAATCCAAACTCACTGTTTGCAAATATATCATAGATTACAAACCCAACTCATGACTGTGGATACTGTCCAGTTTCCACATATGTTGCCTTACTTGGTTAACATGTCATTCTTCAAGACGATTAAGATTTACATCGAGTCATAACTCACACTTAGGTTATAGATGTATTATCAAGTCTTATCCCAATAAAGTAGGATTGACAACTTAAGTATTTCATCCGAAATATTCAAGTAAATTTGACTTAAGATTGTAGTCATTAAAAGTCATATCCGAAATGATCTACTCTCAAGTATTTTAACAACGTATGTTAAAACACTTATCCTATCACCTAAATTACTCTTGTACTTTCATCATTATCACAGCATACTCACTTCTGTGATATATCCTAGACCTTAAGCTTTAGATCACATCACACGCTAGTAATACCAACCAATGGATCATAAGAGTCAGTCTTCATCCTCGTTGTCCATAAGAATCAATCTTCATCACCTTCAGCCCCTAGGTTTCACAAACATAACCAAACACTTCATCCGCTAGTGAACCACAAGAATTAGTATCCATTCTTGTAATCTTCAACATTCATGAAACCCAAAAGTTCAACAAACTCCTTCATCACCATAATTCACGCCATTGAGTGCATTGCTCAAAAAGCCCTTAGTCCAACACTCATACCAAATCAAATGTAAGTTGAATCAACTCATCAATACCTTGCCACCTATAGAATTAGAACTTCACCATCAAATGAGCATAATGCTCACATTCATTAAGTAGTACCACAAGTCATCAAAGTATTGGTAATACTTTGTTTCATTAAATCTTGAATCAACATTGTAACAACTTATGTTATAATGAAATCTCAAAGCCAATCTCATACATCCCAAATAACAATGAATCTTGAGGAGTATACAAAAGAAACTCAAGTAAGTTTATCTTGTCATCATCTAGTTATCATAATATTGAAACCTAGTTTATTTAGGATAAGTCTATCCAATTCAAATACTTTGTGTTCATATCTTCATTTAGGAAAACATGATGTTTCGGAAAAACATTATGTGTTTATTTTTCATCTTGTTAAAAAGGATAATGTATATCCTATGCATCATTATTTTCTTGCAACATGAACGGTTATGTTACAAGAGATTTCATTACACCTCATCGGGCAAATAATCTTAAAACAAACATCCAATAGTTCTATGAACTATCTTCCTTATTGAGCACTAGTTAAATCTTACTTGTTGAAAGATACCATACGTATCTATTTCCTTTCAAGCGTACATTAAACCTTGGTCAAACCTTGTGCATATTCACATCTCTGAAGCATACACAAAACCTATTAAAGTTGGTAACTTTATTTAGATTCTTGTTCCAAAGAACTTTCTTCAGAATGTTCATGACATATCCCGTTACCACACACAAACACATGTCTTGATCTTAGATCACTTGCATAACTCATACTTAAACTCAACTTAAAGGATGTCATCCTTTAGATCATTCAACCTTAGATTCCAAACACAATGATTAAAATCTATCGACACATATTTGTCAAATTTACGTGTATAACATGACATCTTCATCACACTAGTTTTTATAGAAATAGTTGAGTCTCATTAAGTCATGTATTGGTGAATTATCTTGTCTTAGGAATAATTAATCAAACAATAAGTAGATGTGATTTTTCTTTAGTTTATTAATAAAATCACTTGCATTACATACACGTGTATTGATTACATGATATTTGTTTGATATCTTGATGTTATCATTGTCAAATGTGTAAACCTTAGAAAGGTTTTGTCTGCATGCTTATATGCTGTATGATTTGTATGATATGTTCATTCTTTTGTTATATGCTATTTCGCAAGATTAACGTATTACTTGTTAACTCACACTTACTATATGTTGTTAGATAGTCTTTGTCTTTAGTTGACAATCATTGAGCTTTTTCGTAGGATAGTCTAAATGGTACATGCTCCTAAATGTTATAATGGTTTGCATGAATCTTAGTCTCACTTCTTTGTCACACTATTTGTTTGCCATGTGTGCACTTTGTCTAAGTGGTCTTGGTATGATGAACATTTAGAAGTCATTTTATTTTATACATAGATCATTGTGTTAATTAATGGGTAAGTATGCTTAAGTGACTAAGCCTAACTTAAAAACAATTTCACAATGTAGTATCTAAAACAATGCTATCTTGCAATATGATTATTTGTCTTTATGCTATGTGGTATCTTTATGTCTATTAGTAGATTATTTGTTTTTATAAGATGTTGTCATATGATATTCACATCTTTTGTCATTAAGACTTTTGTCTTGTAGGCTGATAACAAACTATTTGTTATTTCTCTTTGTTATGCTTATTTTGCATAATTGTTATCTCATTATTGCTACTTAGATTAGTAATATGTTTATGGGATCCATTTTCTTGCATATAGCTTTAAAAGCTAATAGGATTAAGTTTTAGAGGTTTGAAATTTGTGTTTGGATATCTTTCAATATACCTCTCTCCAAATCGTATTGTTGCTTCCGCTCACCTAACAATATCTCCATCATCTTTTAGTTAAAACAATATATCTCCCATAAGGAAAACCACATGCCTCATCGTGCGATCATCTCGCATTGATAGAGAAGAGCTACGTAACTTCACGGATGAAGTTCTTTGTATGCTAACCAATATCCACTAAAACATTGCTAAGCTCATCGCTTTCATTAATCTGCAACATCCTAAATACTTTACCTTCATTCTTCATTTAATGCATCATAGATTATGTTGAATGTCCACCAATTAAGGAGGAGAGAAATTCATTCACATAATTGTCTTTTCATTAAATAACATGTACTCATGTTTCTTACATTCCCAAATACCGACAAGTAGGTTCAAATCACTTAGTTAAATCAGTTCACAAAATCACAAAGTGTTTCTAACCTTATTAGCTCAACATCACAGCTCTGCACCAATATCTCATTAAAAGAAAAACACATCATGTGTTTGACAAACCTCTTAAATGAGATACATTAAGTCTCCTTAGAATTTGACTATGATTAGTGAAACCAAATTAGTAGTTATAAGTGAATAGACCTTAGCATGAACCTTCGTTTGATCAAAAACGACAAAACATGACCTAATCGATTTTGGTCCCACGGAACCCTTCGATAAGAAGGACGGAACCAAAATTTTGGTTCCGCCCAATCCGCGGGTACCTGATCAGCTTTTAACCATTCAGAAACCAAACAACCTTCTCGTAACCAACGAATCTATAATTTTCATCTTAATATCACAACTTAATTGTCTAGAACATCTTCAGTGTCTAGAACACTATCATAGGATCTCATCCTTTTCATTCTTGATTCGTATCAAGCAAGTCATTGTCAGTGCAAACAGAACCATCACTCTCAACACATTGTTCCAACCAACACTCTCATCATATGATGTCATTTTCATCCGCATATAGGTATCTAGTATTTCTAATTGTTGCATATGGAATTTCTATTCCTAAGTGATCATTGTCGTCACTTTCTCTCATTTTCATTCAAACACTTATTATGGCACGATTCATCATCTTTGGTAGATGATAATATCATAACCTTAACCATCTTCAATACCTTTATAGCATTTGCTATACATTAGAGTTTCTGAATTCATTGCATTCTTTAAAACCACCACCTTCCATCATCTTTTTCACTAATCATCAACCTCATGGATTAGCGAAAAACCTAC
The DNA here is from genome assembly GCA_021014915.2 of Artemisia tridentata subsp. tridentata. NCBI lineage: Eukaryota > Viridiplantae > Streptophyta > Magnoliopsida > Asterales > Asteraceae > Artemisia > Artemisia tridentata. The sequence continues at coordinate 412,310,516 of CP139509.1, forward strand.
TTGCATCAACCTTTAGTTATTAATTAAGTTATCACTAGTAAACTAACACCAACACTAGCGTCACTAACTTAACTTCACTTCATATCCTCATCATAGGCATTGTTTTGTAGGAATATATTCTTGTAAATGTAATTCTTATTAGAAGATTACACTCTTTATAACATGGTTTACTAGATAATCACGATTGATATCATAATTAGTATGTTGCATCATATTTTTCTTTGATTAGACAATCACAATTGGTAATTTGTTTATGATTAGATTATTTGCATAATTTTTTTTTCCTTGAGATAAAATATATTGCACTAACTATTTCATTGTAGGTTCATCATCATATACGCTCGAACGTATATAGCATACTCATCATAGGATGAAGTTTGCATCGATTATTTTTCTTCTTTTATAGGTGCTACTTAACGCTCTCAAATCAGGAGGATTATCAGTCTAGCACTCATATTGCATCGTCTATACACATTGGTCGTATATGACTTAAGACATAGCTTCTAGTGCACTAATCCTTTGTTTTGTAGGTTCATCTTGACGCCCTAGAGCAAGGGGGAGCTTTCGTCAAGCATTCTTTAGGATGCATCATATACACACATTGGTGTATATCACATACTTGTCCAAGGACAAATATTGTTTTATACTAACCTTTATTTTGTAGGATTCTTCATCCTTGCATCATATACGTCGGTACCCTAGCAACGGGGAGTATTGATTAAGGGGGAGCTATAGTCAAGGGGGAGCATGCTCGCATTCTTAAGAATTCTCATTCTTTGACACACGTTTTTGTTTCGACAAAAAGGAGGAGATAGGCCTAGATAGTCCAACAAAGCTTACCCAGGTGTATCGTTGGCTATATGCATTTCATTCATCATGCATTTTTCATATATAGTTTTTATGTTGCACACCACTAACCTTTATGTAGGTTAAGAGTCTTAATTTGATCCATGGATCCGCTAAACGCAACAACCTTAGAAGATTGGAAGTAGTCTATTTAACTTCACTAGGGATGATGCAAGCTCGCCTTTTTGGGGAGAAATGAAGTTAACTCCAAGGACACACCCTTTTTGCTTCGACAAAAGGGGGAGAAAGGTGTAAACGGAGAAAGTAAGTAATTGCGGACACAAGGAGAAAAGGGAGAAAGGTGTAAACAGACACAAGGAGAAAGTAAGTAATTACGGACACAAGTAACTTTATGCATTTTACTTTCTATCACGTTTACATATTTTGTCATCATCAAAAAGGGGGAGATTGTTAGTGCAAGCAGTCTCGTTGAGGAGATTGCTAGTGCAAGCAATCTCGTTTGTTTTGATTGATGACAAACATGTAACTTGATACATAACGTAAAATGTACAAGTTACTTGTAATCTTATCTTGTCTCAACATACATTCAACATCTCTCGAGTCCTCGTATGATACAACACAGGTTCGTACATGTTTGTTATGTGGCATTATGATCAAACCCTTAACAAACCATTTAGAATGTTTAAAATACGGTTAGGTAATTAAGTATTTTAAAAAGGCTAATCATTCTACTTAGAACCTCATTTCATATGATCACTAGGATACACATAAACATTACAAAGTTCACTAGGAATAACATATACAAGTTTACATGTTTATTTATTAAAATGGAAACTTTATTAGTTAAATAATACCATGACATCATGGCATACATCACAAGTGAAATCTTTGTAAGATTGTATAATATCTTGTTTAGATTCTCAAGTTACATAGTTGACATTTGAAGATTTCATAAGATTTAGTAAGATTTGCTAGCTGTCACCCGCGGATCCAAATGACATAAAGCGCGGATCCAAATAAAGGGATCCTTCAAATCCGTGGGGCAAAAATCTTGTTGGCTATAAATAGAAGCCCATTGTTTACCCATTAATCATCCAACTCAAACACACATTCCCTCTACCCTTTGCATACATTTAGATCATTAGTAAATCATGTAGAAACACACATTAATCATCCATTACATAATGATCATAATGTTACTAACTTTCATTATGTTGTAAGCATACACTTGTTATGATCCTGTGAAGCAAAGCTCAAGATCACAAGTCATCATCCATAGGATACTTACTAATCCACCATGAAGATGCATATATGAAGATCCATCACAACAAGTTTAGGGAGCTTGTGATCTTCATACATTGAAGGCTTCCGATCAATGGAAGTTCATATAGTGTAGGCATTCATATCCATGATATACTTATGTCATGGATCATTGTTGTAACTATCATTGTATCATTTAGATCAGTAGAGTAAGGTTAGTATTTTAGTCCTTAAAATACAAAGATTGACGGGAGTGGTTGTACCCTTGTAAAGAACTCGACATCTAGCTTAGTGTCGGTAATTGTATAAGCGACGATAGGAGTGGTTGTACCCTTGTAAAGAACCCGGTGTTTAGCTTAGTACCGGAAAAGGAAGTAAGCGACGTGTAAAGGTTTTCTCCGCCTAAGAAAGGGAGCTTGTTGATCTAGTGAAGTAACTCTCGAGTTGGGTACTCGAGGAGTGGAGTAGGGCGGAGAGGAGCTCCGTGACCGAACCACTATAAATCATCGTGTTCGGTTTGCGCTTTCTTTTACTTATCTCTTTACTTTTATATTTGCATTATGTGATTGCTTGTGTTGTGATTATGTGATAATACTTGTGTGACAACTTGGTAGACATAAACTACAACAGACAGTGTTCATATTAGAACTAGCCGAATTGGAAATTTGATACAACAAGTTTTAAGTTTTAAAACGGTAAACGTATTCACCCCCCCCCCCCTCTACGTTTTCACACTATTATCCTGCTTCCTTGGGCTTCTACATTCTTTAGCAAAATGTCCCAACCTATGACAGTTAAAACATTCTACTTTCTTCTTATCGAACCCAGCAGTATCATTACCATTTATGGTAATTTGCTTTCCAGTTTTCTGCCAAAACTTCTTAGCCCTTATGCTAAGTAAAGCAACTTGCCACTTAATATCCATCTCTTCCAAATCATCACCATCTACCTGCCCAAGGTCTTCATGATTTAAAGGAGAACCACTAGCTTGACTGGTTATAAAGGCATAAAATGTTGGATCTCCAAGTCCAGCAATATCCTTTTGAAAACTAGTAGAAGGACCACCATAAGTAACATTAGAAACACTTTCAACTTCATCTACCTCCTCTGTATGACTAACACTAGGAACTGATAAAAGTGCAGCATTCCCAGAACTAGTACTATAATTTCCACTTCTCTTTAGATTTTGTTCAACAATTTTAAAGTTATTGAACAAATCATTAAGCTTCATTGTTTTAATTTCTGGTTTGTTCATCCAGACAATAACATGAGTATGAAAATCACCAGGTAGACTTTTCAAGAACTTCATGTTGAGATCTTCCTTTTCAGTCTCAACACCCAACACAGCTAACTGACTGACAAGCTTGTGTTGTCTTGAAAATAGTTTGTCAAGAGATTCATTACTAAAAGCAGTAAAGTTTTCAAATTGGTGCTTTAGTAAAGTCTTCTGTGTCTTTTTGGTAGTTTCATTACCACCAAACCATGCACAAATCTCTTCAAAAAGAGTTTTTGCATCAAGATATTTGTTAAAAGATAGCATTTGCTCACCAGGAATGGTCATAAGCAATAAGTTTCTTGCTTTCTGATCATTTCTCTTCTGTATCTTTTCATCATTGGAAACTGGTCCAGTATTTTTTTTTCTAACTGTCTTCCCTTCAACAAGAACATCTGAATAGCCTAAAGTGAAGGAATCACCATACTGTATTATGTCCCAAAGAGCATAATCTTGAACCATAAAATATTGCTCAACTCTCATCCTCCATAACTCAAACTCATTGGGTTTGATCATGGGCAACTTTGCAGCAACATTTGTTTGAACATCTTGTACATCCATTTCTTGTTTCTTCTAAAAACAACAATATCAGCCTGTCTCTGATACCACTTGCTAGGATCCTGGACACACGATTAAGGTGGTTAAACCTTGTAGCTTTGTGTGTATGATATGTTGTGTTAAAATGATTAAGTGCGCGGAATTCACTCAACCAAACTTAGAAGGTTGTGTATGTTATGGAAATGGAATTGTTATGTTTGTTAGTTAGTAATGAACACATAAAGATTATCACCAAACGATTCAATATTATTAAAGATAATAATACGAGTGATCTTGAAATATCACTAGGGTTACAACCTTGAATCTTATGTTTTTATCACTTGTGATATATTTGTGTTTGTTCTAACAGTTTATGAGTGTTCTAACATATGCATGGACTAACTCTTAACGTACATGACTACTATATATATTACACTAATATCACAACTAAGATCTCTTTTATAGTCAAAAGATCTTTACAAATTGCTTAAAGTCTTGGCCGACTTACTTTGTTAACTTATCCTATTTGAGTGTCAATACATCAGATACAACATGTATCTATGTATACAACTTGTTAACTAAGCACATGGAGTAAGATATTATCTACCGTATATTGTTGACCAAAATACAATAAATATCTTCTTCGATCTTATCCTTTCATCAGCAGAGTGTTCACTATCAGCAGGAACAACTTATCGCTATCAGCAGAATCCATCAGCAGAGTGCTAAGCCTATCAGCAGAGTCATTTATCACTATCAGCAGAGTGAAATGCTCTATCAGCAGGAACAACATTATCAGCAGAAACCATTTTGCACTAGTAGCAGAATTACACTTAGAGTATTTCTTGAATTAGAACCCGATATTAAACATCTTGAATATTTAATTCCCAACAATTTTCTCGCATGATGACTGCCCAAGAGATTATTTCATGACGAACCTCTTCCAAACGAATTTTCGTTGGATCTGGGTAAGGAAAGTACTTATGAGTACGAATGATTTTGCTAAGTTCAGTTAGAGAGGGTATGTAGGAACAATACGGACTATCCTCTTCTCAATAGTTGAAGAGAGACTCAAGACACCAATTTTCAGTATAGGCACATTGCCCATGATTGGGGATTCGGAGAATTTGAGCAAATTGCTCAAGAGTTAAGACAAATTTGAAATTTCGGGTCCAAAACCAAAGTGACAAAGATTGATCCTCGTTACGTACTAGTTCAACTTGTCGAAAGAATTCCAACACAAAACGAGGACAAATGTGCTCGTTGATGTGAAGCAAGCAATCGAAGCCTATAGCTCTAAATGAGGTGTTGATATCCCTATGATAAACTAAAGATGGATCAACGACTCGACCTTCATGAAACCGACGGGTTTCAAGATTAACATAGGCACGAATGTGACTCCCAGGTGTTGTAGGTTCACGAGAGATTTCGGGAATATAGGTGTCGGTTAGAAGGTGATCAAAATCATACTCATGAGACATTTTTGTTACCTATAAGAAAATTTTAAGAAAAAATAAAATTGAGAGTGATTGTTTTGAAGACACGTGCCTAGTGTGTGCCTATATGCAAACCATGTCGAGGTGCGGTAATCTCGACTCTAGAGCTAAAAATAGTGAGATTACCCAAACGCTCCTAATTTCACTTTTTCTCAAACGAATATGTCGAAAAATACATATTAGTTATGTAATTTGATCAATATTCGTGAGATCATGTATGCATGAGAAAACGTTTTTAGTTTGTATCAACAATGCACAAAAAAATGTTTCATGATCCTTGTTTCGTGAAATTTTTCAAAAACAGTGGAATTGGGGTGTTTGGCGATTTCAACGTTTTGGCGCCAAGAGTTTTGAGTTTGAAAAATTTTAGTGTTAATGACTTCTAATGCAATTTCAAGTATCCTAGACATGATTCCTCTTAAAACTATTTAATCTAAAGCAAAATTCGGACCAAAATGTATGATATATGTGGGTTTATGTAAATCCTATGTTGAGGGAATCATGATTGTTATACATTGTCTAATCTTAGTCCTAATTTCATAAAGACTTACTCAAAATTGAAAAGCCCCAATTCAATTAGTATGAACAAACCCTAGACTCAAGATTAAAGAAAATTATAGTCAAATGACTTACAATTTATGTTGAAAAAGTAGTAGTAGTAGTTGATAATCTTGAAAATTAATGCCTCGACTTTGATCTTGAAAGGGTGTAATTGAATTTTTGGTTGTGAGGTTTGGTTTTGACAGTAATGGCAGAAATTGGGAAAGTTTAAAAGTGAGTAGTGAGGGAAAAGAAGACTAAAATACGGACTGTGTCAGATACACGGTACGACGGTACCATTAAACTTAATGGTGTCGTGCCACTTTAGTGGTGCCGTGATCTGCTGGGATGAGTTTTTGACCCATTTTGATTTTTGACGAATAAGTCTCGCAAAGAATTTATACCTAATAAATTCTTTTAACGAGAAGAACTAGACTAGACAATAAGGGATGACTTTAATATTTCCGAGGAAATACGTAAGTAAGCATTAGAGGGATACGAGGGATGACTTTAATATTTCCAATGAAATATTTAGATAGTCATAATATTTACGGGATATGTTCCATCATTCCTAGACCTAGACGAAGATAGTTGAAGGATTCTCGTTTGAGAGGTTTGGTCAAGATGTCGGCGATATTGTCTTGAGAGGAAACTTTCTAATAGAAATGTTTCCTTTTTGGACGTTATCACGAAGGAAGTGGTGACGAAGTTCGATGTGTTTAGTACGAGAGTGTTAAACGGGGTTTTTGCTCAATTCAATAGCACATTTGTTATAGCACATAATAGGGATGTCGTCGAGATACTTAGTCTGGGGGATGTTGGTATGTGCTAAAACACATACCTTTTCTCGACCAAAACCGGACCAAAATGACCAAAAACCCGTCCATAACGCCAAAAGATATAGTGTTTTTGTGTTTTGTTTATGCAGGGACGGATATCGCGAAAAAACCGACAAAAAGACACAAGAAAACAAGAAAACGAGCACGGGATACGGAAAAGGCTCAGAACCGGAACCGGGAAAGAAAATATGGTCAAAAAGTCAACCGAGGTCCTCCATCTATCAGAAGTTGACAAAAATAATCCTTAGATCATCTTTTGAAAAATAGCAGCAATGGTCCTTTAAAATTCAGAAATTGCAATTATGGTCCCTTTAATTAAAACCCTTTAATCCCTAAATTCTTTAAACAAAACACTAAATCCGGATCCATTAATAAACCCAACACTAAACCCCCAAACCCAAAGAAATCCCACCCTAACCCATCTAATCTAAACCAAAGCCCACTCCACTTTACCCAGCCCACCTCTCATCACTAAACCCGGTCCATCCCACCTCTTTGCCTTTACCCGATCCATCACCCACTTAAATAACCATTCGGTCAACACTTACAAGTCAAAAGAAAAAAAATAAAAATACTCACTTATCCCTCTCTCTTATCCTCGCCCAAATTCACCATCGAACCCAGAATTACCACTATTCCTTCAACCCTAGAAATTCACCGTACGCATTTTAACCGAGATTAAGGGCAAGATAGTCCAATCATTGCTTGTCAGATGTCAGACACACGGATGGGCTACGTGGCGCGTTTCCATTGGACCATACACATCACGATATTTGATCTAACGGCTTGGATTAGAGGAATGATGCTCAAGATGATCTAAAGGTGGAGATGGGATTAATAGCACGCGGATCGCCAACCTGGAGTCCCCAGAAGCTTCTGAAGATGGCTATATATAGCCCACCTCACTCACGGTTTAAAGGGTTAGCAAGGTGTAGGAGTAGGAGTAGATTAGTGGTAGCTTAATAGTTTTTAGTATAATCTTAGCTTATTGTATTTCTGATTTCAAAGTTGTACTCAGTTTTAAAGTTTTAATAAAAGTTTCATTTTAAATTCCTTGCAATTTAATTTCCAGCAATTTAATTTCCCATATCTGTTCAGCTTTCATTAAATGTTCTTAAGCTCATCTAAGCTCAACAATAGCTTATGGTGAGTGTTTGTTAGTTTATTACTGCTTAAAATTGTGCATTAATCCATGGTCAACAAAAGTCAACTCGGTGGTTATGGAGTTCATGGTGGTATCTGGTGGTTTTAAGGTGGTGTTTAGAGCTTATCTTAGAGATAGGCTAGGATCAAAAGAAACCTCTGTTCAGCTGAGGTTAAATTTGTAAGTTCTTATTTTAATCTTTAGTCCTTTTATTGCATATTAAATATTTAGTAGTTTAAATTCTGATTAGTTAGTATAAGATACTGCTTATTGTGTTCATTTCAGTTGTTAGTAGCTTGTTATGTGTTTATTTCAATTTCAGTTGTTAGTAGTTGTTGTTGTTAGTTTCTAATCTGAGGTCTGAGATTGTTGTTAGTAAAAGTGTTATTGACTGTTCTTAATAATAGTAAGATGGTGTGAATTGTTTTGGAAATCTGAATCTTAAAAATTGCTTCTTAAAGTTCATAACAGTTTTCATCACAGTTTCATAACTAGTGTTTGGATCAGTGATCATAGGAGAGTTGTAGGCTTGAATTAGAGGTAACATCAGTTCATATAGTTCACCTAGGTTCATATTAGTCTAAAGAAAGCTATATATTAGTAGTTTAAATAACGAAAGTCATAATTAGATTTCATCTTAGTTCACTTCTGCAGATTAGTGAATCAGTAGGCATAATTTCGATAATAGGAGCGTATTAGTGTTAGTTAGTACAATCTGGATTCTCAGTAGCTTAATATAACTTCTTAAGTTAGTTTAGATCAAACAAAATTAGATTTAGTCAAAGTTTTTTTTTAAAAAAAAAAAAAAAATCAAAAAGTCAAAAGAATCAGTTAGAGCAGAAATAGCTTAGAATTTTAGATCATTTGTAGGATTCATTAGAGTTTGGAAATAAGATTGGATTAGTGTTTTTTGTACCTTGCCAGCTTGTGTATCTAGATCAATAAGTAAATCTGATTTTGGAATTCAATAGCTTATCTAAAAATAAGCTCAAAGTTGCTAGGATGAATAAGAAATCCCCTGCACCACAGTCATAAGTCACAGTTCATAAGCGTTTTTCCAGCTATTCATTTGAGATAAGTGAGAGATTTTTGGGGCAAAAGCTAGACAAGCTAGCTGTTAATCAGTTTCAGCTTTTGGTTTGCTCTTATTAGCTTATTTGGTAGCTTAATTGAGTCCCATTTTGAGCTTAGTTGGACTGTTTTTAAGAAAATGTGCAAAGCTTAACTGACTTGTGTTCGAGCTGATTTCCAGCTTATACTAGCTTATTTAAGCTAATTCTTTTCATAAAATTAGTAGCGGTTTATTGTTATTTGATTTGCAAAAGAAGAAAAAAAAAAAAAAAAAATAGTTTAAATAATTCGTAGTAGCTTAGGATTGAACCTGGGTCGTTTGTAGTTTAAAAACGTTTTTCAATTCTTAGTTTTTACCAATTGGTCCGCTGATTTCATTTTTGTCTAATTCAGTCCCTATCTTTCTTTTAAACCATTTTCAGTCTTATGCAAGTTTCAGAAAAGTACGAATTAGTCCCCGTCTTTTATAAGGTCAATAACAGTTTCAGCTTTTACAATTTTAGTCCCTCGGCTTTTATAAAACTTTTATTTTCTTAATCCTCTTTTATAATTTAGTTTAGTTTAATTACAATTTCAGTCCCGTGAGTTTTTACTTTTGCATTTTAGTTTGATAATTTCACTATTAGTTTTATAAATCTCGGGATTAGCCCGGGATTTGCATTATTTGCTTTCTTTTTGTGTGCATTTATTTTAATAGCGTAGATAGTTGATTTTAATTTTCCATAATTTTAGTGTAATCAACTTAAAAAAAAATAATCTTTCACGTCACTTATTCACTTCACATTTTCACGACTCCGAATCGACTTAAACGCCGTCAAACCTTCGTTGGGAGAACGACCCGGGGAAATATTTTCACAAGTATTTCTTTGGATTCAAAAATAAAAATAAACAATATATATTACATCAGATGTCGTGGTCAATTAGAGCTTGTTTCATCCATAGTGCTTGTTGATATGCTTTTCCGGCGCTTACGTATTCGGCTTCGGTCGTGGAGATAGCAAGAGGCGTTTGTTTCTTGGAGAACCAAGAAGTTAGACAACAACCCATGAAGGTACAAATGTCACTCGTACCTTTTTTATCCACATAATCTCTCGCATGATCAGAGTCAGCATAGAGAATAGTTTCTACACCGGTCCCCTTGGGATAGAACAATCCTAAGTGTATAGTGTCTTTAATGTATCGGAAGATACGCTTAACCGCTTCAAAGTGAGAGGTTTTGGGATCCTCTTGGAAGCGAGCACAAAGGCAGACACTAAACATGATATCAGACCTACTTGCCGTTAGGTATAATAAACTGCCTATCATGCCCCTATACTTAGTGCTATCCACAGACTCACCTTCTTCATCTTTCGTGAGTTTCATTTCCGTGGACATTGGAGTTTTCATGGGCTTAGACTCTTCTAAAATAAATTTCTTAAGCATCTCTTTAATATACTTAGATTGATTAAAGAAGATACCGTCTTTCATTTGTTTTATTTGTAGACCAAGGAAAAAATTTAATTCACCCATCATGCTCATCTCAAACTCATCACGCATGATCTTTGAAAAATCATCGCACAGTTCTGGACAAGTTGAGCTGAATATAATGTCGTCTACGTATATTTGAACAATGATGAGATGTGAATTTCGTTTCTTCATGAAAAGTGTGTTATTAACCATTCCCATGGTATATTCATGTTTAAGCAAGAATGCTTTTAGTCTATCGTACCAAGCTTTGAGAGCTTGTTTGAGACCATAGAGTGCTTTTTTGAGTTTATAAACATGATTCGGTTTTTCGAAATCAACGAATCCCGTAGGTTGTGCAACGTATACCTCCTCGTTGATATAACCATTTAGGAATGGACTTTTCACGTCCACTTGGTATAGTTTAAAGTCTAAAGCGCAAGCATAGGCAAGGAATATCCTAATAAACTCTAATCTAGCTACGGGTGCATAAGTTTCATCGTAATCTATTCCTTCTTGTTGGTTATAGCCTTGTGCCACCAACCTTGCCTTATTCCTAGTTACGACGCCATTTTCGTCGAGTTTGTTTCTAAACACCCACTTAGTTCCTATGATGGTTTGATTCTTAGGTGGAGGTACTAGATCCCAGACTTGGTTTACGGTGAATTGATTTAACTCTTCTTGCATGGCAACTACCCAGCTTTCAACCTTAATCGCTTCACCGACATTCTTAGGTTCCACGGTCGATATAAAACAAAATAAATTACTTTTGTTTTGTGCTTGTGACCTAAGGGTTCTTTGGTTTAGGTTTCCTATGACATTTTAAATTGGATGGTTCTTGGACTCCTTAATGTTGACAACTTCGTCAACCTCAACTATTTCATCCTCAATGTCATTTTCTAAGGTTTTCTTGCCATTGACCTTCATGGCTTCTTCATCATCTAAGTCATCATCCACCAAGGGTGATGTCTTAGTTGGTGGAGGACTTTCATCGAATGTCACGTTAAGTGATTCTTCGACTTTTATTGTTTGTTTGTTAAGGACAACATAGGCTTTACTATTTTGGGAGTAACCTAGGAAAACACCTTCGTAAGACTTTTGGTTAAACTTGGTGAGGTAGTCTTTAGTATTTAGTATGAAGCACTTGCCTCCAAACACTCTAAAGTAATCTAGAGTAGGTTTTCTACCTTTCAAGATTTCATATGGTGTTTTTCCTAAGATTGGTCTAATCAAGATCCTATTAAGTATGTAAGTTGAGGTGTCTACCGCATTACACCAAAACTTTTGCGGAATGGATTGTTCATTCAACATCGTTCTACTCATTTCTTTTAGAGTATGATTTTTCCGCTCAACTAACCCATTTGATTGTGGAGTTCGTGGAGCTAAGAAATTGTGTGTAATACCATTATCATCACAATATACTCCAAATTGCACTTCATTATCAAATTCCCAACCATGATCCGTCCTAATTGAAACTATTGTACATCCTAGTTGATTTTGGACCTTCTTACTCAAGATTTGGAATTCCTCGAAAGCTTGTGTCTTATCCTTAAGAAATCTAGTCCAAGTATACCTAGAATAGTCATCTACTATTACTAAGGTGTAGTAATTTCCTCCGTAGCTCCGTACGGCGGATGGACCGAATAAGTCCATGTGAAGGAGTTCTAGGCATCTAGAGGTCGAGACCATATTCTTAGCTTTGTGACTAGAATGGGCTTGTTTTCCAACTTTACAAGCGTCACAAAAGTGTTTATCAAACTTAATCTTAGGTAGGTTTCTAACTAGTTCCTTAGACGCCAATGATTGTATTAAATGTATATTGGCGTGACCTAGTCTCCTATGCCATAGAGTGGAATTATCATCTATGGTTGCTAGGCAAATCTTATCTTGAGGCTTATTTCCTATTTTCATGACAAATAAGCCATTCTTCGTAACTCCTTTGCCTATGGTCTTACCATTCTTAGTGATCTCACTACCTTCTTCGGAAAATATAACTCTACACTTATTGTCAACCATTTAACTAATACTAAGCAAGTTAAATCCTAAGTTATCTACATGCTCAACATTTCTAATAGTGAGGGAGTTTTGAGTAATCGTACCTTTGCCTATGATGTTACCCTTAAGTTTGCTACAGAAAGTGACATTAACTCCCTTGCAAGCCTTGTATGGTGAGAATAGACTTCGGTTACCCGTCATATGATTAGTGCATCCACTATCCTTGACCCATTCATCGGGCTCCAAGTCGATTCCCAAGCATATCTCATTTGAAGCTTGAGCCATAAGACATGTTTCGTCGTTGGGCTTCTTCTCTTCTTTTTCACCGCTATCACTCCAAGAGCCTCCTACGAAAGCTCTTTGGTTGTTGGTTCTCGGTGGTTTAGAACATTCTCCTATGAGATGATTAGGATCTCCGCATCTAAAACATTTCCTATCACTCTTTCCTTTCTTCTCATCTTGGTTCTTTTGGAATGACTTCTTTTCATCACGAGGTTGTCTAACAAATCTACCTCTTCTCCTAAAGAACTTCTTAAAATCTATAACGGCTAATGCATACTCTTCGTCTTCACTATCGGAATCCGAACTTTCCTCTTCAGTAGACTCCTTCTTGGCTTTCAATGCTAGAGATCTAACTTTCTCACTTTTGCCTTTGACTATGTCGGAGTCTTTCTTGATTATCATTTCATGAACTTTCAAATTTCCTATTAGTTCATCAAGTGATAATGTCGCCAAGTTCTTTGACTCTTCAATGACGGTGGCCTTTGCTCTCCATTTGGGATGTAGAGCCCTAAGAAACTTCCTAACATAGTTTTTGCTATAATAACCTTCATCAAGAGCTTTAAGACTAGTAATAATAGTATTAAATCTAGCAAAGGCATTATCAATAGATTCATCTACCGGAATGGAAAATTGTTCATATTGTTGCACAAGAAGATCTATCTAGTTTTCTTTGACTTGATTATTACCTTGATGAGTGACTAACAAAGTTTTCCAAATTTCTTTTTCCGTGTTACACATAAAAATTCTTTCAAATTCCATTTTCGGCAAAGCATTATAAATCATCATTTTAGCCTCATCATTTTTGGCTAGTTTTCTTTTAAGGTTATCACTTTGTTTATTATAAGGAACTATTTTATCCCTTTTTGTTTCCGGATTCTTTTCAATCGGTTGAAAGTCACCCTCGATAATAATATGCCAAAGATCAATGTCTTTTGATTTCACATACATTTTGAATCTTGTTTTCCAATATATAAAACAATCAGTTTCAAAAAGTGGTGGTCTTTGCATAGATTGCCCTTCTTGATATTTATCGAAATCCATTGATCGATTCAAGTTTTAAAATACAATTTATTTTAAAATCTTGCTTGACGTGGCTCTGGTACCAATTGTGAAAAACTAGAAGGGGGGAGGGGGTTGAATAGTTTTACCGATTTTTAGTTAGTTATAAAACTTTACTTATGAAAAACTTTGATTCGATTCTTTTGTGTAATCAATCAACATCAATATGAACACTAAGCTATACAATCTAACATAAACAATAAATATAAAGAAATGAGATGGAAAGATCAAACCGAGACAAGGAGATTTATAGTGGTTCGGCCACGAAGCTCTTCTTCGGCCTGCTCCACTCCCCGAGTACCCAACTCGAGAGTTCTAAGCACTATGTCAACAAAGCTCCCTTCAAGCGGAGAAAACCGTACAGTGTCGCTTATCACTATTGCCGACACTAAGCTAAATGTCGAGTACTAATCTTAGCTAGTACCAAGCTACCACGATCCACACGATCCTTGCTAAATCACACAATCAACACACTTGACACGATCTACTCGATCTACCCTTGATCCATTTGATCAACACACAAGCACACAAGCTACAAGAGATCTCCAAGATCTCAACAGGATCACAATGATCTACACTCACAAACTATTCAAAAGAAAAATCAACTTGGTGTATGCTAGGATACAACAAGTATGTAACAAATGTTACAAGTACACTAAACTATGACTACAACACTTTGTATCTTCTTTGATACTTTGTGTTCTTCTCTGGCACTAGTAGAGGAACGAAGGTGATCACTTGGTTGGATGATAGGATCACTCTTTAAACAAAAGAAAACTAAACTAAATGATCAAAGGAGAGTAAATGAGATAAGAGTTTTAAACTCAGAAAGTTGTATGTGAAAAAGGATGCCCAAAAACTGAGAATTGGACTGATATTTATAGGCAGAGAAAATTTGCCCGTTATAGTGGGACGGTACCACTAAATTTAGTGGTACTAGTGGTACCGTTCCAGAAAAAGACGCTCCAGTTTTTGTTTTTAGTGGTGAAAGTTTATTTGCGGAAGTTTGGAGCTGATTTTCGGAGGAAAAATAGCTGTTAAAATTTTTAAACTTATTTTTCCCAATAAAACATTTCTTTATAATTCAAAAATAATTTGTAAAGTATATTTTTGAAAAAAATGTTTTGTCACATTAAAAATGTGAAGTTTGAAACACAAATTCACTTCTTTGATCATTTTTCAAGTTATAAATTTGTTTGTTCATACCTAGAGTGATTTACGTAGAAACGGGATATTTCGACTAAAAACTTGTTTACGTTAATTTTGACGTAAAGTGTTTTCACATTTTGTTATCATCAAAACGTGGAGTTATCGAAAGATATAAATAACGTTTTTTGGACATTATTTGCATCAACAAGTTCTTTTGAGCCCGTTACAACACTTTTCCAAGGTCCGCATGCAATGTTCAGTTTCTTATGAACCGAATGAGAATTTTTTTGGTAAAGGGTTTTCTCGTTAAAATATATTACTCCAAAAAACAATTAAATATATAGGATGAGGGTGAATCCTACATTTCAGCCCGTTACAAGCAAACAAACGCACATATTGTGCTTCAAGCAAAATCTATCGTAAGAAAGATAGGTCAATCTTATGAATCTACCAAAATAAAACGCCAACAACAAAACTAGAACTACTTCCTAATTCTACCTCAGATACAGGTATCTCACGCGTCACAAAAAGTAAGTTGTTCCTTAGTTAAGTCATTAACATCATACTCGTAACCATCATAACCATCATAATCTTCATACTCAAAGAGACTTGCATCATTAGCTCCTCACTAACATGATTCAGGTTAGCCATATACCGAGCCATGTCATCATCAATATCCTCAACTTCATCACTATCCGAATCTTCCCCTTAATTTTTCATAGTAGTACTAGGATCACATACCGATGTCACAATAGCCTCCTTTTGCATAGGAAGCTTTGAACTACAAGGTTTTAGCATCTTTTCATCATCACCCAAGAGCACAAGCTTCCCATCAAGCATTTGATTTTCTAGTTCATTATTCTTTTCAGCCAGAGATGGTGCACTCGCGTGTTTATCCAGTTTCCCATTACCTTCCACTTGTGTCTCTTCATGTGAACAAGAAACATTACGACCCTCTCCGTGCTCCACATCCATCATCGAGCTTAATACATCAAACAAGTTCGATGTAGAAGGAACTGTAGTATCATTTTTATCATTAGTTACATTCGGTTTCCTTGGTGCCTTAGGTTGATACGCGAACTTAATCTTCGAACCAATCTGAACCCCATGGATAACTTACCTTGGCGCTTTCATATTATTAGTAACATTCGAGACAAGTTTCTTATGGCATTCATTAAGAACGTGACCAAATACCTTACAACTTGAGCATCTTGGAGGTGTCCTATACAGATAGTGTACATAGTATACCCCTCACCCTCAAATTTTGGCACCGCCACGACGAGGGAGTGTTTCTACTCCACATCAGCTCTTAACTCAATCATAACACATGCATAACTCGACCTACCCCAAGACTCCATGCACGTGGTGGACATGTAAGAATCAAGCATCAATGGGATGCTTAGTTTGGTTGCAATAGCACTCAAACCATCTACTATGAATGCGGTAAAAGGAACATCATAAAGCTTAACTTAAACCAGAACATCTACACACATCCTCCTTCATAATATTCGCATTCGATGACCATTGTTTCATAATTAATGGCACGTTGCGAATTAACCATGGTCCATAGCAATGCGTCCATCCCGTCTTTAGAATTAAACTTGAAGAAAAATACACCTTTAGAATTCATCATCAATTTAACTAGACCAAACTTACTTCAAGTATTCTTTACATAGTTCTCGACTACCAGGTACGCAACACGTTTGCCCAAAAAGAAGCCATAGAACGTATTACTAAACCTTTCATGAATAACATAAACCAAATCTATCGATACTGCTACATCCGCCCCGTTGCCAGCCGATGCTAGCAATGGACGAAAGTTTGCAGCTTTTGTATTCGTTACACCCTTAACCAGCTTAACATACGAAATAGGATCTTTGGTATTATCATTCAAAACAGGCCCTGTAGGACCAATTGATGCATTGCCTGGTGTAGATGAACTCATACTTTGATCCTTGGCATTATTCTTCAAACCAGGTCCTATGGAAACAACCGATGAAGTTCCACTTGACTTATCCAACACGTTCACAACAAGATCATTGATAGAGTTATGCTTCATGTTCCATAGACACATAGCGTTTCCTTCGGCTTAGGGGAAGCTAATGAAGGAAGGTTGATAATGATTTTCTTGAGTTCCTGGAAAGCTTTTTCTGCATCCTCCGTCCATCGATATTCGTCCTTGTTGGTCTTCGTGATATTCTTCAAAGTTTCAAAGAATGGAAGGGCTTTTTCAGCTGACTTAACGAGAAATCGGTTCAGAGCGGCTAGTTTTCCTGATAAGCTTTGCATTTCTCTTAACGTCCGGGGGGACTGCATATCTGTGATAGCCTTCGTCTTTGCTGGGTTTGCTCGTATACCTTCGGACGTCACCATGTATCCCAAGAACTTTCCTTCCTCCACACCGAACGAACACTTCTTGGGGTTGAGCTTCATGTTAATCCTCCTGAGATTATCGAATGTTTCCGCCACATCGGCCAACAGTGCCTTCTCCGTCGAACTCTTAATCACCATGTCATCGACGTATGCTTCTAGGTTTTGGCCAATCTGAGACTGGAAAGCCGAGTCCACCAATCGCTGGTACGTGGCTCCTGCGTTCTTTAGGCCGAATGACATTTTAGTATAACAGTAAGTTCCTTGGTCAGTGTAGAAGGTTGTTTTTTCCTCGTCCTCTTCGGCCATTTGCACTTGGTGATATCCTTTGTATGCGTCCAAGAAGCACTTATATCTGGAGTCTACTATTGATTCCACTTTTAAGGCAATCTCCGGGAGAGGGTAGTAATCCTTTGGGCATGCGGAGTTGATGTTTTTGAAATCAATGCACATTCTCCAGCTTCCATCCCCCTTTTTTTACTAATACCGGATTGGATATCCAGGTTGGATATTTGACCGGTCTTACTATGCCCGCTTTTAACCATTCGGCCACTTCCTTTGCTACCGCCTGACTTTTTTCAGCTGAAAGGGTCCTTCTTTTTTGAGTGACAGGGGTGATCGACGGATCAGCGTTCAACGTGTGTTCTATGATTCACCGAGGAACGCCAGTCATGTCAGCCGGTTCCCACGCGAAGACGTCTTGATTTCGCTTGAGGAGAGCCTTCGGCTCTCTGAGCCGGACGAGGATAAGTTTCGTCCTATAGTCACAAGCTGGTCTGGGTACGCCGGATTCACCAGGACTTCTTCGGTTAGGCCAATAGGAGTGGTTGGGGTAGCCTCCTTTTGTTCTTTTTTCTCTTCTTCCTCTATCAGCCTTCTTTTGTCTAAACCTCGGCACTCGTATACCAAGGCCGTTTGTGTGACCAATGTAGCTATTCCGCGGGGAGTGGGGAATTTCATCATTGAGTGAATTGTTGAGGGGATAGCTCGCAGCTTTTTTAATCCCGTCCGCCCAATAGTTATGTTGAAGGGGGAGGACGCGGATGCCACGATGAACTTCATGGTTGTCCGGCTGCACAATCCGTCACTTCCAAAGCATACATCCAGCTCTATTTTTCCTAACGGTTTCACCTGTTCTCCCGAGAAACCAGCCAGGGTCGTTGCTGTTTCCACTATCTTTTCCCTGATAGACGGATGTAAATTGTCGAAGCAATGCTTAATTGAACATGATTTCACACGAAGCGCCTTCGTCGATATGAACTCTTTTTACTAGGTACCCAGCGACTTCAGCTTCCACCACTATAGCCTCTTCGGACAGATCATCCGTCGATATCGGGGGGAAGGTTATAGGCACATTCATCCAGCTTTCGGTAATGGTCATCGTTTTTCTTTTTCGGTCTTCCCCTCGGCTGTCGATCATGTTGATTATTTTTCCTTTCTGCGGACCGTCTTTTTTCTGCTGAGCCTTCCCCCTTTGTCGCACGTCTTTGACTAGATGGTTCAACTTACCGGATTCTAGAGCTAGCTCTAGCTGCTTCTTCAACTGATAGCAGTCGTTGGTGTAATGTCCTTTCTCACCGTGATAATCACAATACCGATCCAAGTTTTCTTTTCAAGGAGTGTCGGGCAATGGAGGTGGTTGGGGTAGCTGAAGGTGGTGCTCAGTTGCCAGGATTTCCTTAGGTGTACGCTTTAGTGATTCCAGCGTTGGTCTATTTTTATCGTCCTTGGTGCCGTATTTGAAGTTCCAATTAGGCTCTTGCTTCGGCGTCACATACGGGGTGTGATGATCCTTGGGTCGGTATAGGGGTTTCTGCCCCCATCGTCTCCTGTCCTCAGAGTTTTTATGGAACCGATCATTTCTTATGGGTTGTGATCCTCCCACGTCCTTTCGAGCGTATTCTCCTTTTGGCAGTTCGGTGCTCCGAAAGGCTTCTTCCGAACGGATGAAGTCTTCGAATCTTTCCAGCATTTCGTCAACCGTCTTAGGAATTTTGTCCGAGAATTTCTTTGCCAGCTCCGGACAGTGGTGGCCATTCATGAACGAAGAGATCTGCATTACCTCCGGGGCATCAGGGAAATAGTTCGCCTCGCTTACCCATCGCTCCTTGAAGTCCGGGAGGCTTTCGTTGGCTTTCCTATGAATTTTGTTGATTTCTGTGAGGTCCTTGACACACGCCCTTAGTATGCTAAATCTGTTTAGGAATTTCTTCTGAAGATCGTTCCAACTATCAATACTTTCGGTCGGCAGTTTATCGAACCACCCTCTTGCCTTTCCGTCCAAAGTCTGTTGGAACATTCGGCACCACACGGGCATTGGCCATTCTTCATGATTCCCCGCTCCCGTGAAGCGGTTGATGTGGTCGTCCGGGTCAGTCCTCCCGTCGTATAATTTGAGGTTCGTCGGTATCTTATGTTGTGGGGCGGAGAACTTTATGATCCTCCTTGTGAATGGACACTTTATCACTTCTTTGAATGGCTTGCTCAACTCATCATTCGCTACCGCCTTCCCTTTATCGTTCGCCCTTCCTCCGACATCTTCTTCCTCATTATCCGTGAAATCATCTTCGAAGTTTAAAAGCATCGGTTTTATTAGGTCACGATGGGCTTGTTGTTTCAATAATTCCTTGAGGGCTGATATGTGGCCCTCCATGATGGCTCGCGTATCCAGAGGACCTCCTCCTCCGGAATTTTCCCCTTCCCTTGAGCGTACAAAAGGGAGGGGTGACTGGGTTGGAACCACTCATTCTAGGCTTTCGGTAGATTGAATTTGGGTCCCACGGATGGCGCCAGTTTGTTGAGGTAAAATCTTACCCCTGGTTCGTTAGGTCCGCTCCTTGACCTTGTGTGAATCTGAAACAAAGATAATACACGTTAGCCTCGCCTTGGGTTTTATCCCAAGACAAAGCTCCGGTGTAAGAATGAGTATTCGTCCGGATTGGAGTAATAAATACAGGTTATATGTGAGTAGTAAATGAGAGTGAAAGAAGTTAATGCCTGCATTGAATGTGTTGGGGTATTTATAGTACCCCAATCACTGTGTATTTACTGTACCTGGAGACAAGGAGCCGATCTATGCACAGTGACCTATAGACCACTGTGCATGTACTTGGAGTACTGTTCCGCGAAACCCGGGGCGGCGTACTTGAAAGACATATCCCGTGAAACCTGGAGGCGGCGGTATTGTACGTATCTTGGTCTTTCCCAAGGTTCCTTCTGTTATTAGTAACATTCGAGACAAGTTTCTTATGGCATTCATTACGAACGTGACCAAATACCTTACAACTTGAGCATCTTGGAGGTGTCCTATACAGATAGTGTACATAGTATACCCCTCACCCTCAAATTTTGGCACCGCCACTACGAGGGAGTGTTTCTACTCCACATCAGCTCTTAACTCAATCATAACACATGCATAACTCGACCTACCCCAAGACTCCATGCACGTGGTGGACATGTAAGAATCAAGCATCAATGGGATGCCTAGTTTGGTTGCAATAGCACTCAAACCATCTGCTTTGATATTTCCACCTTTTATGCTTTGATATACCATAGTTGTTACTATTAATAAGGATTAATATAGCATAAAACTTACTTTTATTCAACTACAAAGAAAAAAAAGTCGAACATTATGTAAATAAACATTACATAGACAATATTAAAAGGTTCAGCCAATAAAAACTGTATCCTTGTCGTAAATCTGAACAATGTTCCTCAATGTAATGTTAAGACCAAAGGGTGTTGATTTTGGGGTAAACACTGAAACATTACGAAGTACCAACACAGCTCTGACTTTGATAGAGTCTTTGTAACCCGATTCTTCTGTAAGGACTTTGTGATGAATTGTACCAGAGAATGTCCCCGTTGGATCTTTAAGTGTTACTGTTAGCTCCCCAAGTGCGGTAGGAGTACAACTCTTGATTACAGCCATAACAAGTTCAAGTTTCCCTTTTATGATACAGTTTTTTATATTGCCAAGACAACCAGTTACGATGATACCTTCGCTATTACGCAGCTTATTAATAGCGCATAGCCATGGCCCACGTGAAAAATGATCATCTTCAACGACATCTTCTTTTATCTTCCTTACATATTCTTGTGTTGGCACTAGACAATAATCAGGGCCACCTTCACTAATGTCCGCATTTTTTCGGAGAATAGCCGCTTGAAGAATACCAGCTGGACCGGGTATTAACCTGTCCGGGAAGTTTGAAGAGGTAGATGAAGCCCCAACATTATGTTGGTATCGTTTTGTGTATCCGGAATTGTTTTGTTGGGCCATTTTCCGAATTGTTAAATTTTTCTAGAGATTAGATAATTTGATAATGGTGATATGTGTTTAGAGAAATTGAATTGTGAATGAGTTTTTATAGACAGGTTTGTGTTATATCCCGCGTAAAAGAATACGCGTACGCGGGGTTGTCATAGGCTAGTCACATCAATGTCATTGACTTGTCACATCATTGTCATAGAGTTGTCTAATCCGTGTCATATTCGGCGTAAAAAATTACGCGTACACGGGGTTGTCATAGATGAGTCACATCGATGTACGTATATGTCACATCATTGTCATATTTCGGGTACAAAATTACTTAGGCATGCAACTGTCATGTTTTGATCACGTCATTGTATTAATATATAAAGCATAAGGTATATTGGCAACATTGTGTTATTGTACACATAAATAAAAAACATTGAATATTAAGCACAAACAAATTGCATTAATTAGTTGTAGCATATATTAAAAAGCCTAGAACAGTTTTAGAAACAAAAAAAGACATACATTGATAACCTTAAACACATCAAACTAAACCATATAGGTATTATTTGGTTGATCAAGAAGAATTAGTGATTCTTTGTATGGCCCAATGAAAAACGAACCACCATTTGCTTCAATACCCATGTTTTGAAACTCCTGAGATGTTCGCTCGTACACTTGTAGTGAGTGAGCTACTTGTTGGTTGCTCTTATATTGAACAATTGGTTCTGCAGCCTTGGTAAATCCAAGTAGTTTTACCTCATTGTCAATTGGGAATGGGACGGTGAATAGCACTGGACACGATGATACAACACCACCATCAAATTCTAATTCCCATGCGCACAAAACTTTGCACCCTTCTGCAAGGTAACTACCTGAAACTACTAGAGAGTTTCGTAGCTGAGATATATAGAATGGAGGCTGAACCGTGAATCTTATCAATTGAGGTATGTCTTACACTTGAAATTGGTGAGTAACCAAATCAAAAGAAACAATCATGTATTGTTTGTACGAAACACCATCATTATGAACAAATTTTTCTGAACCAACCCAGAAAATTTTACCACCCACTACTGCTTGACCAGACCGTTTAATTCTAATTGATTCACAGGGCAAACGGTCATTTTCAAGATTGTTCCAACTTCTGGAGCTCAATGTATAAACTGACACATACCATGGTCCTTGACCGTAATACGGGTAATTAATCTTTAAAAGGGTAGGGTCTAAGTTGTCGGGACGGACACCGAAACCGATGACCATTTTTGGTGAATCAGGTTGATTCAAGAAAGTAGGGACGAATATTCCTACAAATCTTTTTATTGATGGGTTCCAAAGAACAACCATCATATTTGAACCATACGAAAAGCAACAGACACCTTCAGAAGTAGCAATAGGCTTAAGAGTTGGAAGATTCAAAGTTGTTTCTAGATTCGTAAAGGCTAAATTTTCATTTACGGCAAACATAAAACCAATATTACCTTGCATATATGTTAAATTGAAACAACACATATCTCTTTCACAAAAACCGTAACTACGGATGAAGTTTGGCAAGTCTATGGAAAACTTCCATCGCTTAGACACAGTACGAAACTGTAGTAAAGATTTAACTGGTAGTTTCTTCATGATATGAACTTGAAGGTCAAATGGTATGTTGTCCGACATGTTTTTAAAACGTTAAAAGGAATGTATTAGTAAATGTTTTTTAGTAAGCGGTGTAAAGGATGGTGTGTAATTGGCTTAACAATGTAAGACTTAAATAAGAGTATATCCCACGTAAAAGAATACGCGTACGCGGGGTTGTCAGAGATTAGTCAAATCATTGTCATAGACGTGTCACGTCATTGTCATATCCCGCGTAAAAGAATATGCGTACGCGGGGTTGTCATAGACTAGTCACATCAATGTACGTATCTGTCACATCATTGTCATAGACTTGTCACATCATTGTCATATTTCAGGTCTAATCTGTGTCATATCCCGCGTAAAAGAATACGCGTACGAGGGGTTGTCATAGACTAGTCACATCAATGTACGTATCTGTCACATCATTGTCATAGACTTGTCACATCATTGTCACATCAGGTCTAATCTGTGTCATATCCTGCGTAAAAGAATACGCGTACGCGGGGTTGTCATCAATGTGTATATAAGGAAAGATTTATATCGAAACGTAGCAACTACTTTTACTCTAATACAAAAAAATTTAGACACACATAGCAATGACTTCAGATACACATAAATTCAAATGTATATTACATTTTGATGACACTGAACGAGGTGTGGCTATGTATACTAATATCACGTACTCGTGGTTAGTTGATTATGTGCGTTCTAAATTCAATGTGGATCCCAATATTCGGCTGCATATTAAATTTTCGCACCCTTCGTTTGACGTTCGAATGGATATTACCGACGACGATGAGGTTAAAGCGAAAGAATTTGAAGAAACAACATGTTTTCGGTCCACCCAAAAAAAGGAAACGTTTTACAATTTTTTTGAAACAACAACTACTAACCAAAACATCGAGTCCTCTGCTTTTCAAGAAAACTCATATAATTTCTATAATAAAAACCATAGTAAGTCTTTTTTTGATGTTGGCCCATCTAAAAATATTGAATCGAATGAATATGAAAATGATGGGTCCGGATACAAAGATGAGCCGTACTTCACAAACCCAGGATCCTCGTTTGCATTCGAGGAGGCCGATGAGGATGTCAAAGATGAAGAAAATGATGGTAATAACCCAAAACCTATTCACCATGAATGGAAAAATATTTTTTCATTAACTCCTGCTGTTCCAGAAACACCTCTTTACCAGTCCAAACCAATAAGTTCAAACGAATACAATTGTGATTCTGATTTTTTTGTCGGAAAGTTTTTTGAAACAAGAGAAAAAATAGACGTTGCAATTAGGTTGAAATGTTTAAAAGAAGGTTACCAGTTTTTAGTTCGAAAGTCGGAACCAGACAGGTATGATTGTAAATGCTTTCATTATACACAGTGCTAATGGAGAATTAACTCTAAACGCATCAAAGGTACAGATGTGTTTGTAGTTACAAGTTTGAATGATTTTCACACGTGTCCTAGAACTCAAACATATCCTAACCATCGAAATGCAAATAAAAAAGTTATTGGTCACATTTTTAGTGAGAAGTTAAAAGAAAATCGACGAGATTTAAAACCAAAAGATATGCAACAAGACATGTTGGCGCAGTATAAAACAATTATATCTTACCAACAAGCATGGAGAAGAAAGGATTATGGGTTAGAAATGATTAGGGGTTCACCGAAAGAATCGTTTGAAATGTTACCGTATTATTGTCACAACCTAGAAAAAAATAACCCAGGCACAATCGCCCGTATCAAGACAAACAAAAACGGAGTTTTCGAGATGTTATTCGTTGCCATTGGTGTTTCAGTAAGTTATACTAATTTTTTTTAAATTAAATAAATGTTATATGTTATTATACTTTTACTTATTAAAAGGGGTTTACGTTTTCATTTTTTTTTTCTTTTTCAGATTCGAAGTTTTGTACAAAATCTCCGCCCTCTGCTTGTAGTCGATGGGGCACATTTGAAGGGTCTATACAAATTGTGCCCGTTGCTTACGGTATATGCAGAGGGGAGACTGGTGATTGTTGGTCATGGTGGTTTTCAGTCCTCAAAGAATGCATAGCCGATCGCGAGGATTTGGTTATCATATCTGATAGGCATCCTGCTATCGCGTTAGCAGTACGCAATGAATACCCGTTGGCGTTTCATGGTATTTGTTGTCGTCATCTAATGATGAACCTTTCTTTGAAAAATAAAAAAAAAAAAAACAAGGGGCTATATTGGAGTATATGCAAATCGTATACACCTGAAGAATTTGAAAGCAGGATGCAAATACTACAGGCTATTCAGCCTGAGGCATACAACAAGCTAATTGAAGCGGAAGTACGAAGATGGTCCAGAGCATATTCCCCACGCATTCGTTACAATTATTGTACATCTAACAGTGTTGAGTCTATTAATGCTTGTACTGTCAAATCAAGGAAGTTGCCAATCACAATGCTGACAGAGCAATACCGAAAAATTGTGCAAGATTGGTATTTTAAACGGCGAGAAGTTGCTGGTATTTATCTTCCAAAAGAAAATATATATTTTTTTAGATGATTTTGTGTAATATAAAGTCACTGTTTTATGTCTATGTGTTTATGCAGCAAAAATGAAGTATGATATAACAGATTGGGCTGCCCATAAGGTGGAAAAGAGAAAAATAAAAAGCGCAACTTGGAATGTATACGGGATTAACCAAGATCGATTCCAGGTGTACGATGGCCGATACAATCGTGAGGTCAACTTAGCGACCAAGTCAGGCAACTGTCGCTAGTGGCAGCTTTCCGGGATACCTTGTGGTCACGTTATTTCTTTTACTAGGTTCTTAGGTCTAACAGATTGTGTGCAGTTCGTACAGGATTGGTTTAAAAAACAGAAATACCAAGCGACATACGCAGAGTCGGTTAATTTTGTTGGAGAGTTTCACGAATGGGAGTATCCATCGCACATACAACCCATCATTCCTCCGCGAATGGACAACCCACAACCCGGTCGGCCAAAAAATACTAGCCGTATACCATCTCAGGGTGAGGAACCACAAGTAAAACAATGTGGTAGGTGTGGTCAAGCGGGTCATAAATCTTATCAATGCAAAAAGAAAAAAGCAATGGACAAGCAACATGAAGGTCCACATACGTTCGACGCATACCCGACTAAAACACATCATCATAACTTTCCGATTAATGACACACACCTATCGCAAGTATTTGAACATAACACATATAAACCGCAACCATATGAATAAGGTGAGGCAAGTCACGAACAAAATGCTCTTTATAACCTGTCTCATGGCTATGAACTATACGACTCCCAACCATACGCCTCTCAACATCTGAGTGATCAAAACACGCAGGAATCTAGTAATAGTTGGTTTAATTTCTTTGGTTTGTAGCAAGTTAGTTATTATTTTCCTGTTATTGTTGTTAATGTGTAACATACGTTACGTATCTTGTAAGAAATTCCATTTGTAATGCACGTATGTTTGTCCACAACAACTATGTGGATATGGAAGGAATGACAAGTGGGTGAAAATGATGGTCACTTACACTGTTGATTTGATAACACATAGCGTCTTTCAATGAAAATAAATAAAGCATTGATTTGATTACTCACTTACCTTTTAGGACAACAGAATGAATGCTCAACTAACCGACCAGATTATATATATATATATACCAGTTGGTGGTTTCTACGAATGAAATACACTTGTTCCGTTCACGAAATGTCTACATCTAACAACCCTAATTTCGCATTCACCATCAACTACAACGGAAAGTTTATAGTTAACCCATTCACCTATCAAGATGGTTCACGCATCAATATTATTGTGCCACAACTTGATTTTCAGGGTATGCTTACCTATCTCAGCAGAAAATTACCTACACGAGTCCACTGTCTATATTACGCATTGCCACAAAACAATACGTTACAGGGTATGAAAGCAATTAACAAATATTATGATATTGATGTTATGTATGACATCGCAAAAGTTGCTGGGAATATCCAAATTTTCGTTTCTGATCATCCTGTAGATATAAGCACAATCTTGATTCCAGATGATGGTTCTTTCGAAGAATCTTTTGTTGGTGTAATTTCAGAAGAAACAAAATTAAAACCGGAAGAGCGTGTCCGGTATCTACATCAAATGGTTCAAAGAAGAAACAAGCGTGAAGAGTGTATCCGGTTTAAAGTCGACAGTAAGAAAAAAAGTAAACCTACTAAACCTTATACGCAAACGGTTTACAATTTTCTTGTTCACAATAATGGTCAATTGGTTTGCAATGACGGAAAACCAAAGTATGCAAACGGTTGGAAGATGAACATCAACATTCCAAGAATGAAGTTGGAAGAGCTGAAGCAATATTTGTTTAACATTGTTGATAGGAAGATTCATGCTCTTTATTATGAAGTGCCACATGCTGGGTTTTCAATCACCGTAAAACTAAGAAACAACTATGATATGCATGTGATGTTTGATATTTCAGCAGCACAAGGCCGGTTGGAGATTTACATCGACCATGCAGGTGTCGATTTTATTATTGCAAAACATATATGCCCAAATGCTACCTTGGCAGAAATGATGGATCATGTGATAACAGACTACACAAGTGACACCGAGGGTAGAATAAAGAATATGGCACAATCAGATTACACTTTTGAGCAAATGGTTGAATGGGCGGAACAAGACCACTTTGAGCACGAGGAAGCTAAAGCAGATGAACGTAATAAAGCGATTTGGAAGCCTCGTTTCTATTATTAAATTTGTGTCATGTTTGGGTTAAGATATCCTCTTTTGTTCTTGTACTTTATATGATTTTCGTAATATGTTATCCTCTTTTGTTCTTGTACATTACATTTTTTTTGGAGCACCAACATGAATGGTAAACATAAAATATATACACCTTCAAGAATGATCTCAATTAATCATAGCCACACATACTAGTTTTCTCACATCGACATAAATAATACATCCGGGCCATGTTACACCTAATTGTTTGGAAAAAGCGTTCCACATTTTTATCATCCCATGTTGGTGGAAACTTTTTTGTCACAAACTGATGTAGGAGCCAACAAGTGATGACTCCACAATCTGAGGAATTCTGTTGCTGTGGGACTGGAAAACTTGGGTGGTTGTAGAAAAATGCAAAGTTGTAGTGTCTCCGCCCTGTTCGGCTAAAGTGTCCCAACTGTTCTAAACAGGTGTTGAGATGTTCAGTCCATTCAACTACGTAGTTCCTTATAATTCCACAACGATGAGTACTGTGCAGGGAGTCAAGAACCAAGAAAGTGGATTCGATTAGGTTAATGATCACAGTTACCCAGTGATCGCCTCCAACATTCATCAGCATCAACACCTACATTGAAAATTTATAAAAAAAATACACAATTAAATAAGATTATATTGAATCATTTTACGTTGAAAGACATTTACTTACCCATCTGACATCATCCCATGACGGGTACGGAGGCGTGCTGCCATCCAATGTTCCCCTGATCCAAGGAGCTATCGCAAGCATGGGTACATCACCTTTTCCGGTGGGGTAAGTCGAGGCTGTCTATGACTTTGAAACAGTCCATTCTGCATCAGCTGGCCTAATTCTTATTAGGATCTCCACCCAACTATTCATATGCTGATTTACAAGAATATAATGAGTCATTTTACGTTCTTGAAAATAAAATAATCTAAACCTTTAAAAATATAGAACAATAAACTTACATCGTCAGTCAGCCAACCAATTTGACCGGCTGGTCCTGGATCATTACCGTTCCTGTAATGATCCGGAACTAGCTTTTGAAAGAAGTTCAGATCTGCCAACCAACCCCTTGGAAGGAAGTCAAGATATATAATTGTTGGGTTTTCAAGGAACTCATTAAGTGGAACATACGTCCGACGCTCAACCTAAAAACAAAAGATAAAGTGTAACTATGTTAATCAGAAACATAATTACTAATAAATTTAAAACATCTTTTAGTGTTACCTTCTTGGGGTCAACATTATGTACTAATATTGGAGCGCAAAACCAGAACCAACACAAGTAACATCATCAGCCTCTTCATCCTCATCAACCGCTGCTTCTCCTAAGTTCAACGGTGGAATCTTCGAGGTGTTCTTATTCCGTTTTATTTTACCCGCACGTTTCTTAGGGACGATAGTGGTAGGTCCCTGTTGGGTATACGGATCTTGCTGATATTTAGTCGGTCGACAATCCCTCCTCGGTCGCTCCTTCGCATCCTTAACATCAATATGATTACTAGTTCACAATAATAATCGATATTTATTTTAAATAGTTAATATGTTACCTGCTTCTCAAGACCAACGTTAGGGCCGTGAGATGGACCTCCCTGGTCATGAACGGGCGTGGCAAACGCAGCGAACCCATAAGGTGTACGTGTAGCAATATGTTCGCTGGTTGGAAACCATGATGGATATGTAGACGGCACCGCAGGTGAAGGTACATGAAGATCTTCAAAGAAAGACTCGTTAGGTGCCGCAACAGTTGGACGGCTGGGCCGTTGCGATCCCTATATATAAAATTAAAACGAACAGTGAGTAACCAACAAATGTAAATATAAGTAAAATAAAAGCATGTAAATATACCTGCGTGTTTTGAAAACCTCTAAAGGCACTCAAACCAACATTCTCACCACCAAGGAAGCTTGATTCTCTTTGTGGTCGTGGTTTCTTCACAAATCGGAATTGATGCAATTAAAAAATATTAATTAATGTTTATACAAAACAATTTTTTAAACAAACAATTTTTTAAACTGCTTACCCCATATTTTTCGTTTAATTGTTCGATCTGCAAGTCATGTTTCTTTAACCACGCTTCAACTACGGGGGGAATATCTTCCCGCACAGATCGGTTTCCCGGCTGCTGTATGACTGGGGGGGCGGGTTCCCATCAAAAAACGCTTTACTTTGAACCCACCAGTCGGTATTTTGCTCAAAGTCATCTGGGATAAGCCTCGCCAACGGTCGCCTTACCTTTTAAGAAAAAGTACAATATATACCACATTAAAAAAACTAAACAATATTTATTTATTGTATCGTAATAAATTTAGTTCATATGTCAAACTCACATTCAATTCGCCATCCAGAATAATGTCTAGACCCTCCCGGTTCACCACGTTTCTAAAACCCCAAGCAATTGATTGGGGATACAACTGCTGACGATTAAAATAGATAGGGGCTGCACCATGCGGGAACGTCTCCAATATCCACGTCTACAAAAAAGGTAATTATTATTAAAAATTGCTAACGGGAAACATATACATGAAGTTTACAAATTTATATATGACATACCTTGAAGGCCCATACAAATCCATTCAACGAGTACTTAGGAATTGTATTAGGATCCCTCCCCTCGGCAAAGTGCTTTGTCCTACGCAATACTACTGCATCCTTTATATTCTTGTACAAGTTTGGCCATACATACGACCCCCACGGATACAGATTCCAGGCATCTAAATCCTCGACTAACCTAAATAACCATTCTTCGACTACTTTCCTAACCTCATTCCCTTCTAACACCAACAACAACACGCATATCAAACAAACGCGAACGGCATCCTCGTCACTCAAGTCAAAAAACTCATTACTTTTTATTATATTACGCAACTTACCAACTTTTATTGATTTTGAATCAACTGTCGAGGGGAACACTCTTCTCCTAAACAGCATAGGTCCATCTTGATAAAGATTTCTAAAATCCGTCCCAAACCTTAAACTAGTAACTAGACAAAATTCCTCTCTACCAAACTTAATCTCAACCTCACCTACCCGAGAAATATCACGTACAAGATATCTCAAAGGAACAATGTCTGTCTCACCCTCATCACACGGCACTTGGTGGCATATAAAATAATGCACTAAGACACCACTCTCTTGCATTTTTGGTATATCTAGCAACCAACCAAAACATGTTTGCCTAAATAACTGTTCCCTTGGGGTGTTCGTGATCAGAGTTTTAATATCCCTAACTAACGACAACTTACTCCTACATGAAACTTCCGCCGGATAATCCTAAAATAACAAATACATATAAATATATATAACAACACATATACTTTACAAATAAATAAACAATACGTGTTTTATAGAAAAAAAATAATTTAGATTGCGAAATACCCGATAATCCGTCATATTCACCACCGCAGCCACCACCACCACCTGTCACCTTACCACCAACAGCAACCACCACCACCTGTCACCTTACCACCAACAGCAACAACACCACACAACGACAACAACAACACCACACAACGACAACAACCTTACCACCGCAGCCACCACCACCACTTGTCACCTTACCACCAACAGCAACAACACCACACCACCAATAGCAACTAACGGTATCTTTTAACA
The DNA here is from genome assembly GCA_021014915.2 of Artemisia tridentata subsp. tridentata. Lineage (NCBI taxonomy): Eukaryota > Viridiplantae > Streptophyta > Magnoliopsida > Asterales > Asteraceae > Artemisia > Artemisia tridentata. The sequence continues at coordinate 412,342,004 of CP139509.1, forward strand.
CCAAAACAACACAACCAACACAACACCCCTTCCCAATAAAATTGCTTCGATCGTAAAGATGGGAAGGTTTTTTTTTTTTTTTTTTTTTTTTTTTTTTAACTCTTCTTCGAATGTATCTTTGAATGATTATCAGTTTTTTTTGCAAATGCAATTCATCTTCAAAGTGCATGTCTCTTTTATCTTTGTATATCAATTTGTTCGGATTAAACATGCAAGCGTCTCTTCAAATAGGAGCTTTGCTCATTCCCAATAACATTCTGCTCCTTCCCTAGGTTTGTTTTTATACATCTTGAATTAAAAGTAATGATCCTGCGTAAAGATGTATGCGGGATAGTATTTTACATTTTGTTTTTTTGTATCTTGCGCATCTTGCGTAAATATGTACGTGAGATACTACTATTTATTTATTTTTATTTTTTTTGGACGGCTTGGATCGAATACACATAATCTCGCGTAACCTGCGTACGATGATACGCAGAATCAATGGGTATTTTTGATAAATCAAAAAAGCTTAGGCATTCCAAGATAGATGCAAATGTGCATGGTTATTACAGTAATTTTCGCAATAATTGGAACAAATTGACCACTGCCGGCGCCTTGTTGTGAGAAAATAGTGTCATCTAGTCGCATGTTGCAATAAGCCAGCTGTAAAAGAATTATTGTATATTTTAGCATAAGGAAAAACATATATTCTTCTCTCCTATCAAAACAATTCTATAAGCTACTATAAGATTCAGTGACACGTTCTAACGTAAACAAAAGTAATTCAAATTATATTCTTCCAAATTGAGACACAATTAATAAAATAAGTTGATGATTATTGACATTTTGAAAGTATATAATATGTGTATATTTTATTTGCCATGAATGCATGCATCTTATACAATTAATCTATTTTTATACTCTTTGCATTACCAATTTCTTTTTATGTATTTTGTGCATCTGCCGAGTATATAGCTAAATCCTTGAATATCCATTATACGTATATGTGTATAGACAAAAAATGTGGAGAATATATTTAAAATTTTAAGAAACAATGCAATAAGTCCACAAGAATGGAGTCACTTTATTTTGCATACTCCTATTTTGGTGCATACCAAAGGACAAATTCCCACCATTCATTTAGTTTGATCTAATGGTGGGGATTAACCTAAAATTAAATATGGAAACCTAAGTCCATGTTTTTTTTTTTTCCTTTTTCTTTGTCTTTTTTATTATTCACTTTTTTTCTTTCTTTTTTTTTTTTCTTTTTTTTGGTGTCTTTTTTTTCAAATTCACGCTTCTTTTTTTCTTTTTTGTTTTTTTTTTTCTAATTCACGTTTTTTTTTCTAATTCAAGTTTTTTTTTTTTTTTTTTTTTTTTTTATTTATTTTTTTATTTATTTATTTTTTTGTCTTTTTATCTAATGAACGTTTTTTTTCTTCCTAATACACGTTTTTTTTCGCTTTCATACATTTTCGTCTGTTTTCATACGTTTTCGTCCGTTTTCATACGTTTTTGTCTGTTTTCGTACGTTTTGGCCCGTTTTCGTCCGTTTTCATACGTTTTTGTCCGGTTTCATACGTTTTCGTCTGCTTTCTTACGTTTGCGCCCGTTAACGTCTGTTTTCATACGTTTTCATCTGTATTCTTACATTTTCGTTCGTTTTCATACGTTTTCGTCCGTTTTCATCCGTTTTCTTTTGTTTTCATCCATTTTTCAAACGTTTTTGTCCTATTCATACATGTTTTACACTTTCATACGTTTTCTTCCATTTTCATACGTTTTCGTCCGTTTTCTTACGTTTTCGTCCGTGTTTTTACGCTTTCATACGTTTTCGTCCGTTTTCATACATATTCGTCCGTTTTCTTACGTTTTCGTTCGTTTTCATACGTTTTCGTCCGTTTTCATCCGTTTTCTTTCGTTTTCGTCCATTTTTTCAAACGTTTTTGTCCTTTTCATACATGTTTTCGCTTATTAGTTTCGCTTTTAGTTTTAACAGCTTAAGCATGATGATAATTTGCAGTATCACCAGTGATATGTTTAGCTTTTTTATAAACATGATGATAATTGTGCAGTATCACCAGTGATATGTTTAGCTTTTTTATAAACATGATGATAATTGTGCAGTATCACCAGTGATATGTTTAGCTTTTCATAAACATGATGATAATTGTGCAGTATCACCAGTGATATGTTTAGCTTTTCATAAACATGATGATAAATGGGCAGTATCACCAGTGATATGTTTAGCTTTTCATAAACATGATGATAAATGTGCAGTATCACAAGTGATATTCCGTGATATTCTTGGTGCGTACAAGAATATATCCATAGAAAGAGTGTAGGTTTTTGCAGAGCCTCATACGTTTTAAAACCAGGGTTCTAGTAAAATAAAGCTTAACAAGTAAACAAAAAAACCTATAAAATATACAAAATTTCACAAGTGATAATACAAATATCATTAGTGATAATACACATATACAGTTCAACTTCAAATATCACTGGTGATACTACAGGTATGACACTTTTCACTTTTCACATTACCATATTGTAAATATGCAAGCTGTTTCATCAACCATTTATCAGATATGACATAAATAGAAAACATTCATATGAGGTATCACTGGTGATATCACATTCATATGAGGTATCACTGGTGATACCTCACTGGTATTACTGGTGATATCACTGGTATCACTGGTGAAATCACATTCATATGAGGTATCACTGGTGATACCTCACTGGTATCACTGGTGATAGTATCTCCTGGTATTCTAAAAGCAAAGAACATGTAAAAACAAAAAAATAATTGCATGTATATTTAAAAAGGACGAAAACGAAAGAAAACAGATGAAAACGTATGAAAACGGACGAAAACGTAAGAAAATGGATGATTACGTATGAAAACGGACGAAAACATAAGAAAATCACAAGTGATATTCAGAAAATCACTAGTGATTTTCTGAATATCACTTGTCATATTTAGAAACATAAGAAAACGGACGAAAACGTAAGAAAACGGGCGAGTATGTATGAAAACTTGGGTGATATTCTGAATATCCATTGTGATATTCATAATATCACTTGGGTGATATTCTGAATATCACAGAATATCAATTGTGATATTCTGAAACGTATGAAAATGTCTGAGAATGGCCAAAAAGATTGAAAAACGGACGAAAACGAATGAAAACGATGAAAATGTAAGAAAACGGAAGAATATGTATGAAAACAGACGAAAACGTATGAAAGCGTAAAAACACGTACGAAAAAGGAAGAAAATGTATGAAAAATAGGACGAAATCGAAAGAAAACGAATGAAAATGGGCGAAAACGAACGAAAACGCAAGAAAACGGATGAATATGTATGAAACGGACAAAAACTTATGTAAGCGTAAAAACACGTCTGAAACGTTTTCGTCCGTAATCTTTCGTTTTCGTCCATTTCCATACGTTTTTGTCCGTTTTCATACGTGTTTTTACGCTTTCATACATTTTTGTCTGTTTTCATACGTATTCGTCCATTTTCTTACATTTTCGTCCATTTTCTTACGTTTCTGAATATCACAAGTGATTTCTGAATATCACAAGTGATATTAAGTGATATCTAGAATATCACTTGTGATTTTCTGAATATCACTTGTGATATTCTGAATAGCACTTGTGATTTTCTTATGTTTTCATCCGTTTTCATACGTATTAGTCAATTTTTTTATGTTTTCGTCCATTTTTATACGTTTCTGAATATCACAATTGATAGTTTTTCTAAATATCAATGGTGATATTCTAAATATCACTTGTGATTTTCATGTTACAAAACATTTGTTGAAAATCACTTGTCAAATTCAGAAAATCACTTATGATATTCAGAATATCACTTGTGATACTTTGAATATCACAGAATATTACTTATAATATCCAGAATATCATTTGTGGTACTCATAGTATCACTTGTGATATTCTGCATATCATAGAAAATCACTTGTGATATTAAGAATATCACTTGTGATATTCAGAATATAACTTGTGATATTTAGAATATCACAGAATATCACTTGTGATATTCTTATGTTTTCGTCCGTTTTCATACGTATTAGTCAATTTTTTTATGTTTTCGTCCATTTTTATACGTTTCTGAATATCACAATTGATAGTTTTTCTAAATATCAATGGTGATATTCTAAATATCACTTGTGATTTTCGAAATATCACTTGTGATTTTCATGTTACAAAACATTTGTTGAAAATCACTTGTCAAATTCAGAAAATCACTTGTCAAATTCAGAAAATCACTTATGATATTTAGAATATCACTTGTGATACTTTGAATATCACAGAATATTACTTATAATATCCAGAATATCATTTGTGGTACTCATAGTATCACTTGTGATATTCTGCATATCATAGAAAATCACTTGTGATATTTAGAATATCACTTGTGATATTCAGAATATAACTTGTGATATTTAGAATATCACAGAATATCACTTGTGATATTCAGAATAAAATTTGTGATATTCAGAATATCACTTGTGATACTTTGAATATCACAGAATATTATTTATAATATCCAGAATATCATTTGTGGTACTCATAGTATCACTTGTGATATTCTGCATATCATAGAAAATCACTTGTGATATTCAGAATATCACTTGTGATATTCTGAATATCACAGAATATCACTTGTGATATTTAGAATATCACTTGTGATATTTAGAATATCACTTGTGATATTCAGAATATAATTTGTGATATTCAGAATATCACTTGTGATACTTAGAAACATATGAAAACGTCTGAAAATTGCCAAAAACATTTAAAAACGGACGAAAATGAATAAAAAATGGACGAAAACGTAAGAAAACGAATGAAAATGTATGAAAACGGAAGAAAACGTATGAAAGTGTAAAAACATGTATGAAAAGGACAAAAACATTTGAAAAATGGACGAAAACGTATGAAAACGAACGAAAATATAAGAAAATGAACGAATATGTATGAAAACGGACGAAAACGTATGAAATTGTAAAAACACGTCTGAAAACGGATGAAGACATATGAAAAACGGACGAAAACGAAAAAAAACGGATGAAAACGTATTAAAACGAACGAAAACGTATGAAAACCGACGAAAACGTATGAAAACGAATGAAAATGTAAGAAAACATATGAAAACGTATCAAAACAGATGTTAACGGGCAAAAACGTAAGAAAGCGGACGAAAACGTTTGAAAACGCACAAAACGTATGAAAACGGACGAAACGTAAGAAAACGGGCGAAAATATATGAAAGCGGGCGAAAACGTACGAAAACGGGCGAAAACGTACGAAAACAAATAAAAACGTATGAAAACGAATGAAAACGTATGAAAACATACGAAAATGAATGAAAGCGAAAAAAATGTTTATTAGGAAAAAAACGTGAAAAAAAGAAAAAAAGAAAAAAAGAAAAAAGAGAAAGGATAAAAGAAAAAAGAAAAAAATAAACGTGGAAAAAAAAGACAACAAAAAAGAAAAAAAAGAAGAAACAAAAAAACTAATGAAGCGTGAAAAAAAACACAAAAAAAAAAAGAAAGAAAAAAAAAAAGGAAAAAAAGAAAGAAAAAAATGAATAATAAAAAAAATAAAAAGACAAAGAAAAAAGGGGGAAAAAAACATGGACTTATGTTTCCCTATTTAATCTTAGGTTAATCCCACCATTAGATCAAACTAGATGGATGGTGAGGATTTGTCCATTGGTATGCACCAAAATAAGAGTATGCATTTGAATTTTCCTCTGGGTGTTGATACTCACACTATTTTATTTGATAGTTACACCATTTTATACAAGCTGTACAGCACACCGTACAATAGTGTAATGCACGAATTATGATGAAAGTATAAAAAGTTGTGATGTGAGTATCAACACTCCAAAAGAATGTGTCGGTCATGTTCTTTAAATATTTAGTTATTGCAAAAAGTGTAGATAGATATTGTTTTGTAATTTGTACCCCCAATGCACACCTTTGTTGAATCTGGGGCTCCTTTTTATTCAATATGCTTTATTGCTTTAATAATTGGGTCTACATTATATTTTTTTAACCGCTTTTTTATTTTTCAGTACGAGACGCGTTATTAGGGTCCGATCCGTTTTGGGTGCAGTAAAAACAAGCCTGATGTACCTATGAACATCGTTTCTAAGTGTGTTTTTCGGAGAATAGTACCATTGAGTTTAAAAGTTCTAACTCTTGGATATTACCCTTGTAAGTTTTTAAATAACTTTGGTAGCGTACAAACTATCACATATATTATAGACGGTCTTCGGTCGTTATCACTAACGAAGATGGATTAACCAAATCTATTTGGAATATTTCTTGTGTACCAGCTAGACTAATAGTCAATCAATTAATCAATATTAGTACTTTTTAGCATCGAGTATATTCCTGAAACAAAATATAATTAATTAAGTGGATTAGACACTTCTAAACGGTAAAAATATAAATATTTGATGTTCAAACAAAACAAAAACGTCATTATATAAACGTTGATTTGCTTAAACGTTGATGATTTTATGTTTCTGTCGGTATCATACATTTGTTGCAACTTTTTTAATATAGCTTATCAAACAACCAAAAGAAGTTTATAAAATGGTAATTAGTTTGATTATATATATATAGTAGGAAGGTTCAATCCAATACTCATTTTATTTACAAAACTTTTTTAAATCAATCGCAATTTAATACGGCAATTTTTTTTAATACAAAAATCTAAAAGATTCATTTAGTTGATAATTAATATCCAAAATCTAAAAGATTTTCTCGGTAATAGTTATGATTAACTGACACACAATACATATGCCTACTGGTTATATGTATTTTAGTACAACCATAAACACATTTTCACATACACCATTGCGATACAAATTTTTGGGTGTGTGTCACCTTTACCAAATGTTACATTAACACTTTGTAAATCTGCATTCCTTTACACAAAAGATTTCACTATGACAATTGCTCTTTCTTTTATACTTTTGCAAAGAAATGGTTGACAAATAATTATAAAGGACGCACTTTTGGAAAAGTTTGCTGGCGGGGTCTTGTATTTTTGTTGATTTTAGTACTATACTCGCTTTCTTTTGGACTTCTTGTAACTTTCTTGATTTTTAATCATGCTTGGTACTATATATTTTTCGGGTTTCTTGACTTTTGTACATTAGAGTGACCGACTGCGTATGTACAAAGAAAGCAATTAATTAGACCGGGCGTAATGGTGAGTTAAAAAGACCGCGGTCACTACTGCCACATCAGTGTCAATTCAGCTTTCTTTCTCTATAACTTTCTTTATGATCAACTATGTGAAATAAGGCGACCGCAGTAAAAAATAAAATAAAAAATTACATTCCTTAAACACAATATACCTCACAAAAATTATTTAATAAAACCACTCACACACACAACATACTCAAACGACTCGATCGAGTATACGATTGGGTCCTAGCAAAAAACCATGGTTGAACGCCTTCATTTGGAGGGGTGTGTAACAAAAGGAGACGCACATACAATCCAACGGATAGTCTTAATCAACCTTTTAAATTAGAGTTGGTGAAACTATACGGATGGTCTTAATCAACTTTTTATATTATAGTTGGTGAAATACGTATATCATCTCTTGTTGGCCAAATCTAGTAAATCATATTAAGAAGGGCAACTTTTGCGTTCCAATTCTTAATAACAAGTAATTATCCACAATATATCCGTAACAAATCAATCTCATTATGTTTTTAGCATGACTTGAACACACAAACATTTAATTGAAGAAGATTCTCGCACATAAGTACCATTACACAAGCCTTTTGGTTCTTTTTTTTACCAATTCAATATTATGCTTAAACAAAACTCATATGATTGTCGTTACACAAACTACTAATTATCAAACATGTTAATTATTATTCTCATGATCCAACATGATTTATTTTATTTGTTACGGAGTACTAAAATATGAAAAGAAGTAGTGCTTATTTTGTTACTATATGAAATAGTTAATACAGTAAAGTGATAGTGATGATTAATGAATACAAATTACGACAATTAGATAATCAAGTTGAAAGCAGACAACTAACTATCTCACAATATATACATCACACAGACTATATCACATGTGTTAAGCAATACTTGAACTCTCAACTATTTTAATTAAGAAGCTTCTCACAAGACTTTGGTACCCTGGCTTCTCACATGAGTGCGCTAAATTACGTAATGTTTAAATGGTACAAATATTTATTTCATCTCACTTCACTTTCTAGAACATATAAAAACATTACACTTAGTCAATTTATATCGGCTATCATTTTTCGAAATATTTCTCCATAAATGATTGAATGAAACAAATCTTCTAGGAGTACTATATATTTTAGCAACAACTTAAAATTTTAGTTCTTATTTATTTTTTGTCATGGTTTTTGATTTTTACCAACTAATAGGTAGTTAAGCTCGTCATCACATAGACTCAAACCTACCAAAGCCTCGCATTCGAGAAGGCGGATGTGACTACTTTGTAAACAGAAAAAAGTTATTAGTAACTGAATTGTGTATTTGTGATTAAGCAAGTAGAATAACATGTGCAATTATAATAAAAACGAAATTTAATGAATAAACATTCCTAACTATAAACATATGACGGAAACTGTCTTACCATGGAGCATTGCTCCTCTTGTTGATGATATTCATTTGTGGTTGAAGAACATGGATGTGTCTTTCTCGTGGGTCAGTCGAGATAACAAACAAGTTGCTCATTAGTCATTATGCTGCTCGTTTTGCGTCTTCTTATACTTTTCCTTTTAATTGTATATTTTCCTCTTAAACTTGCCTCGCTAGCGAGATGTGATGTGTATTGTTCCTAACTTTTATATAAGTTTGTTTGTTTTAAAAAAATAATCCATAAACTCACATTAAGGTTGTGCTAACTAACTTAGGGTGTGTTTGGTTGGGGGTAATGAGAATGAAGGAATGGCAATGTATATGATTGTTAATGTTTGGTTGATGTGCAGAGATTTCATATCTTGGAGTCAAACCATTATATTTTCTATATCACATTCCACTCATAAGGGGTGACTATGAGTTCTATCATTTGTTCTTTTCATTTTTTTACCAACACAAATGTCTCATCTTCACTCATATTTTCAGTCTTTCTTTTCAATCTAGTTCTTCATCCACCAAGCTGCATCACCGGAAACCTTCTCCGTCACCATCTCTTCTGTCATCATAGATCGGTCAGGTAGCCAAGTCGTCATCACCATTGAACTTTGAAATTCCAATACAGTGAGTTTCAGGTCCTCACACCATATCTAAAATTTTGGTCAAACATGGGTTAAATCTCGAGACGTTTTTCAGGTCCTAACATCCATAACTATATATCAGTGAGTTTCCCATACGATCCATATGTGATTCGTATTCATGTTCTTCGTTTATGATTTGGGTTTTCTTTTTCTTTTTGTTCTAGGTTGTTGTTTTCATGAAAGAGGTGATGGTGTATATGAAGATGGATATTTTTTGGTGGTAATTTTCATCACACGCATTCTCTAATATTTTTTGACCCATGTCTATCAAATGTAACCAAACAACTCATTTGGAATTATCAAACCTATAGCCATTCTACCATACAATGAAACATATACCGATAGTGATTCCGAAACTTATACCAAACGCACCCTTAATCATCTAATACATTTTAAAAATTTTACACTGAAACATAATTTCAACTTGAGATTTTTCGTTTTTGGTGCGTGTGTTAGCTGATAAGAGTAACAAACTATTATCAACTTGACTACAATACATAATCTCATTCCTAATTTTGTTCAATATATAAATATGAAGGACTTTTCTAACTTGTGTGTTAGAGGCATAAGTTAAGCACATTAAAAGGACTTAAGGACTCACGAAAAAAGACTTAGAGACCCACATAAAGTACAGAAAAATATACTTTTGTGTGTGTCTTTTAGTCCTTTTTTTAAGTCTTTGAGTCTTTTTTATGTGATTAACTTATGACTCTGGGCACAAGTTAGAAAACGCCTAATATAAATTACTACATTTTTTGCGCCATAATAATACTGTTTTCAGTTTCACATATGAGTCTCTAACATTGTGTTCTCGAGTTAAAGTAAAGAAAGAAAATTAAAATGAAACATAAGAAGTTGTGTTCTCAAGTAGTACTCAAGTAGAAAAAGAAAAAGAAATGAAACGAAAGTTACTGTGATTTTGCCAGTGGGAGTAAAGTGTTTACTTTACAACTTTTTTTTTTTTTTTTTTTTTTTTTTCGCGTAAATAAATAAAGAAACATCACTTTTATTCGATTGGGTCTTGGAAAAATTACTACCGGATATTATTTACCTTGTTTGTCGTACTCTCACACACCCACACTACTAGTGTGTGAGCAACTGAGCATTACTATTACTCCTACTTTCTTCCTTCCCATGTGAGTGGTTCATTTGCTCTAAAATCTTTGTCATTTTTCTTTATCAAACACCCATCACTTAAAAACCCATTTTTCGATCTGGGTTTTGTTTCTTTTGCAGATTTAAGAGGTAAATTTGTAAGCTCACCGGATAAGTAACAAATATGGCCGGAGGAGGTGGTGGTGGTGGTGGGAAGTCGGATGAACCGGCCCCACATCCACCAAAAGATCAGCTTCTTGGCGTTACCTACTGCATTACTAGTCCTCCACCATGGCGTAAGTTTTTCATTTTTTTTTTAATAAAAAAATGTATATAAAGTTTTTGGTTTAAGATTCTTTGAGTACAAGGTTGTTTTTAGGGTTTTGTTGTTTAAGGTTTATTTTGATTCTTGTTGAATCTTTTTGTGTTGTGGTTTAAGGTTTGGTATATGCATTTTTTTTTTGAGTGATGAGACTAATATTCTTTTTGTTCTTGGTATCTTGGTTTTTTATTTTGTTGTTTAAGGTTCTTTTAAGGTTGTTGTTGTTGTGTTTTGTAGTTTAAGGTCTTTGGTATATACTTTTGTTGAGTGATACTAAGATTCTTTGTGTTCTTAGCATCTTGGTTTTAATTTTGTTATTTGCATTTTGTTAAGTGATACTAATACTTTAGCATATTTGGGGATATTGTCATATTGAGAGCATTTTATTTATTTATTTATTTATTTTTTCATGAATAAATTGTTGTAAAATCTGATTTGGGTTTTTCAAGTTTTAGTCAAACTAAGTCAACGTAAGTGATAATTTACAGTTGTTTAGCTTTAGTTAAATCTGTTTGTTCTGTGATGGATAAACCAGGATTTATAAACTGATATAATTTCTATTTCTGGAGGTTGTAGTTTTCTTAATTCATAAGTTTAGACAAAACTTCTTAAATAATTTTATTAGGTACAAAAGTTAGTTTCTGGATCATTTTATTGTGTAATGTATCTCCTCTCTGTCGTAGTGTCGCATGACATTTGTGGAGTTTAACTCAGTGCTTGATCTGTATAAAAATGTTTGGTTATTGATTAATCTTCTAGATTACCATTTAGTGGTGGTTGCTAAGCGGATATCATTAACCAAAATCAACTAGGATTAATAACTTGTAATGAAAGTTATTGTAAAATGGGTCGTTTGCTTAATAAGTATGCTGAAAAGGAACCATAACTTTAGTTATGTTACGACGAAAGGAGTAAGAGTGGTAGCTCTTTTGAGCTCATGTTCTCACTTTTGATCTCACTAAACCAAACCCTTTACTTAAAAGTAGATACTTTTGTACAGGTCCAAGATTCTAGCTGATTTGGTTTGGTATTTCATGATCTATTGTGAAAAGTTGTATTTAGAATCTTTCCAATGTACTTTCATTTTCAGAGGAATGCCCGGAAAGAAGAGCCACCTTTTTAAACTTTAGATATAATTTAACATGCTATACGAGATTTAATTACGTATCATGGAAATGTCATACTTATTAATATTACCTTTGATAATTTATTGCAGCGGAGGCTATTTTGCTCGGTTTCCAGCATTACTTGGTGATGCTTGGGACAACAGTTTTGATTCCCACAGCTCTTGTTCCCCAAATGGGTGGCGGAAATGTAAGACATTAAACTTAAAACATATATGTTAACGTTATTAAATATTGTAATCTGATGGTAATTATGTTAATGATTCTATCAGGAGGAGAAAGCTAAAGTCATCCAAACACTACTTTTCGTTGCCGGGTGGAACACTTTGTTGCAAACTTTGTTCGGTACCAGGTTACCTACTGTCATTGGGGGTTCATATACTTTTGTTGCACCCACAATATCAATCATCTTGTCTAATCGATGGAATGACCCTGATCCTATAGAGGTTAGTCCAACTTGATCTCTTGGGTTTGGTTGTTGATTATGCATTTTAAAATGTACTAAACCGTAAATTTGTGTAAATTTCTATCAGAAATTCAAGAAGACAATGCGTGCAATCCAAGGTGCACTGATTGTTGCTTCAACACTTCAAATTGTTTTAGGGTTCAGTGGCCTATGGCGAAATGTCGCAAGGTTGGTTGAAATACATTTCACCATTTAAATATTGTTAAATCTTAAAGTTATTTTGAGGGTGTTTGGATGTGTGTTTTGAAACTGATTATTGTGTTCTCAAATATCATAATAGATTCTTGAGTCCCCTTTCGGCTACTCCCCTGGTTGCTCTTGCTGGTTTTGGTCTCTATGAATTTGGATTCCCCGGTGTAAGTATATATGCATATATCCCTAGAAGACAATCAACAAATTACTGATTTCATGGGCATTTGTTTGCTTATATGTCTGATAAAATATTGCCTTCTTTTTTAGGTTGCCAGATGCGTTGAAATAGGGTTGCCTCAGCTCATCATTGTAGTTATCTTGTCGCAGGTAATATTGACGTTATATAAATAAATGGGACCTACAAAAATGTATGATCCATATAAATTAATTTCAAGTATTTGGGTTGTTTGGTTTTGCTTGCAGTATGTGGCTCATATGTTACATTCTGGAAAGTCGATATTTGAGAAGTTTGCTGTTCTGATATCAATTGCAATTGTCTGGATTTACGCCCATTTGCTTACTGTTGGTGGGGCCTACAATCACACTTCACCAAAGACACAGACAAGTTGCCGTACTGATCGTGCTGGACTAATTGAGGCTGCACCATGGTCAGTAGAAGATGTTATACGTATCATAATATTCAGTTGAATTGTATATTTGAATGCATATGAAAATTTTAACCTTAATACATATCGCTATTTCTTTTATATATTTTTCTAATATATTTGAATGGATTAATGGACACAATGAAAATATTTTGAAAAGAAAATGACATAAAATCACTTTTAAGGACTTCTAGCGTAAATTATTAAGATACGGTTATTAAACAATTATCATATTATTTTGATTATGTGTTTTGATTATTAATTTTATCAGGATAAGAGTTCCATATCCGTTTCAATGGGGAGCACCGTCATTTGATGCTGGTGAAGCTTTTGCAATGATGATGACTGCTTTTGTGGCTCTTGTGGAGGTGTGTTTTTTTTGTTTTCAGTATCTATCAAGATTCAAGAATATCATTAAATTCACTTTTCAATTTTGAAATATGTTCTAAATATCTTTTACATGTGTTGCAATTATATTACCAGTCCACTGGTGGCTTCATTGCGGTTTCGAGATATGCAAGTGCAACTCCTGTGCCTCCATCTATTCTAAGCCGTGGTGTCGGTTGGCAGGTAATTAGTACTATTTGACAACTACTTCAAATGTTTTAAACTATGGGCAATTACTATTTTAACCCTTTACATGAAATTGTAGATTGAAATAAAAGTTGAAGATCTACTTATATATAAGGAAATACATGATAAATTTTATGTTGTCAGATATAGTTTAATAGCGTACAATATGTTTTGTTGATAGGGAATTGGCATTTTGTTATCTGGCTTGTTTGGAACTGTGAATGGATCTTCAGTATCTATGTGAGTAACAAATGTTACAATTTTTTTTCTGAGCCACATTTTTTATTTTTAAAGAAGCTATCCTATAACATTAACACGAGGCTTGTGTATTGCTAGTGAGAATGCCGGCCTTTTGGCTGTAACTCGTGTAGGCAGTCGAAGAGTTGTACAAATCTCAGCAGGGTTCATGATTTTCTTCTCTGTTCTTGGTATGTTTTTTCTTCTGATGACTTAGAGATACGTTGTACTTATTTTCCTAATATTTCAAATGAAGTTGGCAAAGGGATGAGTTTAGCGGGTTGGGTAACGGGTCAAAACGGGTAATTATTTTTAGGGGCCAATACACCTCTATGTCAAAATGTTATTTAAAATATTTGGCCTGTTAAAGTTTACTACAAAAGCTACAGGAGTAACAATAACGATTTAATTTCTTAAATAAAACGATTTAAGAGGTTATATGCTTTCGGTAACTTTCGATCTAATTGACCAGTTTCCCGTTAACTAATCTTTTTAATACAGTTTTACCCTTTTGACTCGCTAGACATATATATAACCTGAGTCAATCCGTTCTTAATATGCTAAAGTTACAACTTCTAATTCCAAATGATCATGCAGGTAAATTTGGAGCAGTCTTTGCTTCAATTCCCGCACCCATTGTTGCTGCATTGTATTGCCTTTTCTTCGCTTACGTGGGTAAGTTTACATGATTGCATCAACCTTTGCTCACTCTTTTATGGTGGATATGAGGGTAATTATATCTTTTTTACAATGTTTGTACAGGTTCAGCCGGTTTGAGTTTCCTTCAGTTCTGCAATCTTAACAGCTTCAGAACAAAGTTCATCTTAGGCTTCTCGCTCTTTTTGGGGCTGTCTGTTCCTCAATATTTCAATGAATATGAAGCTATTAATGGTTATGGTCCTGTCCACACGTCTGGAAGATGGGTATGTGCAAATTTAATCAACTGCCTTATCTATCTGAACACATACAAACATAATTGTCCACTGTTTCATATAGATTATTGAATTGATTGATTCATATCACATAATCACGTAAAATGCATACCTACAAACACCCCCATAGAATGATGTTGAGTTCTTATGAATATTGGATTTCTATTTCGGGAGGATCCCATTCCCATTAATAAAGTTTGAATCTTGACTTCAAACAAACATACTGACCTTGATTCATGTTTGCTACTTTATAGTTCAACAACATGGTGAATGTTCCATTTTCATCTGAAGCTTTTGTGGCTGGAATTGTGGCATTTTTTCTGGATAACACACTTCACAAAAAGAATGATAGCGCGATAAGAAAAGACAGAGGCAAGCATTGGTGGGATAAGTTCCGTTCATTCCACACCGACACTAGATCTGAAGAATTTTACTCACTGCCATTCAATCTAAACAAATACTTCCCAGCTGTTTGATCAAGAATATGAAGTAGCAACAACTTTTGCTCTTATTCAGTCAATTATGTATCTAATCTTTAAGTTATTCATATCTCACTCGAGTGATTAAAATTTGCCAATAGTCGTTCTTTGATGTAAATCTAATGGGGAAGATTTAAGATGGAATTGAAGCAGAAAGAATTAGTTTTGCTGCTTTCAACTTCTTAACAACATTATCTCCCACTTTTGTAATAGAAACCTTATTATCGTATTGATCATTTTACTACTGATCTGATTATAGTGCTGTTAACATTTACATGCTCCATACTCTATACACATTTGACTTATATTACTTGATTAATTGTTAGACCAGTTGACCAAATGTCGACAATACTCATTTAGAGGATGTTTGGGATTGCTTATTCTAAAATCCTCTGCTTATTGCTTAAGAAACAATCAGGTACAATGTGCTTATCTACTCTAAATTAAGTAGTTAACTATTTTGATCCAAACACTTCAAAATTGCTTATTTGGTTTAGGAAAAAAACAAACAAGCAATCCCAAACATCCTACTCAGAAACAAGGTAACATCACCTTAATTTCATCTTCCATTGACATTATAATTTCACATGGACATTGCTCTCAAATAAATTACATGATTTCTTACCAATAATCTGCACATGAACAATATCCATCTCTAAATGTATGAAAACGTGAACCATCTCTTACAACAATCTCCCGATTATAAACTAGCGATATACACTTCATAGCAGAGTGACAATCTTCACATATCCTTAAATTCTTCACAATTTGAATCCGAGTACCCTCCGGACTACTCATTAACCCAAACGCCACTGCCAATTTCTCACTATGCCAAGATATCGCCAACTCTTTCTCCTCTTCACTCAAATCAAAGAGCACATTTCTCGTCACAGGAACATAACCACCTTCTAAACTTATTCTTTTCATAACTTCATTTAACTTTAAATTTATATCTGCGATCATCGGATGCAACTTATCTGCCGCAAGAAATTCATGCACAACTCCGTTAATTTCAATATAACTACACCCCGGATTCGAATCATCTTTTTTGTCAATCTTCGTTTCCCTTATTTGCTTTACATTGTCCCATTGACCAAATGACGCGTGTAGATTTGAAAGAAGCAAACGCCCTCCACCATGTGTATTTCTAAAATGTTTTGTTATTTCTTCTGCAAGATGTACATTTTTATGTACTTTACAAGAGCTTAAAAGGGATCTCCAGATAACATCATCAGGCTCAATTTTCATTCTTTTGATAACATTGAATGCCTCTTCAAGTCGACCAGCACGACTTAAAAGGTCTACATAGCATCCGAAATGTTCAATCTTTGGTGAGATGCCCCATAACCGCTCCATATTATTAAAGATCGATATCCCTTCTTCAATTTTCCCTGAATGACTACACGCGCTAAGGACACCAATAAGTGTGACATTATCCGGTTTTATACCTTCTGCTAGCATTTCATCAAAAACCTCAAGTGCTTCTCTACCAAGCCCATGCATAGATAGCCCCGAAATCAAACTTGTCCACGTCAAAAGATCTCGTTTTTCACATTCCTTAAAAACCTGTTTTGCATAATCTATCTTCCCACATTTTGCATACATGTCAATCAAAGCAGTAGCAATATTCGCACTTTTACGGAACCCGATTTTGTCCATGTAAAAATGTATCCACTTCCCTTGATTAACTTGGCCAAGATGAGCACAAGCCGATAAAACACTAACAAAAATCGCTTCATTCGGCTCTATACCACCCTCACCCAACATCTCATTAAAACACCGTAAACCCTCATTATACATCTTATTCCCCACATACCCCGCAATCATAACCGCCCATGACACCTCGTTCCTCTCACGCATCCCATCAAACACCTCCCTCGCCTTCCTCATCTCACCACTTACAACATACCCTTTAACCAAACTAGTCCACGTCACCACATCTCGTTGAGACATTTCATCAAACACTTTTCGCGCTAACCCCATTTCCAAACACCCTACATAAAAACTCATCAAAGCATTACTTACACAAACACTCAAACCATACCCAACTTTCACCACAATTGCATGACAGTTTTGTCCGAAACCGAACAATGTTCGGTTTCGGTCCGAACACGCGGTTATCGTAAAAGTTAAAGTATAATCATCTGGCACTACTTGACTACAAACCATTTCTTTAAAAAGATATAATGATTGTTTGTTATACATTGTTTTTGAATATGATTGTATTATTAAGTTCCATAAAAAAGATGGTTGTAAAAATGGGTAGTTTTCGAATACTTTTCGAGCCGATTTTAGTTTATTATGAGCAGTGTATGATTGGATTAATGTTCCAGTTAAATTGTTGTTATTAAGTAGTGATGTTAGTATGATTTGTGCATGAATTTGTTTAGTTTGTTTTAATGTTGGTTTGTGTTTTAAGAGATTGTATAGATGAATCCTTGGTTGGGTCATTGGTCGTATGAAAGGTGTTTGATGAAATGCTTCTGAGAAGAAAGTTTTAAGTTTTTGTAAGTGAGATAAGTAGCGATTCCGACATGTGGATGGCGCGAGTGGCGCGACTTTAGGTCGATCCCGGTCCAACGATTGCTCCGTTAAAACATCATGTTAGTCGGCCGCGATGTCGAGTCAGAAACCCAAGTAACAAAAAAAAAAAAAAGAAAAAAAAGTTCCCGTTTTTTGATAAAGACGATATCGCTAGTAAAAGTTGCTAAAAACATCTTTGTGTTTCATCATGTAACCCAAAAACCAACTTACAAAACTGATATCTTTCACTGGTGCATAAGAATATTAAAGTTACATACTACGTACAAGATTTGCTTAGATTGGATCATGATTAGGCAATGTTCATGAGATTTGTTAAAGACGAGGTTTTCATTGCCCGCGCGTTACGACAGGATCATACTCTCCTTTTATCGAATTTGATTTCTTGAGCTTTTTTTCATCTGAACATCTTGTATGATTGTATTTTTAGTTCTACGTTTGCGATATATGAGTTGTGTGTAATTTGAGCCAAGTTATAACTCGGATAACCTAATATCAACTTTGAATAAGGCATGGACGGACTCAGGTAGTGACTAGATTCAAGAAAAAAATACGACAATACAATAGAATAGCTGAACAGGATACGTGACACAAAATTTGGGACGAAGTTCATTTCGAAAAATCGATATTTTGACAAAAATTTACACTACGGGGCAAAAGTCCATGAGGTTCCCGTAAACCCCTTTAGGTCTGCCCACGGAGTAAGGTAAAAGAACCACCCCTTTTCCCACAGCACCAACAACATATGTTAACGCTGTTCACTTATTAAACAATTAAGCAAAGATAAAAAGCTGAAATAAAAATAAGTAGGACATTACCTAGTACCGAACTTGGGACATTAAAAGAAAAATTCTTGCAAATTTGTTTGTGTTCTCGAGTTTTAAAAATAAGAAGAAGAAGTGATGACAAAATGAGAAAAATGACGTTCTCAAATTAGAAGGAAACAACACTAATAGACCTTAAACCTGGAACGAATTTTATATACAAACATTAGTAAACCATAACCTGGAACAAACTATTATCCCAACATTATTAAATTAACAAAAAAAGTTACAAAGAGCATACTATCAACTGCAATGCTTAGATATTTCACTAGTTAGATACTCGTTTAGAAATGAGACAAATAACAATCTTGTAATGACTTGTATAGAAATGAAAATAGAAAAGGAACACAGGTAAATAAGACATGAATAAGTTGCTTTAATTTTATACAAAAGACTCATCATTGATCAGCTGTCCATGCCTTGTATGCTCTTCCAGCAGGACATAATCAACTATTTGTTTATTTGTCAAAGGTCATGGAATAGGACACCAGGACAACTAAGTCTAGTATGCCGTTAAGCTGACTCGACATTATGATGAGTTGATTTACAACTATTTTAGATTAGCGCAGTACCAAAGTGAAAAATGAACAGAAAAATCACGAGACAATTAGACAATTAGACAACACAAGAAATCACACCAAAGCCTCAAATAATCACAAGAACCACACATCCTCAAACGTTTATATTACAAGTTACAACTCACCAAATACGCATTATTAAAAAAGCGACAATTTATTCACTCAACACACGTAGTCAGTAAAAACAAATCTTGAAATAATCCTCTGTCACCAGCATAACAAAAACTGCAAAAGCTATAAAATTCTGGGCTCATATATTATTAAGCTTCTGTTGTGTTCTCAGTCACCCCATTGGTTACCCCATTGTTGTTTGGTTCATGTTGCTTGTCGAACTGGCTGAAATTTCCCTTAGCCATGAAGAGTTGCGCGTGATGGTGCTTACAGTATAGCTGATGCTCGTGTGCCACATAATTTGATGAAGTTATATGACACCCACCGTAGCTGCATCTGAAACAGGACTTATGGTATGCGTTTCCATCAACACTCACCTGAAAAGACCATCAAGATAGTTAACATTTGGGCCTTTTGTATACGTAACACATATTTATGTATATTATGAGGTATCTGATTGTTTGAATCAGTAGATTACTTATAATTTATCGAGATTAGGGTGTTTCACAAGCGTATGTGATTAATACGTGTTAAAGTTGCTGATAATTTGTGTATTGAAACATACTATGATTATCTCATTATTTTTAGAGGTCAGATAATCAGTTTAAGAGTAGCGAAAACAACACAAATTCTTATTATCACATATACTAGAATATCTGTGGAAGCCTGTTTTTGTTAAAACTGATTATCTTATATCAGATAACCACCTTCAAACCGCAATCCCAAACATTCCCTCTTCTCAACAATTTCATGTGAATTATTGTTTGTGAAAGGTATTACCTTTTCAAGAGGGTAGACAGTTTTCGTGCAAGTAACACACTTGTCTTGAGTCCCACCAAACATACTTGATACTCTGCTGTTAGACTGGCCCTACAAGTTTTACATAACAAGTATCAGCATCAATAATCGTACATTCGTACCGATAATAAAGTTGTATAATGAAAGGATAAAGTAGATATTTAAAATTTTAAATGGTTATACAATCTGCGTATATCCACATTCGTTACATGGTTACGAGCATACATTCTTCTAATATCAAAAACTAATATCTATATCATTCTAAGAATGTAATTGAGTACCTGCTCATAAGATCTAGCAGTTTTTGGGGTACCTACATGACAAATAGATAATTAGTAGCGAAGTTAGTAACATTTCTTCCGCTAAAACTTGCAACAATCATAAAATCTGGGACGTCTCAAACATATTGAACTGTGTTATTAGGTGCGTATTTAGTCTTTGACTTGCCCATAGCCATTCATACAAAGAACGTATGATATCAGGAAATGACGAGTATTTTTACGTCATGATTGAAGGGTTTTAGCCTGACGGTTTCCCGAACTTCTTCTTTCATTTTATATTAATAAGGGGCTAGTTAGGGAGAAGCAGGAAGTCGAGTTATTGATGAATGAGAATCTAATGTCTTTGACATTTTGTTACTATTTTTAGTTGCAGTTTTATTATGGTAGAAAAAGAGTATAAATAAAATAGACTAACCTTCAAAACTTTTATCCAAACTGCCAGTCATTTTGAAGAGTTGATCAAAGTGAGGCTGGCAGTACAGAACTCCTTCAAACGAGCTGTAATTACTCAACTGCAATTAACAATAATAACACGTGGTTACAAACTTCAGTTATTCTACAGTCTACACCAAGAATGTCATTCAATATCAACACTTTCTTATCAGTTTACAGTTTCCTACAATTACTATCATATCGTGTGACAAAATATTAAGCTACCACAAACAGAATAAAACTCTAGTTATGAACTTTAAACACCAAAAAATTTACAATAAAGATTCCATAGATGAATTAATACACTCATTCTAGATATCTAGTTAATTCCTATCAATAATTACAGCCTAAAAACCACTCAGGGGTGGCCTAGTGACAAAAGGGCTCGTGACTATCACTTTAAGATGTGTGAGGTCTCAAGTTCAATTCCTGCTAGGTGCAAACAACCTTGAAGTGGCCATGCCAACCTCCTGAAAAAGGAGGGTTTTACCTGGTTTCAGTCTGTGTGGCGGTGGCTTCAAACCCTGTGGATTAGTCGGCCAAAAGGTCGGAAACCATGGTAAAAAAAAAATAATTAAAGCCTAAATCATAAATGTCAAAAGAGTCACTAAAACCAGAAAAAAGAAACCTCCATATGTTGAACAATCACCATCACATGAACCAAAATTTCAACTTCTATTACTTTTTTTCAATAATCGCGCAAAGCCGGATCAGAAATAGCAAAAAGATTCATTTTAAATAATTATGAATCCTGATTAGGAAAAATCAATAATCACATTTAACACAGATCAAAACTGAGAAAAAGACTAAATCAAATCCCTTATATCAAACTAACAAAAACATCAACTTCTTGACTATAAACCACTAATCACACAAAATCCATATAAAAAACATACTAAAAATATGTTAAAAACAAAGCCCATATCAAGAAACAATCATCTAACATAACAAACATCATAACTCAGGCAAAAACACATAATTCAAGATTTGATCATAATAAAACCATAAAAAGAAATGAGTAAAAAATGAACAACCTTAAGGGTACCCTTGCAATGATGACATCTGAAACATGCCTTATGATAAACCTTATTATCAACAGTTAATTCATCAACCAAGTAAACTGTCTTCTCACAAGCCTTACACTTTTGTGTTGTTCCACCATATGTTGCCATAATCTTATTTTTATCAAAAAGATTTTATTAAACTGCTTATATCAAGAAACAAAAAAGATTTATAAAAACTGTTGTTTTGATCAAGGAATATAAAGTACACTTTTTGTGTATGTATGTGTTTGTATGAGTTGGTGAAGTCTTATGAGAGGGTTATGGTTTTACAACAAAGATGGTCAGAAGTCAAACACTTGTTCTGTAGCTGTCATTTTAAAGGGTGTTTTTGTAATTATTGGCCTTTTATTTATAGTTTTTGTAGTGATTTTAGGAGGGAATTTATGTCTTTTCTTACCGACAATAAAGAACTGCGTTTTGTGAAAGCAATATAGATTCGGGTGATTAGAGCAATCAAGGGAATTTTTAGAAATGAGCATCTCCTAAATAGTCATTATTATTAGACTAATCTTTACTTATTTTAACTCTTACTGTATTTTCATTAGAGGAAAATTTATGTGACTCGTATTTGGCGACTTGACAAGTAATCCTTTGTCTTTTTTACGTATCACTTCTTAAGACATATCGAGAGGTAAATCAGCAACACATTAAGGATCGTTAAGATGGAGCTGGCAATCCTAAGGAGTTGTTGTTTGCGAAATTTGAGTTTAGGAGGATTACATTTGGAAAATCCCAAACGGGTTGTTGAACTAATAAGATTTTGTTAAATAGGTCTTGAACTAGTAATTTCTAGTTGTTTAAAGAACTTGCATTATCTTGCCTACTAATTCAACATAATTCAACATACACATGTATATTAGATATTGCTAAATTTAGTGACTTTGACCGCAAAGTAATCTTACTCTAGTCACGAGATAAAATCCGATAGCCATTGTTTAACAACAAGCCGAGCAAGAAGCTTAAGTATTCCTTACCATAACAAGGCAGGCTTGTACACAAGACGGATTAAAGCTAGTGGCACAAGAACTTCGGTTCACCATTAGGGGAATAATTAATGTTAGTGGGTTTTTATTAGAATAGGCCTATGCCCTATTGTATTGTTAGTGAGAGGCTTAGCCCATATTATTGTTAGGGAAGCGTTCAAGTAAAACATTCTCTTAAAGTGAAAAATGTAGGATACAATATCAGCCCTCAGATTTATTGAGTTTGACTTGATCAAAGGCTCATAGCATTTGTGGCAATCTCGTAAATATGAAAAAGTTTTAAAGACTGGATAAATTTGGTGGAGGGTCATTTAAGTAATTAAGTGACCTTGTGCATTTTTGAGTTCTAGAAATCTGCATAAACAAAGGAATTTATCTTCTTTATCTAACCATTTCTCTTTCTTAATTAACGGAACAAAATCGATTCCTCCATGGATCCATCCCAGAATGAAAATCGTTTTTCTATTTAGATCAAAAATCAATGTTTACCTTGTCAAAATATTATTTACATGATGATGTGAACGAAGATTATGATGATCGATGATATTAAGCATTAAACTAATGATCAACAACGATGATGATGATGATGATGCAAGGATCAACGAAGATGATGAAGATGCAGAATCGACATTGATGCAACAATCATTGCAAGACTACGATGATGCGAGAATCGACGATGATGATGATGCAAGAATCGATTATGATGATGATACAAGAATCGACGACGATGATGATGCAAGAATCGACGATGATGATGATGCAAGAAATGATTATGAAGAATGATGCAAGAATCGACGATGATGATGATGCAAGAATCGACGACGATGATGATGATGATGCAAGAATCGATTATGAAGAATGCATGTTAAGTTGGATAATGATGGTTGAATTTTTTGTGATATAAATCATTAAAAGACTTTTTAATATGGTCAGATTAAGAGAAACTCAAATAGCAGCCCCTATCAAAATCATAGAAATGCATAATGCAAGATCATGATGATGCCATTCATCAAATTCACAACTTAATATAAAATGTTTTTGATGTTAACGAATGAATCATTATTTGCTCCTGTAAATGAATTATTCAACCCAATTAAATTAATTTAAATGGAGTTTCCTAAAAATATAGAGGGAATAAAATAAACTGCCAAAGTATCACAATAAATTTTTTGTATAATGCCTCAATTGCCCTTGATGGCCTGGACACGTGTCTAAACGTGATGGTATCCTACCTATTTTAGGTTAAGATGGTATTTTTCAAGAACTAATCCCTTATTCTTATTCATATTTGTATGGATACATTATTCTATTCAGTAATCATAATACACATTCTAACATGGTATCACAACCTTGATCTTAACCATAATTTTTTTTCAGTCACCCCCTCCCCCCATCTATCAACAAAAACCCTAACTGTTGGGAATTAAATATTCAAGAAGTTTAATATCGGGTTCTAATCAAAGAAATACTCTAAGTGTGATTCTGCTGCTAGTGCATTTGGTTCCTGCTGCTAATGTTTGTTCCTGCTGCTAACATTTGATTCTGCTGTTAGCGATAAATGATTCTGCTGCTGTTGATCCTGCTGCTAGTGTACTTGATCCTGCTGCTAGCGATAACTCATTGCTGCTGCTAATGTACATTCTGCTGCTAAGTGGATAAGTATGAAAAGATATTATTTGTATTTTGGTCAACAATATACGGTAGATAATATCTTACCCCATGTGCTTAGTTAACAAGTTGTGTACACAGATACATGTTGTATCTTATGTACTGACACACTCAAGATAAGTTAGCAAGTAGTTCGACTAGACTTTAAGCAATATTGTAAAGATCTTCTTGGACTATAAAAGAAGATCTTAGACTCGATATTATGTGTCGAATAATGTGTTGTTATTAGAACTCATAACTGTTAAGACATAGAACAAACACAAATATATCACAAGTTGTAAGAACATAAGATTCAAGGTTGTAACCCTAGTGATAATTCAAGATCACTCGTATTATTATCATTAATAATATTGAATCGTTTGGTGTTAATCTTTCATTGTTCCTTGTTCAATAACAAACACAACTGTTCCATTTCCATAACACAAATAACCTTCTAAGTGTGATTAAGTAGATTCCGCATACTTAATCATATTAACTCAATATATCATACACACAAAGAACAAAAGGTTTAACCACCTTAATCGTGTGTCGAATCCTAACAAGTGGTATCAGAGCACAGGCTGATATTATTGATTTAGAAGAAGAAGCTGAAGAAATGGACGTTGAATCTATCCAGACAAATGTTGCTACAAAGATTCCCATGCTCAAACAGAATGAGTTTGAGATGTGGAGGCTGAGGATAGAACAATTTTTTCAAGTGCAAGATTATGCACTTTGGGAAATCATTGAAGATGGAGACTCTTACCAGCCTACCACCACTACATCAACAGTGGAGGGCAAAGTGGTGTCAACTCTGCAGACAAAGCCATCATCTGCAGAAGATAGAATAAAGAAGAAAAATGACTTGAAGGCAAGAAGCATGCTGATGATGACCATTCCCAATGATCAACTTCTAAACTTCAGCAAGTTCAAAGATGCCAAGTCATTATTTGAAGCTATTATTGCCAGGTATGGTGGAAATGAAGCCACCAAGAAAACCCACAAGACACTGCTCAAGCACCAATTTGAAAACTTCTCCTCTACATACAATGAATCTCTTGACCACATGTTTAATAGGCTTCAGAATATTGTGAGCCAACTTGCTATTCTTGGGATTGAAATGTCTCAAGAAGATTTGAACTCAAAATTTCTGAGAAGCTTACCAGAAGAGTGGGCTATGCATGTTGTTGTCTGGAAGAACAAGCCAGACTTAGACACCATGGAACTGATGGACTTGTATAGCAACTTCAAGATTGTGGAGCAAGATTTGAAGAAGAATGGAGGTACTAGTTTTAATACTGGGAACAAGGCTTTTATGTCAACTCCTAGTACCTCAAAATCAAGTGAAGAGGTGAAAGTTGTTGATGATGTTGGTGCTGCTAGTTCATCAAGTAGTACCATTAGTATTTTGGATGAAAAGACTTGTTGTGCCTTTCTTACAAGTCAGAATAATGGGTCCATGCTCTCCTATGAAGACCTCCAAGAGATCCATGAAGATGATCTGGAGGAAATGGATCTAAAATGGCAAATTTCTCTTCTTAGCATGAGAGCCAAGAAGTTCTATCACAAGACGGGGAAGAAGCTCATAATCAGCAACACTGATGCTGCTGCTTTTGATAAGTCAAAGATAGAGTGCTATAACTGCCACATGATGGGTCATTTCTCAAGAGAGTGCAGAAGACCAAGGCAGCAAGATAGCAAGAATAGAGGTTTTGGAAGCAAATCCAAAACAGAGGAGGTTATTAAGCCAAAAGCTATGGTAGCTATTGATGGCTTAGGTTTTGATTGGAGCTTCATGGCAGATGAAGAAGAAACTCCTGCTCAGATGGCACTTATGGCTTTTTCTGCTACTGAGGTACAAAATCATAAAGCTTGTTCTAATACTTGCACTGCTCTTAATGCTCTACAGGTGTTAATCAAACAATATGATGATCAAAAGAAAGAGCTAAGCAAGACTTTTCAAAACTTTATAAACTATAAGTGTGGATTAGAGTCTGTAGAAAAACAAATCACACACTATAAAGCAAATGAATTAGCTTTTTCTGATGACAAAGCTCTCCTAAGACAGGACATATTCTTTAGAGATGTTGAAATTAAGCTTTTGAGAGAAGCTTATGATAGGGTCAAAAAGGAAAATGAAAACATTCACTTGACTACACAGGCACTAGAACATGCTTCTAGAAGTGTGCACAACATAGTAGAATGTCAGGTGATTAATAGAGCTAAGTCAGGAGTAGGATATAAGAGTGTCCCACCTCCTTATAGAGGCATCCCAAAACCCCCAGGGATTGACCTAGGGAATTCAGGTTTACCTGAGTTCCAAGAACCAATAATGGAATATGGTTCTAAGACTACTGAGAGTCTTAAGGTAGAAAAAGTAAGTAAAAGTTTAGATAAAACTTTACTTTATCAGGACAAGGTGTCCTTTGTTAAGAAATTAGATGCTATAGTTGTTGAAGATTGCACAACTGATAGTGATGAAGAAGAACAAGTTATGTCTAAACCTGAAGTGGTTAAGAAAGTAGGAACAAGTGTTCCTAAGATAGTCAAACACAATACTGCTAAGCCTAAACCAAACATTAAGCATGTTAGGCAACCAGTTAGATATTGTGAGCAATATAGAACCACCAACAAGCCCAGAGGTAACCAAAGGAATTGGAACAACCTCAAGTCTAACCAATTAGGTGATGACTTTGCTTTTTATAACAAAGCTTGTTACACATGTGGTAGTTTTGACCATCTTGCAGCTTTCTGCAACCATTGGGTAACTGGGTATGAAAACAATAGAGTGAACCACAAAAGGCAAACACCTAAATCTCACTTTCACTCTAGTTCTAGTGTTAATAGAACAAAACCCAAAACAGTCTCAAATAAGTCTATCTCAAACATTGATCCTGATGGTAGACAAATGGTTCCTGCTGCTAGACAAACAGTTCCTGCTGCTCGACCATCCATGACTGTTAACCCAAAATCAACAACTAAGGGTGCAAAAACATTTTTCAAACATGCATCAAAGTCTGTTCTAAGGCCCATTCAAACAAAAGCAGTGGTTCAAAAACAAGTTTGGAAACCAAAGGGTAGAACTGAAAAGTTAGCAGTTCCTGCTGCTAAGCAATCAATTCCTGCTGCTAAGGGAAACAGGGCAAATGCTGTTAAGGCCTCAGCATGTTGGATTCTAAAATCCAATGTTGCATCAACTATCCTTAAAAGATTAAATTACATTGATGCAAGAGGCAGATCCAAGTCAGTAATGGCTTGGGTCCCCAAAAGAAACTAATACTTCTCATTTATGTGCAGGAACATTCAAATGACCAGCAAGAGGATCAAGGATACTCAGATAGTGGATGTTCAAGGCACATGACAGGCAACAAGTCTTATCTCTCAGATTTTCAATCAATAGATGGAGGCTATGTTACCTTTGGAGGAGGTGTTGGTGGCAAAATTTCCGGTAAAGGTACCATTAAAACTGGAAATTTAGATTTTGAAGATGTGTTCTATGTAAAAGAGCTAAATTATAATCTTTTTAGTGTCTCACAAATGTGTGACAAAAAGAACAATGTTCTTTTCTGTGAGACTGAATGTCTTGTACTTTCTCCTGATTTTAAGATGCCTGATGAAAGTCAAGTACTTCTTAGAATTCCTAGAAAGGGCAATATGTATAGTGTAGACATGAAGAACATTGTTCCTAAAAAGAATTTAACTTGTCTTGTTGCAAAGGCCACATTGGATGAATCAATGAAATGGCATAGAAGGCTTGGTCATATTAATTTCAAAACCATAAATAAGATTGTTAAGAATGGTTTGGTAAGAGGTTTACCTCACAAAAGATTTGAAAATGATCAAACATGCATTGCTTGTCTAAAAGGCAAACAACACAAAGCCACTTGTAAGCCCAAGATTTTTAACTCTATAAATCAATCATTGTTTATGCTGCATATGGACTTATTTGGACCTGTTTCAGTAAGTAGTATAATGCATAAGAGATATTGTCTTGTTATAATTGATGACTATACTAGATTTACATGGGTTTTCTTTCTATCTACTAAGGATGAGTCTATAAGCATCCTTAAGACATTCATTACACAGATAGAAAACCAAGTAGACAACAAAGTGAAGGTCATTAGATGTGATAATGGGACAGAGTTCAAGAATAGAGTTATGGATGATTTCTGCAAACAAAAGGGTATTAGGAGAGAATTTAGTGTTGCTAGAACACCACAACAGAATGGTGTTGTTGAGAGAAAGAATAGAACACTAATTGAAGCTGCTAGAACTATGTTAGCTGATTCCAAGCTACCTATAACTTTTTGGGCTAAAGCAGTTAACACTGCTTGCTATGTCCAAAATAGAGTTTTAGTTATTCAGCCCCACAATAAGACATCATATGAACTTTTTAGAGGTAGAACTCCTGCAATAGGATTTCTTAGACCTTTTGGATGTCATGTGACAATTCTCAATACCTTAGACCATTTAGGAAAATTCGATGGTAAAGCAGATGAAGGATTCTTTGTTGGATATTCTCTTAATAGCAAAGCATTTAGAGTATACAACACAAGAACTATGATTGTAGAAGAAAATCTACATGTGGAGTTTTTAGAAGATAAATCCAATGTAGAAGGTCAAGGACCAAAATGGCTATTTGATCTTGAAACTCTAACCAAATCAATGAATTATGTGCCTGTTGTTGTTGAAACTAATGAATTTTCAGGTTCACAAGCAACAGATGAGGCAAGGTTAGAAAAGGAGACAAACCAAGATCATGTTTGGATGCCAATATGGTCAAGTACAAGTGTGAAATCAACTTCAACAACTGATGAATCTTCTTCTAGCAAAGCTAAAGAAGGTGTTGAAGATGAAAGCAAAGAAGATGGAACTCAGGAACAACAAAATGTTTCTGCTGGTAGCATTTCTGTTGCTGCTGGTAGTGTATCTGTTTCTGCTGGTGATTCTGCTGCTAAGCTTACTGATTCTGCTGTTAGGCCAACTGATTCTGCTGCTGGCCCTTCAGAAACAAAAGAAGCAGAATTCTCAGATAATGAGGTGGATTTCAACAATCTTCCATCAAATTACCAAGTTCCTTCTACTCCACAAACAAGAATTCACAAAGTCCACTCCCTAGATAATGTGATTGGAGATGTACAATCAGGTGTGAAGACAAGACAACAACTGATGTCTTCAGACCAACAAGGGCTTCTTGATGCCCTTTATGCTTCAAAGCAGCATGAGTTTTCAAACTCTTGCTTGTTTGTATGTTTTCTCTCACAAGATGAACCAAAGAACATTCTGAAAGCCTTAGATAATTCAAGTTGGGTAGAAGCAATGCAAGAGGAGCTTCTTCAGTTCAAGATTCAGAAAGTATGGGTGCTAGTTGATTTACCTAGGAATGCAAAGGTAATTGGCACTAGATGGGTTTTCAAGAATAAAAGGGATGAAAGGGGAATAGTGATTCGAAATAAGGCTATATTAGTAGCCCAAGGGTACACACAAGAAGAAGGAATAGACTATGATGAGGTTTATGCTCCAGTAGCAAGGATTGAGGCAATTAGGCTTTTCTTAGCTTATGCTTCATTTTTAGGCTTCACAGTTTATCAAATGGATGTCAAGAGTGCATTTTTATATGGAACAATTGAAGAAGAGGTGTATGTTTCACAACCTCCAGGCTTCATTGACCCACAACATCCAAACAAAGTGTACAGAGTAGTGAAAGCTCTCTATGGCCTTCATTAGGCACCAAGAGCTTGGTATGCAACACTAGCTTCCTACTTATTAGAAAATGGATTTCAAAGAGGAAAGATTGATCATACACTTTTCATCAAACAGCACAAGAAGGATCTTCTGTTAGTGCAGGTGTATGTGGATGACATTATCTTTGGATCTACTAGGAAGGAGATGTGTTTAGAGTTTGAGAAACTTATGCATGATAAGTTTCAGATGAGTTCTATGGGAGAACTTACATTCTTTTTGGGTCTGCAAGTTAAGCAATCAAATGAAGGAATCTTTATCTCTCAGGACAAATATGTTGAAGAGATACTTAGAAAATTTCAATTTGCTGATTCAAAAGTGGCAAGCACACCAATGGACTCTGAGAAGCCTCTTCTAAAAGACTTAGATGGAGAAAATGTGGATGTACACACTTACAGATCTATGATTGGTTCTTTGATGTATCTTACATCATCTAGACCTGATATCATGTTCTCTGTTTGTGCTTGTGCAAGATTTCAAGTTACTCCAAAGGTTTCTCATTTAACTGCAGTCAAGAGGATTTTTAGATATCTCAAGGGTCAACCAAGGTTGGGTCTATGGTATTCAAGGGAATCACCTTTTGACTTGGTAGCATTTTCGGATAGTGATTATGCTGGTGCTAGCTTGTAACACCCCCAAATTTGGTTTGTGGCAGCGGAAAAGTAATTTGGGTGTTACGGTGAGGATCGAAGTTTAAATCTCAGAAAACGGCCCGAAAAGGGTGTTTTGAAAGTTATATGTCATTCAAAATAATATTTTTGATACAAAGGTAAATTATTTGGTTTGAAAATCCCATAAAAAGATGTGATAATTTGGAGAGAATGACATATTTGATTTTACACCATTTAAGTTATCAGAGTAAAAGATGCCCGCTCCGTGTCTTGTCCTGCTCCGTTAATTACCTGAGATAAACATGCTTAAAACGTCAACACAATGGTTGGTGAGTTCGTGGAGTTTATAGAAAATAACTTTCTTTAATAAGTGTTAAGAGGTGTGCAGTGATAGTCGAAATAAATATTAGTTCTTTCTTGAAATAATTAACAAGTTGTGTTGAATAAGAAATCCATGAGTAATTCATGTATGACCTCAAGCGATCATAAGTTTTAATTTATAGATGAATATAAGCTACGTTGTTATACGCTCGAAATGATATATTGGATTAACTTTTGCAAGTAACAATATACTAAGCCCTTTTAGTTGTCTTTAATAGAATTTTCCATTAAGTCACATATGATAACAGTTAAAGTTCAAGTACGGGATTCATAATCATAATACGTAGTGAAATAATAGTCTAAAGTCTGAAATCTATCAGTGAAAAGTGGTGGTCTTCTAATACAGCTGTATCCTAGGGTTTATATATGAAACATTCATATATAAAGTTATATTGCCTTCAACCTCATGACACGCAAAACGTTAACAAAGTACCGTAAAACGGAGTGTTCACCAAATTAATGACGAAAGTTTATGCCCTCGTGTAATAGGTGATTTGCCACTTCCTATTTTTCTCAAATATAGCGCATCGCGACTAATACGACTAGCGGTTAAGCATTCCGTCCTAGTATTAGTGGGATAGGTTGTCAGTCCACCAACAGGTTTCGAAGCTGTTGCTATATTCGCGCTCACCGCAGTGATTAATGGCTCATGATAAAGGGACTTTTTGGCAATAAAGTAAGCTTAAGCAATATGGGTCTCAAGGTTCATAAAATATACGTATTCTGATCTTTGGCAATTATTTCTAATGGAGCATAGAAATATCATAATAAGTAACAGTTCATTCATTTGTTATATGAATACATACAGTGAATTTCAGTATCACGTTACGTCAAGTAGTTCAGAGATGTTATGTTTCAATTTCCGTGTTTAAGCTAAACAGACAATTTGCACATATATCGAGCATGTATTCCTTCCAGATATGATTAAATCATGTAAAGCCTAGTTGATGATTTTGAGTAAATCATAAGATATTTCAAGTAATATAAAACAGTTAAAGCATGTATCTCCCCCAAAAGAGTTATTAAAAACAAGTGTGAAAAGTAGGGGCCACGACTCACCTGGAGCGTATCCTGACAAGATGAAATTATAAGACCAAGTAAACGATCACGAAAACTTCTTCAATACGAGACCTGAGTATAAGCGAAGTCTAAGATTCTAACATACGTCTAATAACGAATGTGGAAAGGATAAATCGTATAATGATTTGATCGGTGATGTGAATGTGTGATATGCCTAAAAATGCCTCAAGTTAAAAATATGATATATCTAAAATATTATCTCGGTTCTTATCTCATTCGACCCAAAATATTACTTTCTCGAAATATGCTGAAATAATATGCAAGTGAGGTCGCTAATATTTCTAATAGCGAAACTATAAATAATACATAACTTATAATGAAAAATGCATATGAAATGAAGGGTGAAAATAGAAAATAAATAAGAATGTCAAGTGAAATTAAATAGGTCCTTGTTCTTTTCAGATTTTATCCTTTTTAGTCTAACTGTGGTTGCGTTACGTCGTTAGTCCTTGGTTAAGTCCAAAGTCCATAATAGTCCAAATCTTGTCCATATGTCCATATAAGGCTCGGAGTTCAATGGTTTGTCAATTTAAGTCCTTTGTCAACTGTTTTCACAGCTTCAGTCCATGGGTTTCACGGTTTGGCAGTTTTGGTCCTTCCGGTTAACTCGCGTTACATTTTTAGTCCTTTTTGCATAAAAATGACGGGAAAAATATTCTGAAAATTTCTATAACTTTATTAAGTTGATTTTAACTTATTATAAGTGCTTATTCTGAAAAAGAGCTTATTTTCTTATCATTGGTTCAATTAACGAAATTAACCTAAGCCCATTTAATATTTTAGAGGCGAGGGCATGTAAAATTGTTTTGGGCCTGTCATTGGATTATTTTTGTGATTCTGAAAATATATTTCTTGGGCCCATTGGACCGGTTACGCTCAAAGTCTTATTGGGCTCGATTTCTAGCCCAACTAATCTTTAATGTATTTGTAAAAACTTATGAAATTTAAGTCTAGTATTACCGGTATAATTTGGAAAGTTTTGACTGTCTAAATGAGCTTATGAGGACAAGCTTACAATATGAAACAAGTAGTTTGTTAGGCGGTTATTCGATCCATGTGAAAAACATCTAAGCGTTATATTTAAAATGTCGACATTATAATTATATTTTGTAGCCGGGTTGTATACTTTATCTTGGAAAAATACTAGTCTATATTCTCTAAGTGTGTAGACAGTTGTGTTCCTATATGTGGTCGATATACTTTTGATGATTTTAAGGGTCGAAGTATTATTATTATTACGAGTTGTTAAACTAAAAGATGAAACTTGTTGCGTTGTTTAATAAGTTGGGTAAAATAACGTATGATTAATAAGTCAATTCGTGAGATATGAGGTCGTGTTTGGAGCTACTTGGAGGCTGTTTATGTATACCAAGTTTTTGAGATATTTCTAAGTGTTTTACCATTTTAGTTGTATGCAAGAGTTATGCTATGCAATTATGTAAGAATTGTGTGAGTGGTGGATAAATCTTAACAATATAGGCGCTCGACTTTTTACACAATTCACAGTAAGTTTATGCACGCGATATGTTCCAGTAGAGATGTGCTATACTTTCGAATGAATGAATGCATGCATGCTATTTAAACACAAGGACAGTATGAGGTGATGGTTAAGACTTCACAAAATGAGTTTAACAGTATATGTATATACTTCAACATAGAATGCTGTGTTTTCAACATAATAAATTACTATACGTTCGATGGTAAATGAGATTTGCATGTGACTCGTGTTCGTGCTATGTGGGATGCGAGACTTGATATTAAGAGAGATCTAGGATACTTACTACACCTCTAGAAAGGCGGTGGAGACTTGCGTGGAAGTCGGCTGAAACACAAAGATGGGCAGAAATCTTGCTAGCTAGACTCGAGCTATATTCCTATGCATGTTTTTCTGGAAAAGTTCGAGCCTTTGAGGCAAGGGCTAATGAGTATTTATGGTTGTTTTCTGGGTTGGGACAAAGTGGTTGGGCATTCTAAGTGACTGAAGAGAGCGAAGGAAAGATGAAACAAGTGGTGGGAATGGCCGAATAGAGGGTCGGTTTTATAGAAGGATCTAACACTTTTTGTTCTCACCCAATCATTGAGGATACTGTAGAAAATGGGACACCTAGATAGTTTTGCCGACATAATAAGACATTTGATAATTGTGAAACGTGGGAAATCTAATTCTTTACACTTGTGCTATCTTTGAGTTCGGGTTGTATTTTTAATATAGGAGAATTGGTTTTAGCGAGCTACAAACTCCTACCGCAGTCCTTATGGTCTTCTAAATGTCATAGTTATGCTAAATATATTATTAGGAGGGGGTAGGAATAAGAGCGGGTCGAGACGGTTTAGTTTTTGGTCTTCATATCTATACGTATAGTTCGGATTGTGGCAACCAAAATGGCTCCTAATTCTACTCGACATTTATTATTGGAATTGTGCACGTTCAAGGTTTAGTGGGTCGTGTACAAACTGGTGTAAAAACATTAGTGGGTCGCATTTACAAATTGAAAGATCTCGAGTTGTTTTGGAGTGTGCATACTAGTCGAACACATATACGGTTTACATAAAGACTTTAATTTCTAATGTTGGGCTTGTGCAGCGTGTGGTGATGGTGGGCTGTTTGTGGTGAAATGGAGATGGGCTTTTGATCCGAGTGGTTTGCTTAGTTTACATTAATGAAATGTGATCTTTGTAATTAGATTATAGTTATATTGGTTTTAGCTAACATTTGTAAATGGTGTAAATGGTAGCTTGTGATCTATTAGTCGTTGCGAAGTAAATATGTTTCATAAGGTAAGTCGAGAACTAGTGCCGATATTTGTTACTTGTTACGATGTTGAGTTGTGGTGTAAATAAAATAGTCGAAAAAATTTTAAATTCCCCGTAAAATGGGTTTGGTTAAACGGTAAGTCGAGGTTATGATTAATTAACAAAGATTATCATGACGGATTTTTGTAGGATCTTACAGTATCTACCCCTCAATTTTGAACTTCGTCCCGAAGTTCAGTCCGTGATAGGTATTGGAAAAGATGGTGTTCTGAGGTGAGAGTTTACGGAAGAGATTGTCGAGATATTTCTTATTTGAACATCAAAGGAGCGAGATTCTCACTAGATTTATTCGTACCAAATGAATTAAATTCGAAGGTTTGGTCAATAATTGAATTCATAGCCTACGAATGGTGAAATTAAAGGTCAAAAGTAGGAAACACTTAACACTTAATGTTTAGAGTTCTAATGGTCGAGACTAGGGGATTTTTAATGGTAGCGGTTTGAAATTTAATGATAGTGAATAGTAAAATAGCAGGTACTATTTTCACCTACTTTTCCTATTTAACTCTCTCCTTTTTCCTCCACTTTATTCCCTTTTCACCTTTTCACCCTTTTCAATTATTCTTCTCATTCAAACTCCATCTCCTTCCTTCGACTTCTTCCCCGAAAATATGCCACCGATCGCCATAGTGTTTGCAGCCATGTTCATCATTTTCGTCGTCGCTGGTTTGGCTCTTCTTCCCGGCGAAGATACCAGCGGTTGGATTGGATACTTGTTGGTTATCGTACCCCTCACAATCCTGGCAATTTTTGCTGACAATTTTTGGAAGTGAGGGTCGCGCGGAGGTGTTTAGAATGTAGCTTTGTTGTGTGTCGATGTAATGTGGAATAAATTCTCGTTTATGTTTAGGTTAAGTTGTTGTGTTTAATGGTTCGCTTTTGTGTGTCTTCAGAATAATCGGGGTACTTCATCCTATGGTGAGTCTTGCTATTGTTGGGTTGGTGGTGGTTTTTGTTTCTATAGTAGGCCAACCGATTTAAGGTTGTATGTTTTATGTTGTGTTTTATGTACTGTTAGCACTTTCGATGTTAATCATCTCGTTATGTATTAACCTCTATGGTTTCTAATAAAATTTATGTTATTTGTGTTTTCCGTAAATTGCTTGTGATTTTTTTTTTAAAGTTTATAATTTTCGTAATTTCCTCGTCTTCGTATAGTAGTGAAATGAGTGATGAGTGTAGATCTGGCTGGGGTTGATTAAAAAGTAAAGTTTATGAACAATTTATTTTGTTTCAAGATTCTGTTTTTGGAATGAAAATTGTTATTAACACTTCAAAAGGATAACTGTTCCATTTATAACATGATTCTTCCTAAATTATACATAGGTAGCTAGGCTATGTATAATTGAGGATCAAATGATGTAACTCTTGGTTCAGCATTTATGTTTCTTCAAAGAATTTCATATGTTTCAGTTATAAAAATTTTGTCACAAAGTCAGACACTTTCTGATTTTTAAAAAAAATATAATATAAGTTTTTGTTCATTTTTCGAGGATAAGTCAGAATTTTCTAAGATAGCATTTGGACATTCTGGGTATAAACTTAGGTTTTAAGTGAGATTTCATTGAAATATGGTAACGACTTAGTGTTTGATCATGCTAAAATTAATTATTAGATCCTTAAGGTATTATTAGTGTATTTGTTACATAACGATTATGAGTAGAGAGGTGTAACGGACATGGAAATAGACGTAGATTTTTATTATCATGGAAATATTACAAGGTAGATTTTTCACATGGTAGAAGGATAATTGTTACTCTTAGGTTACATCCATCGTACCTAAGGTACATACAAACGGAAATACAACTTAGATAGTCCTAAACTAGAGTTTATTTATTTTACAGCAGGAATCCATTCATCTGCTTAACCTAGAGGTCATTCTTTGGTACTACTGGGATCTCTTAACGAGTCTACATTCTTTTGCATCCATCTTGGCCTTCCAGTTGGCATTGTAGTTTGGGCAATGACTCTTGTAATGCCCTATTGCACCACATCCGTGGCATTTTATGGATGAGTGCTGCTCATTTCTTTCCATAACTTTGCAATCACTCGTCTTGTGACCTGTTTTCCTGTACCTCCCGCATATTGCAGTGCAATATCCAGTGTGATGCATCTTACATTTTAGGCACAGAGGTTTATTCCCACGGTAGTTATCTCGGTTGGTAGGGGTGGTGACGTAGTTTCCTTCCATTTCTGGGTCGAGCCTTTGCTGGCGAAGATAGTCAATGCGGTCTTGTAGATGATTGCGGATGCAAACATCGTTGTGAAACTCACATTCGTTGATGATAAAGGGTCTTTTCTCCTCATGTCCTTGCTTTTGGTTATTTTTCTTAAGTGCAATATCTTGTCTAATTCTTTGGGTACATGTGCGGATAGGTTTAGCTATTTTCCTTGAATTCTTTAGGCTAGTTGGCCTACATCCCATGAAACGTTCATGGTTATGCTTGCAAGGTATAACCTTCTTTCTTTCTTTTCTTGTCATGTCATTGTCGCTTGAACGGACTGTTGAGGTTATCTCTATTACTACTGCAACGATTTTGTTTACCAATTCCTCGATGGTTTTAGGGGTCATGATTGTTGTGGGCACCACACTGTTCATGTTGTCCATTCCCTATGAACATTACACGAAACGTTGATTTAGTATTCATTTTATCGTTAGAATAATTCAAATAGTGAGATATTTGTATATTAGTGCTAACAATGTGGTCTCAATACAAAAATCAAATCAACTGAGGATCATAGAAATACGATGTGTCTGGGTAGCATCGTAAAATAATAATCAACTCTTGATATGCGATTGTTAAGGAACAGTTGAATTTATTTACAATAGTTGAAGTTCAACAACTTTCTCTTCAGAATATTTGTTCTTGGAATTCTATGTTTTATTGTTTAGTGGTGATATATTGAATGTATAATCACAGATAACGTCATAATAAGTTGGAATGCAATCATCAAATTTGACATAACTCTAATAACTTGTTTGATTGATTTTTGCAAAACAACCAGTACAAGGTCTTTTACTAATGTCTCATTGATTCATGTGGAGTTATTTGTTTACCTAAGAGAGTAACAAAGGGTGAGGTTTTGCATGACTCTTTGCACTTACAGCATCATAATAAGGTTTGGTGAGAGGAATTTGTTTACAGTAGAAAAGTATAACGGAAGGATAGCTATTATACATTAAAAGTCGATTACAAGCTCTGAGAGTTACAGAATTATTGGAACTACATGAACTACTAACCAAAACTATTTGGTTTATTTAATACAACAACGATACTTAAGATCAGTTACGTCTCTGACGTAGACGTCTAACTTCTGCCTCAAGATCCAGTTGTGCAGCTTCCATAGCCGAGAAACGTTCTTGGCATGCATTCATCTGATTAGCTAACATGTTTTCCAAGGCTGCAATCTTTTGGCTTTGGGTTCTTGCTGTGTCTCTAGCTAACCATAATGCTCTTTCAATGTCTTCAATTCTAATGTGGGTTTGAGTATGGCCTCTACCTAAACAGCGGGTTCTGGCATCCAAGTTTCTAAGTTCTTGTTCATAGTTGTCCTTCATGTTACCAATATTCACTCCTAAACCAAACACTTCTCGTCTCTCAGCATCGGTCCTCTTGAACAGGGTATCAATGTTACGGTCAAACCATTCAAATCGTAATGGATGTAACTCTTTTAACTGTTCAGAGTGAGCGTTCAGTATGCTGGCGTGTTGGTGAAGGCGAATCCATATGGAGTCTCGGGTGTTTACATTGTAGTCAGGAGATTTGGGTGAGGATACATTGTTTGGGACATCTGGCATAGAGAAATCTGAGGTATTGGGTAAGGGAGAATTTAGGTTGATGTTTTCCCAGGTCATTTCTTGACGTGAACTTTGTCCAATTTCAAATGTTGGTTGACCACCAATCGGATCTGAATAGGATTCAGTTGCTCTCCTAAGTTTCTGACGTGGAGGTGAGTGAGTAGGTGATGATGAAGATGAGTTCTGAGTAAGTTCTATGTTAGGTCGGGGTTGTGACATTTGTACGTAAGGATCTTCAGTATTTGGTGTAATATGATAGCTAGGTGATACATGGGTGGTAGGAGAGGTAGTCTTAGCGATGTCAACGGGTAGGGAAGTCATGTTACTGTAGCAATCGAAAATAATAATTATGAGTATTTATACGTTTAAGATGTAACGTCGAGTGTGAAATAATACGGTGTGTAATGTGCGAAGAATAAACATTAAGCATGTAAAGATTAGTACAAAACAATCTTAATAGGTATTGTATTGAGCATGGCAGTCTGCAGACACGGAAGGCATAAGATGATAAGGTGTAAAATCATTTATTTTGAAAATGTGGTTATAGTTCATTGTTTTAAAATGTTTGATTCTCTATAACCATAGGCTCTGATACCAAACTGTAACACCCCCAAATTTGGTTTGTGGCAGCGGAAAAGTAATTTGGGTGTTACGGTGAGGATCGAAGTTTAAATCTCAGAAAACGGCCCGAAAAGGGCGTTTTGAAAGTTATATGTCATTCAAAATAATATTTTTGATACAAAGGTAAATTATTTGGTTTGAAAATCCCATAAAAAGATGTGATAATTTGGAGAGAATGACATATTTGATTTTACACCATTTAAGTTATCAGAGTAAAAGATGCCCGCTCCGTGTCTTGTCCTGCTCCGTTAATTACCTAAGATAAACATGCTTAAAACGTCAACACAATGGTTGGTGAGTTCGTGGAGTTTATAGAAAATAACTTTCTTTAATAAGTGTTAAGAGGTGTGCAGTGATAGTCGAAATAAATATTAGTTCTTTCTTGAAATAATTAACAAGTTGTGTTGAATAAGAAATCCATGAGTAATTCATGTATGACCTCAAGCGATCATAAGTTTCAATTTATAGATGAATATAAGCTACGTTGTTATACGCTCGAAATGATATATTGGATTAACTTTTGCAAGTAACAATATACTAAGCCCTTTTAGTTGTCTTTAATAGAATTTTCCATTAAGTCACATATAATAACAGTTAAAGTTCAAGTACGGGATTCATAATCATAATACGTAGTGAAATAATAGTCTAAAGTCTGAAATCTATCAGTGAAAAGTGGTGGTCTT
Source organism: Artemisia tridentata subsp. tridentata (assembly GCA_021014915.2). Taxonomy (NCBI): domain Eukaryota; kingdom Viridiplantae; phylum Streptophyta; class Magnoliopsida; order Asterales; family Asteraceae; genus Artemisia; species Artemisia tridentata. Next base: position 412,382,320 of record CP139509.1, read on the forward strand.
CTAATACAGCTGTATCCTAGGATTTATATATGAAACATTCATATATAAAGTTATATTGCCTTCAGCCTCATGACACGCAAAACGTTAACAAAGTACCGTAAAACGGAGTGTTCACCAAATTAATGACGAAAGTTTATGCCCTCGTGTAATAGGTGATTTGCCACTTCCTATTTTTCTCAAATATAGCGCATCGCGACTAATACGACTAGCGGTTAAGCATTCCGTCCTAGTATTAGTGGGATAGGTTGTCAGTCCACCAACAGGTTTCGAAGCTGTTGCTATATTCGCGCTCACCGCAGTGATTAATGGCTCATGATAAAGGGACTTTTTGGCAATAAAGTAAGCTTAAGCAATATGGGTCTCAAGGTTCATAAAATATACGTATTCTGATCTTTGGCAATTATTTCTAATGGAGCATAGAAATATCATAATAAGTAACAGTTCATTCATTTGTTATATGAATACATACAGTGAATTTCAGTATCACGTTACGTCAAGTAGTTCAGAGATGTTATGTTTCAATTTCCGTGTTTAAGCTAAACAGACAGTTTGCACATATATCGAGCATGTATTCCTTCTAGATATGATTAAATCATGTAAAGCCTAGTTGATGATTTTGAGTAAATCATAAGATATTTCAAGTAATATAAAACAGTTAAAGCATGTATCTCCCCCAAAAGAGTTATTAAAAACAAGTGTGAAAAGTAGGGGCCACGACTCACCTGGAGCGTATCCTGACAAGATGAAATTATAAGACCAAGTAAACGATCACGAAAACTTCTTCAATACGAGACCTGAGTATAAGCGAAGTCTAAGATTCTAACTTACGTCTAATAACGAATGTGGAAAGGATAAATCGTATAATGATTTGATCGGTGATGTGAATGTGTGATATGCCTAAAAATGCCTCAAGTTAAAAATATGATATATCTAAAATATTATCTCGGTTCTTATCTCATTCGACCCAAAATATTACTTTCTCGAAATATGCTGAAATAATATGCAAGTGAGGTCGCTAATATTTCCAATAGCGAGACTATAAATAATGCATAACTTATAATGAAAAATGCATATGAAATGAAGGGTGAAAATAGAAAATAAATAAGAATGTCAAGTGAAATTAAATAGGTCCTTGTTCTTTTCAGATTTTATCCTTTTTAGTCTAACTGTGGTTGCGTTACGTCGTTAGTCCTTGGTTAAGTCCAAAGTCCATAATAGTCCAAATCTTGTCCATATGTCCATATAAGGCTCGGAGTTCAATGGTTTGTCAATTTAAGTCCTTTGTCAACTGTTTTCACAGCTTCAGTCCATGGGTTTCACGGTTTGGCAGTTTTGGTCCTTCCGGTTAACTCGCGTTACATTTTTAGTCCTTTTTGCATAAAAATGACGGGAAAAATATTCTGAAAATTTCTATAACTTTATTAAGTTGATTTTAACTTATTCTAAGTGCTTATTCTGAAAAAGAGCTTATTTTCTTATCAACGGGCCAATTAACGAAATTAACTTAAGCCCATTTAGTATTTTAGAGGCGAGGGCATGTAAAATTGTTTTGGGCCTGTCATTGGATTATTTTTGTGATTCTGAAAATATATTTCTTGGGCCCACTGGACCGGTTACCCACAAAATCTTATTGGGCTCGATTTCTAGCCCAACTAATCTTTAATGTATTTGTAAAAACTTATGAAATTTAAGTCTAGTATTACCGGTATAATTTGGAAAGTTTTGACTGTCTAAATGAGCTTATGAGGACAAGCTTACAATATGAAACAAGTAGTTTGTTAGGCGGTTATTCGATCCATGTGAAAAACATCTAAGCGTTATATTTAAAATGTCGACATTATAATTATATTTTGTAGCCGGGTTGTATACTTTATCTTGGAAAAATACTAGTCTATATTCTCTAAGTGTGTAGACAGTTGTGTTCCTATATGTGGTCGATATACTTTTGATGATTTTAAGGGTCGAAGTATTATTATTATTACGAGTTGTTAAACTAAAAGATGAAACTTGTTGCGTTGTTTAATAAGTTGGGTAAAATAACGTATGATTAATAAGTCAATTCGTGAGATATGAGGTCGTGTTTGGAGCTACTTGGAGGCTGTTTATGTATACCAAGTTTTTGAGATATTTCTAAGTGTTTTACCATTTTAGTTGTATGCAAGAGTTATGCTATGCAATTATGTAAGAATTGTGTGAGTGGTGGATAAATCTTAACAATATAGGCGCTCGACTTTTTACACAATTCACAGTAAGTTTATGCACGCGATATGTTCCAGTAGAGATGTGCTATACTTTCGAATGAATGAATGCATGCATGCTATTTAAACACAAGGACAGTATGAGGTGATGGTTAAGACTTCACAAAATGAGTTTAACAGTATATGTATATACTTCAACATAGAATGCTGTGTTTTCAACATAATAAATTACTATACGTTCGATGGTAAATGAGATTTGCATGTGACTCGTGTTCGTGCTATGTGGGATGCGAGACTTGATATTAAGAGAGATCTAGGATACTTACTACACCTCTGGAAAGGCGGTGGAGACTTGCGTGGAAGTCGGCTGAAACACAAAGATGGGCAGAAATCTTGCTAGCTAGACTCGAGCTATATTCCTATGCATGTTTTTTTGGAAAAGTTCGAGCCTTCGAGGCAAGGGCTACTGAGTATTTATGGTTGTTTTCTGGGTTGGGACAAAGTGGTTGGGCATTCTAAGTGACTGAAGAGAGCGAAGGAAAGATGAAACAAGTGGTGGGAATGGCCGAATAGAGGGTCGGTTTTATAGAAGGATCTAACACTTTTTGTTCTCACCCAATCATTGAGGATACTGTAGAAAATGGGACACCTAGATAGTTTTGCCGACATAATAAGACATTTGATAATTGTGAAACGTGGGAAATCTAATTCTTTACACTTGTGCTATCTTTGAGTTCGGGTTGTATTTTTAATATAGGAGAATTGGTTTTAGTGAGCTACAAACTCCTACCGCAGTCCTTATGGTCTTCTAAATGTCATAGTTATGCTAAATATATTATTAGGAGGGGGTAGGAATAAGAGCGGGTCGAGACGGTTTAGTTTTTGGTCTTCATATCTATACGTATAGTTCGGATTGTGGCAACCAAAATGGCTCCTAATTCTACTCGACATTTATTATTGGAATTGTGCACGTTCAAGGTTTAGTGGGTCGTGTACAAACTGGTGTAAAAACATTAGTGGGTCGCATTTACAAATTGAAAGATCTCGAGTTGTTTTGGAGTGTGCATACTAGTCGAACACATATACGGTTTACATAAAGACTTTAATTTCTAATGTTGGGCTTGTGCAGCGTGTGGTGATGGTGGGCTGTTTGTGGTGAAATGGAGATGGGCTTTTGATCCGAGTGGTTTGCTTAGTTTACATTAATGAAATGTGATCTTTGTAATTAGATTATAGTTATATTGGTTTTAGCTAACATTTGTAAATGGTGTAAATGGTAGCTTGTGATCTATTAGTCGTTGCGAAGTAAATATGTTTCATAAGGTAAGTCGAGAACTAGTGCCGATATTTGTTACTTGTTACGATGTTGAGTTGTGGTGTAAATAAAATAGTCGGAAAAATTTTAAATTCCCCCGTAAAATGGGTTTGGTTAAACGGTAAGTCGAGGTTATGATTAATTAACAAAGATTATCATGACGGATTTTTGTAGGATCTTACAGTGATTATGCTGGTGCTAGCTTGGACAGAAAGTCAACAACTGGAGGATGTCAATTCCTTGGGTGTAGACTTATCTCATGGCAGTGTAAGAAGCAAACAAGTGTGGCAAATTCAACAACTGAAGCTGAATATATAGCTGCTGCAAGTTGCTGTGGTCAGGTTCTATGGCTTCAAAACCAACTCCTTGACTATGGGTACAATTTCTTAAACACTGTTATTCATATTGATAATAGTAGTACAATTTGTATTATTAAAAATCCAGTGCAACATTCTAAAACAAAACACATTGAAATTAGACATCACTTTATAAGAGACTGCAATGAGAAAAGATTAATTCAAGTACTTAAAATTGCTTCAGAATTCAATTTTGCAGATCTGCTAACCAAAGCTTTTGATGTTGGAAGGTTTCAGTACTTGGTAGCAAGTATTGGAATGCTTAATCCTCAATGATTTTAAACTTTGTGTTTTTGTAAATAAATTTTTGATTGTGCTGCCAGTTTTCAAAGTTTCTACTGCTATTACAAAAGTTTGTGCTTCTAGTACAAATTTAATTTGGGTTATTCATACAGTTAGTCCTATGATTATTCTAATACAAAACAAGTACTTTGTACTTTGTTCTTTTGGTTTTAGACTAACAATTTCAGGTATGATCATGTGAACACAAAAGGATGTTTCAAGTGAAATGGAAGCAGCAGAATTGAGATATTAGTTGTTGACATATTAGGTTTATGATGGACTGAGTTTGGGAATTTAAAACTCCTTAAAACTTCTTTCTTGAAACCTAAGTATGAAATTTCACATTGAATTGATGAATTAGTTGATCAGATAGTAACTGATGCAACTCACTTTCTATCATTTTATACTTTCAAGTATAATGAGCAAGTCTAAGGACATCTGATAGAAAGAACAGCTAGTAAAAGTGAATCTAACACTTGTGTTAGAGGCAACAATTACTATGAGCTGGAAACCCTGTCAAGAAAGCCTTTTGAATAGGTTTATCTTTACACAGGCAGTTATTTATAACTGAAAACATTGGTTCTCACACAACCAGAGGTTGCTTTAAACCGAAATTTTGATTAAGTGTCTGTTACACACTTAATCCCTTCAAAATGGTTGAAAGCAGTATGGTTTTTCATAATAAAATCAATTACATACTGCTAAGGCAAAAGTTTCTTAAAAGGATTTTCAAAGGATTCACAAAAACCATCCATTGATGGACCATGAATCAAATGTCCAATGAATCACCTCTCATAGGAGTTAACACACCTAGAAGTGATGAGGGCAGAAACTTAAACTCTTAAGGAATTGATGGCTTCATGTACATCATTGTCTGAAAACAAGTTCACATTGGTAGATCAGATAGTGATGGGATGATGGTGAGAGATCTTCCAAACAGGGGAGGATAAAATTTTATTTGCTTCAGGGGAGGAAATAAAAGCCCAAGAAAGGAAGAAAAACCCAATGTAAGGGATGAAAAGATAAGAGCATACAAGATGATGACATGGAGGTTGAAAATGACAAGAACATTCCAAAGGAGAAAGTTCTATCTAGGTCAAACGAATAAAAGTTTCAAATTTCAGTTTACCACGTTTGTTCATCACTTGCAAAGGCATGCTGATAGATGATTTCACTTGTTGAAACAAGCATCCAAGATACACAGCACCATTGCCTCTTATAATTCCTCCATCCAAGAAAATTGCACCATCTTTTAGTCCAAGATTGGAGCAATGGGTTGATATTGTTAAAGTCGAAGAACAAAGCAGATGAGTTACTGAGAAAGATATTCAATCTTGAAGAACGGAAGTGTTTGAAAGATCTTCACAATCCATAATTTAATTCAGAAACATGTTGAAATGGATTCACATGTTTAGGGGAGGATTGTTGGGAATTAAATATTCAAGAAGTTTAATATTGGGTTCTAATCAAAGAAATACTCTAAGTGTGATTCTGCTGCTAGTGCATTTGGTTCCTGCTGCTAATGTTTGTTCCTGCTGCTAGAACATTTGATTCTGCTGTTAGCGATAAATGATTCTGCTGCTGTTGATCCTGCTGCTAGTGTACTTGATCCTGCTGCTAGCGATAACTCATTGCTGCTGCTAATGTACATTCTGCTGCTAAGTGGATAAGTATGAAAAGATATTATTTGTATTTTGGTCAACAATATACGGTAGATAATATCTTACCCCATGTGCTTAGTTAACAAGTTGTGTACACAGATACATGTTGTATCTTATGTACTGACACACTCAAGATAAGTTAGCAAGTAGTTCGACTAGACTTTAAGCAATATTGTAAAGATCTTCTTGGACTATAAAAGAAGATCTTAGACTCGATATTATGTGTCGAATAATGTGTTGTTATTAGAACTCATAACTGTTAAGACATAGAACAAACACAAATATATCACAAGTTGTAAGAACATAAGATTCAAGGTTGTAACCCTAGTGATAATTCAAGATCACTCGTATTATTATCATGAATAATATTGAATCGTTTGGTGTTAATCTTTCATTGTTCCTTGTTCAATAACAAACACAACTGTTCCATTTCCATAACACAAATAACCTTCTAAGTGTGATTAAGTAGATTCCGCATACTTAATCATATTAACTTAATATATCATACACACAAAGAACAAAAGGTTTAACCACCTTAACCGTGTGTCGAATCCTAACACTAACCAATTTTTTTCTCTCATCTTAACTCGATTTATCCTATTTCTCTTCATCATGACAGGTCCAACTCCACCACCTCCGACCTTATTTCTAACTAAACTAGTAAATGTCCACAACATCACCTCTCTTGTCTCTGTTAAACTAGATATTGACAAATTGAATTATTCTTATTGGTCTTATTTTTTTAAGAACCACTGTGAAGGTTTTGCGGTTCTTAAACACATTGAGGGTGAATCTATAGTGGGGTTGCTGCTACTCCTCTAATTGCTGAATCGTTGAAAGCTGAATCCATTGTGAAGTCTTGGATTTTTTTTGACTCTCTTCGATGCTCTCCAAGAACGTATTATTGTGGCTGATCCGAGAACTACTAATGATGCTTGGGATCATATTGAGAAAAATTTTCTTGATAACAAATGTACCAAGACGATTGCTTTGAAGGGAGAATTAGGATGCTCCAAATTTGATACCTAACCGTGGATGCCAACTATCGCAAGAATGAATCCATTACCACCATCTTAACCAATCTTGGATCTCTAATGTCACCTATGCCATTGATGGCTTAATTGATAAGTATGATGATGTTGGGAGAATTATTGCTCATAAGGATCCTTTTCTGGACCTTGACACGGTGCGATCTATGGTTACCACGGAAGAGATAAAACTGAAGTCTAAGACCCAAGCCTCTATGATTGATACCACGCCATCCTCTCCCACTATTATCTTGACCGAAAGCAATTCTAATTCTAGACGTGGGAATGGCCGTGATAACCTCACGTCTCAAAACGGTCCTTTGAGTCCCTTGTTTGTTTTAATTTTGCCAAAGGTTTTTGTCATTTTCTTAATACTTGCAAATTTGTGTATGATTCTTCATCTAATGCTAAACCGAGTCCCACCTCATCTTTGTGGTCCAATTCCTCTCATGCAACAGCCAATTCCGTTGGACCGAGCTCAATTGTTTCTCATCTCACACTAGCCCAAATGTTGGCCTTAATCCAGGCCCAACATGAGTTATTTACCCAGTTTGGTATTAATTCACAGATGGTAACACAACCCAATGAGTGCACAATAGGACCACGTCTACACTTCTAAGCCTACTTGGTTTTGGCCTTTATCATCTGCTGGATCGGGTATTGGGCTGCATGCTTATTAGTTCCAGACGTAAGCTACATCGGGTATTTAACATACCGTTTTCAATTCGTCCATGTCTTTGGGATAGGAGATTGTTTTACCACATGCTTTTAGTACTATGACACTTCATGACCTCACTATAGGTGTGATAACATCAAATAGACCTGATAATTTATTGTCAATTTCCTCTTAAAATGCTCACCATTTGTATAGTTTTGCATGGATATATACTCTTATTACTTATTATTTCATTTCAGAGTATAGATGAGCATCGGAACGAAGAAACACGGATTTGGAAGGAAAACTAACGAAGTTATTCAAGAGGTTGCTGACCAAGAGACGGTTACGGCGTAGACTCATATTCCAACCTATGTCGTAACATATTATATCACTAGAAGACTAAAGTCAATGTTGCTGAAGGTTACGGCGTAAATCCATCGACATGGTTACGCCGTAGATATCCTAAGACTTAGACAATTTTAGTGATCAAGAAGGTTACGCCGTAACTTATACATAGGGTTACAGCGTAGAAACGCCAAAAATGTTAACGAGGGTTCTACGTTTGTAACCTCTTCTTGAGGTTACGCCGTAGATATTATTATAAGGATAAGATCGTCAGAGATACGGGGGTTACAGCGTAACCCTTTACTTAAGGTTACGTCGTAACTTTGTTGAAGTTATAAATACTGTAACACCCCCAAAATCTGGTTTAGCGGAAGCATACATGTTTGGGTGCTACTAAATTGGTATCACAACACAAAGTATAAAGAATGGTTTTACCTCAACCATTTAAAATAGATTTCATATTCAAAAATGATTTGTTTACAACATTTCAAAAATAGTGCGGAAATATAAGCCCATAAAAGATTTCAAGTGGTCCAAAATATATCAGAGTCTTCTATGACCATGCCATGCCATGCCATGCCAAAAGCCTTCACAACTAGATTATCGCCTTAAACCTGAAAATACATGCTAAAAAGTGTCAACACGAGGTTGGTGAGTTCATAGAGTTTAGTGTAAAATGTAAAGCGTTTGAATAACGATTTTTCCGGCAAAGGCATTGTAAATCCACTCAGTCCCAAGCCCCGCCCATACAAGACTTGCAACCTGTGTGTTTACAACCCGCTGCCAAATAAGATTTGTAATAAAGCAGTAATAATACTGTGAGTTCCATAAGAGTTTTGTGGCCATTGTGTCACTCACAATGTCCTGAAAATAGTGTTTACCTTCAAGTAAAGTTTGTGATGTGGACCAAGTGTAGGGTATGCAACCCAAAGTAAAATAGTTATTACGCTAGCTCTAAGTTCATGTAACCGAAGCTATAACAGTGTGCATGCTCTAGAAGCATGTTAAATACAAAGGCCCGACAAGTGTTTATCCCAGACACTTGTGTTTCGACATGGTATACGTTCGTTTGCCTATCCGGTCAACCCGAACGGGGACGTTACTCCCAATAGATCTATTTATAACATTCGCGCTTCCCAGCAGGAATTGACGGTTCATGAGTTTGGGCAATTTGGGACATAATAGTGCTTAGGCTAATCCGCGTAATAGTTTGGTAACAACAGTGTTGGTCCATAAAAATAGTTTTGCATGTTTCTTACCCCGATTGTAAAACAAGTTCAAATAGAGTGGGGTTACATATCAGTCAATCACATAATGCGTTCAAAGAACCAATTCAAATAATTCAGCTCAAGAGTCAGATATTGAGTAAACAGTTCGCAGATTTCAAAAGTAAACAGTCATTGAGTTTAGTTAAAACGAGCATGTATTCTCCCCCAAGAACAGTTTAAAAACCAGTAAAAGTAGGGGCCATGAACTCACCTTAGCCACAGCAATGCAAAGATCACGACAGACACAACTGGCATCTAGCTATTCACAACGGTCTCAAGACATACGGCACGACAGTACACGGAGGTACAAGCACGGCGGTACACAACGGTCTAGAATCGGCACAACCTAATACGCATACGATTATCTCAAAATACGGCTCGCAAAATAGTAAAGTCTATAAGACAATGTGTCGTAGTTTTCGTGGATTACTCAGTTTTCAAAACTTATCAAAAGTTTAGTTTCAACGTTTCGTGTGGTGTGGTAAGAAGACATAGACTTGACAGACAACTCTCGCCAAAGAGAATAGACATCGACATAAACTTGAGAGAATATTGACGAGAACTCAATCCAAAAAAGACAACCTTAGAAGCTAAAGACAAACAAACACCTCAAATAAAATAACTCAGTTTGTACGTTTCGGCATTTACTCCGTTATCCCAAATAATTTGTATACATGATGAAGCGAAAAGTGTACCGCTTTTAAGGGGTCATTTAAGCCCTAAATCGTATTTATTTGATCAAATATCGCCCTAAATCGTTTCTTTTGTCATTTTAGGTACTTTTGAGGAGAAATCTGGAAAAGGAGGCATTTTGGACGTTTTTGGAGCATAAAAGTGAAGAAAACGGCAAAGTCTCAAAAATTGGCTGAAAGTTACCTTTGACGGCGTCACAATTTACTCTGGACGGCGTCATGCCTTGGCAAGAAAAGGTGGACGTGAAATTTACTCATGATAAGCCAGTGAAAATAGCATGTGAATTCTGACGGCGTCACGCTTTAAACCTGATCAAGGGCGTCACGGCTTAAATCAAAAGGGGACGGCGTCACGTTCAAGGTTCGACGGCGTCAAGCCTTGATAAGCCAGAATGGATTTTGGAAGAGCTAAAGAGGGACGGCGTCAAGAAGGTCATCCGGGAACCCTAAAAGCGGCGAGGTGACGGCGTCACACTCCATAACGTGACGCCGTCAGATCCAAAAATCTATATATAGTTTTCTAATTTTTTGTCATTAAGGAGAACTTAGTGTGTGGAATTTTGGGAGAAAACCCTAAGACGATTTTAGCTTCTTTTTCAAGGCTTTTTGCCTTGAGATCTTCCATGTTACATTGAAAGATAAGTTATCAATTAATCATTCAATATGTCTATGTGTTGTTTGATTCTATCTTATTCTTGTCTTTTGATTAACATGTTAGGCTAAATTTATCTTGTGTTTGCTTAGATCTAATGAAACCTAGCTATTGATTATTGGTTATTAGTGTGTTATTAGTTGTATTGGATGATTGTTTATCTATGTTAGGCTTAAGAAAACTGGCTAACTTCCTATTCGGTAACTTGCTTGAACGTCTTAAGAAACATGAACCAAATGCGTACTAAAGGTTTTTATGGTTGTATTTAATGCACAAGCGAATTCTAGTGATCCCATGTTAGGAGCTTCCTAGCCGGCTCGACATAGGAGTGAAGTAGGAGCTTGTAGAGTTGGGGAAGTAAGTACGCCACCCCACGAATGGTATTAAGGAATACACCCGTCATCCACGCGACTAATACACACTAATTAACCGGTAAAAGATAGTTAGGGAGTAAGGAAATCTAAGTAAACACATTTCTCTACACATAAGTTTCTCACCACATTTTCATTTTTGTTATTTTATTTTATTTGCATCCGTAGTAATTTTGGGTTAGTTGACTAGCAACTAATTCCGCCCACTCTTTCAAACCCGAGATTTTACTTGCTTTCATAAAAAATTATAAAAACATAAAAAGAATCTTCCTCAACCCTTAGACCTATTAGAGTAGTTTTTCACACCTAACGAACACTATTCCCTGTGGAGAACGATCAATCCCCCGTACTTACCACTACACTATACTACATCGGTCAGGTACACTGCCTGGTGGGGTTGTAAGCCTCTTGAGATCCCTCGAGAGGTAAAACCTGTTGTAAGGTTACAAAACCACGCATCAAGTTTTTGGCGCCGCTGCCGGGGAATAGTTATTGTTTAGGTTGAATTGTTATTTCTATTAGGTCTACTCACTAGATTCCTTTCTAGTGAGATTTTTATTTTATATTTTCTAGGTTTTCTTTAGTCTATCTATTTTCTTCGTGTCTTTGTTCGTAACCATTACCATCCGACATCATGGAAGATGGTAATGTCCTTAACCCCAACAACCCACCACCACCTCCTAGAGCCCGCACTTTAGGAGGATATTCCCTAATTTTGGATGATGACCCCCCTAATCTTAGAATCACTAGGAGCCGAAGCTCGATAAAGACTCTTGCCACACCCTATGCTGAACCCGAAAGGGAAATGCATAAATTAAGGCGACTCCACCAAGCGGCTGAACCATCTACGATCAATTTTGATGATGCCCTCTCCGAGAAAGAATCCAATCATCATTCTACACCTCCTAGCCCTCAACCCAATCACGATATGGAAGCTCCCGAAATCCCAATCCCTAAATGTCTCAAGGACTACTCTTCTCCCACCCCTCGTGGTTTTTCCAATGCTATCGTTTTTCCAAATGAACACACGGATGGGGTCTTGCGTGCAACCGATATTTGGCTGGTCCAAAGTGTATGCAAGTTTCACGGACTGAAAACTGAAGATCCAATCCAACACATCAAGGACTTCCTGAAAATAGTGGATACCCTCCATACGGACGGAGCCACTAGAGATACCTCCCGGTTGCGATTCTTTCCCTTCACCCTTCATGAAAAAGCCAGAAACTGGTATAACCAACTTCCTTCCGAATCCATCTTCACATGGGAACAGCTTATCTCAAAATTCTATGAGAAATTCTTTCCCGTAGGAAGAACTTCAACGTTGAGAGACGAAATCCTCCGCTTCCAGGTTGGACCAGCAGAACCTATTCACAAATCTTGGGTTAGATTCAAGGATCTAATTAGACAGGTCCCTCATCATGGCATTGAACTCTGGCTTCTTGTCCAAATCTTTTATGACAGTGTCTCCAAAAACGACCAATTGGGCATTAATAATTCATCAAAAGGAAAAATAGCCAAACTAAGCGTTGAAGAAGGATGGAATAGAATTGAGGAATACGCGAATGATCAAGACGATACCTGGGATGAACCCGATTCGATCATGAGCATTTCCAAGATCATGAAAGAGCCTTCTTTTGCTAGCCGGGTGAGTAGGTTGAATGATCAGGTATCTTATCTAGACAAGTCGCAACCAACTAAGCGGTTATCAAACCCATACTTGATCTGTGATCAATGTGGTGGCCCGCATGAAGTGGAGGAATGCGGGGATGATACCACCACCGAACAAGCATGCTTGTCAAGCCACGACATCTTCGATGATCCTTCGCTCTTAACTTTCTACCAAAACAATGATTTCACCCCTTGGGGAAATCTTGTGAGAGAAAAGGGAGGAGGAGAATATCCTGACTATAAGGTTAGGAGCACTTTTGAGGATGATCTCGGGCATTTCACGTTTGAAAAGAATCTGCAACTAAATGGTCTCGACAACCTTATCAATAGCCAACAAACCGACATGAAGGCCAAATTCGCAGAACTCAACGCCACTCTCGACGGCCTTGGCCAACCTCAAAGAGATCCCTTACTCGCCATCACCACTCGTGCGGGAACAACTACTAAGGATCCACCTTACCCAGCTCAACAATCTAACGTCATGGAACCCGACACCCCTCATGAGGAGGAAGGTAATGTGAACGACGAAAATCCCGAGCAAACCCCTCCGGTAACTCCGTCCCCACCTATTTCTGCCAAGCAACCCATTAAAGTCCCATACCCATCTCGCCTCAAGAATCAAAAGGTCGAAAATGATAATAAAAGATTCTTGTCATATTTGAAGAATTCGGTTGTCACCATACCCCTTCTTGATGCATGTTATCATATGCCCAAATATAGTACATACTTCAAGAGGCTGCTCACCAACAGGAAAGGGCTCGAGGGTCTTGTAACCTTAGGAGAAGAATGTTCTGTGGTGACTCAACGAGGGCTACCAAAGAAGGTGGACGATCCAGGTAGTTTCACCTTGCCCTGTTCAGTCGGATCTCTTTCAGTCAAGAATGCTTTAGCCGACTTAGGAGCAAGCATCAATCTTATGCCGCACTCCATGTTCCTCAAGCTAGGGTATTCTGGGTTGAAACCAACCCGTATGAGCATCCAACTTGCCGATAGATCAGTCAAATACCCCTTAGGTATATGCGAGAATGTGTTGGTTAAGGTAGGGAAGTTTAAATTTCCAGTTGACTTCGTCATCCTAGAAATGGAAGAAGATGATCTTGTGCCCATCATTCTAGGAAGACCATTCCTTGCAACTGCTCGTGCTGTTATTGATGTTCATGACGGCAAACTAACCTTACGAGTGGGGGCCGATAGCTTAACCTTCGACATCAAGGACACAATGAATCTTTCTCTCGAAGCAGATAATCAACTGTATTTCATCGAAGAAATCGATGAATTATCCGACGAGATTGACAGTTGTATAGATGAATAGATGGAAGCTGGTTGGTTGCGAGATGAAGCTTTCTTACCCATCTTAGAGGAAGAAAAGACTATGGATGTGAATGCAGTCTCCTTCTATCCCAGACAAGAAATCGAACAGCTTGAGCTTCGTAAACCCGAGAACAAACTTAAACCTTCCATCATCGAGCCACCCACGTTAGAACTCAAGGAACTCCCGAACAACCTTGAATATGCCTTCCTTCAAGGAGAAGATCAACTTCCGGTAATCATAAGCTCCTCCTTGAAAAGTGAACAAAAAGATAAACTCTTAGGAGTTCTAAAAAATATAAAGGGGTTATAGCATGGAGTGTAGCCGACATCAAGGGGATTGACTCTACTTTCTGCACGCATAAAATCCTCATGGAGGAAGATTATAAACCCTCCGTGCAGCCTCAAAGGCGAGTAAATCCCAACATAAAGGAAGTTGTAAAGAAGGAAGTCATTAAGCTCCTAGATGCAGGGCTAATTTACCCAATTTCGGACAGTCCATGGGTAAGTCCTGTACAGGTTGTACCAAAAAAGGGAGGAATGACGGTGGTGAAGAACGATAAGGATGAGTTAGTACCTCAACGAACAGTAACTGGATGGCGTGTGTGCATCGATTATAGGAAGTTGAATGACGCAACTCGAAAAGATCATTTCCCTCTCCCATTTATCGACCAAATGTTGGAAAGGTTAGCAGGGCATGAGTACTACTGCTTCCTAGATGGGTTCTCAGGGTATTTCCAAATCCCTATCGCTCCTGAGGACCAAGAAAAGACTACGTTTACATGCCCCTATGGCACCTTCGCCTACAAGCGAATGCCCTTTGGACTATGTAACGCCCCCGCCACTTTCCAGCGTTGCATGACGGCAATCTTCCATGAGTTAATGGAAGACAGCATGGAGGTCTTCATGGATGATTTTTCAGTCTTTGGAAATTCTTTTGATCGCTGTCTTGCTAACCTTGAGAAAATGCTCAAACGTTGTGAGGAGACCAACTTGGTACTAAACTGGGAAAAGTGCCACTTTATGGTGAAAGAAGGGATTGTGCTAGGGCACAAAATTTCAGGAAGTGGAATCGAAGTAGACCGGGCAAAAATTGAAGCTATATCCAAACTTCCCTATCCAACAACTGTCAAGGCAATCTGTAGCTTTTTGGGTCATGCTGGCTTCTATAGGAGATTCATTAAAGATTTCTCAAAGGTAGCTAAACCAATGACTCAGTTGCTCATGAAGGATGCCCCGTTCGACTTCTCTCAAGAGTGCAAGGACGCATTCGATCTATTGAAGCAGGAACTTACCCAAGCTCCAATTATGGTTACCCCTAACTGGGAGTTACCCTTTGAAATCATGTGCGATGCTAGTGATTATGCTGTTGGAGCAGTATTAGGCCAAAGGCTTAACAAACACTTTCAGCCAATATACTACGCTAGCAAAACCATGAATCCTGCTCAAGAAAACTACACTACCACTGAAAAGGAATTACTAGCCGTGGTATTCGCTTTTGATAAATTTCGCCAGTATCTTGTCCTTTCTAAAACGGTTGTTTTTACGGATCATTCAGCTATTCGATATCTTTTCGCTAAACAGGACGCTAAACCACGGTTACTTCGTTGGATCCTACTATTGCAAGAGTTCGATGTTGAAATTCGTGATAAGAAAGGAGCAGAGAATCTTGCGGCTGATCATCTCTCTCGTCTCGAAAACCCCAGCCTCGCTGAATCTGACAAGAGTGAGATTCGGGAAACATTTCCTGAAGAGCAGCTCATGTCAATAAATGATTCTGAACCTTGGTATGCGGATTATGCTAACTACCTGGCAAGTAGAGTCATTCCTGAGCATATGAGCAGGCATGAAAAAAAGAGGTTCTTTAATCAATTAAAGTACTACTTTTGGGATGAACCCTTCTTATTTCGAAGATGTCCAGATCAGGTAATCAGGCGTTGTGTTTCGGAAAGAGAGGCTGTCAGAATTATGAAAGAGTGTCATGCAGGTCCATCTGGAGGACATCACGGAATAAGTACTACTGCACGAAAGGTCTTCGACGCGGGATTCTATTGGCCTACAATATTTCGTGATGTGAAGGGAATGATACAAACTTGTGACGCATGTCAAATAGCTGGGAATATCTCTAGGAGGGATGAAGCCCCACAGAATTATATACAAGTTTGTGAGGTTTTTGATGTCTGGGGAATTGATTTCATGGGACCATTCCCATCTTCTGGAGGGAATGAATACATCTTGGTGGCCATTGATTATGTTTCGAAATGGGTGGAAGCACAAGCCCTTAGGACTAACGACGCTAGGGTAGTCATTCATTTCTTAAAAAAATTGTTCGCTAGGTTCGGAATTCCGAAGGCTCTTATTAGTGACAGGGGAACCCATTTTTGCAATTCACAAATGGAGAAAGTCATGAAAAGGTATGGAGTCTCTCACCGATTTCCACCGCTTACCATCCTCAAACCAACGGTCAAGTCGAAAACACTAATAGAGCCATAAAGAGAATATTAGAGAAAACGGTTAATCAAAACAGAAAAGATTGGTCTTTTAAGCTCGATGAGGCTTTGTGGGCATTTCGAACCGCCTATAAGACACCAATCGGGACAACCCCGTTCCGTATGGTATATGGCAAGGCATGCCACCTCCCAGTAGAACTGGAACACAAAGCATATTGGGCACTTAAGGCCTGTAATTTGGATTATACAGTTGCGGGAACAAATAGATTCTTACAGCTCCAAGAGCTCGATGAATTGAGATTAGAGGCTTATGAATCTTCCATTACATACAAAGAAAGGGCGAAAAGATGGCATGACCAACGGATTAAGAGACCCAAGGAGTTTTCAGAAGGGGACAAGGTCTTATTATATAATTCTCGCTTAAAGCTATTTCCTGGGAAACTTAAATCTAGATGGTATGGACCTTTTACCGTAAGGAGCTCCTCTAAAACCGGAGCCGTTGTGTTGATTGACGACGATGATAGAGAATTCACTGTGAATATACAATGAGTCAAGCATTATCAAGAAAATGGTAATGAAATGATCAATGAGGAAGACATAACCTTTGATGAAGAAATCACGTAGTGTACGTGACTTTGAGTCTAGCTACAAGACTCGTTAATAAAGAAAAGCGCTTCTTGGGAGGCAACCCAAGCTTTATTTGCTTTATTTGCTTTGTGTGTTTATTTATTTGTTTGTTTGATTTTATTTGTTTCCGTATGTGTGTTTAATTTTTATTAGTATTGATTCATGTTCAAAAGTAAATTGTGAAAATGCTTTATGTTGTTTTTAACTTCGTCTTAACTACATATAAAGGTATTTTGCAAAAAATAAGTGTAAGGGAAATCTAAATCGGTTTATTAGAACACAAATGAACATGAATCGTAATAATAATAAATTAGCATACATATTCGTATTTGTTTGAGTCAAATGCTTGTATCGAGTCATAATGATGTTTTGCAGGATTTCCAGGAAGTAAGGTAAAGGTTTTTCCAGAAATTTTCCGGAAACTTAAAATGAGAATTTTTGTCAGGTTATTTCTGACGGCGTCAGGGTTTATAACCTGACGGCGTCAGATTTAATTTCCAGAAATTTTTGAAAGTTTTGTTTTCATAAAAAGTTTTTATTAAAATCTCCAACTTATAATCTCCAGGAATCTGCAAAATTATCATTCCACAAGCATTATATCCTTATATATAGATTTATCCCGCCGTTGTTATGCAGGTTTTCGTGTTTGTTTTCTCAGGTTTAACAGGTTATTTTGGACAAGGAAATGTTTTGAATTAAGCTTGTGGCGATGTATTAGTCATGGAGCTTCAACATTCTCTTTGGAGGAAGATCTAACCGTGTAATTTCATTATCCACCGAGCGAATCAGGGGAGTATTTGATTTCATTCTTTTACTTTTTTCTTTTACATTTGTTATTTGAACATTGGGGACAATGTTCATCTTAAGTGTAAGGGGGGGGGGGGGGTAAAAGTACGATTAGAGAATGCTATTACGCTTGATTTTTGTTTGTATAATGGTAGATGTGTAATAAAACTGAGATAAATACCTGTTAGGGCAATTTTAGTGCCAAATTTAAAATTTTTTACAACATATAGGAGTGAAACTTTGATCTTAATGAGCGTCTCACGGATAGGAGTTATATGACTAGCACAAAAACCGTACCACTAAAAAATTTTCCACCCCAAATATGTGAGGTTCGCCCCTAGAATTGGTAGGAAAAGCATTTATGCTATGATGTGTGTACCGGTAGCACTTAGATTCGAGAACTTGCGTTAGGACCATTCCGAGGCCACAAGTGAGACTACATTCGTGTAGTTAGATTTACTACATGATAAGAGGCATTAGGATTAACCCATTGTTTTACACCTGTGTTTTTGTTATAATTACATTGGCTACATTGGTCAAGTAATTCCCCCACACCCTTTGCGTTGTACTCATTTTTAGTACACGATACCCCTAGTACACCCCTCAGAGCCTATCTTTTCGTTTCGACCTTTAAGCATTTTACTTAAAGGAAGAATTTGTTACACCCCACTAAAATGTACACCCAAATCGCCTTAGCCTACCTTGTATGCACTCATCTTTAGTGCATTATTGTGACAACATTTGTTTAAACCCAAGTTAATTATCTAGTTGATTACATGGTTGCTAAGTCAAGTCATATCCTTGTACATATTGTTTTGGGACGATTGGGACTCATGGGTAAAGTACTAGTGTAATGGAGTAATGGGGAAGAACATCATTTATTACCCCGATATGTGCTAAATGTTTTAAAAGTACTCCAAGTTTTTCAATTATCTTAATTCGAGTCATTAGATTAGTATTTGTAAAGTTATGTAAAAGTTCAAGTGTAAGGGGAATGCAATGCCCCTATGATGTATTATTTTGGATGGTAGGGCAAAAGTGTATGTCTAAAAAAAAAAAAAAAAAAAAAAAAAAAAAAAATCGAAAAAATCAAGAAAAACACAAAAAAATGAGAAAATGAAAAATAGAAAAAAAAAACATACGGACTACCATCCCGTTTCATTTTATATTTATCTTATGTTTTTGTTATTTCGTTTCTAGCTTAAGATCGAGTCGAGTCTTGGCTTAGCAACATTGTATAGTACATGTAATTGATCAAGATCTTTAACTAGCCACCAGTAAAATATCCCTTATCCAACAAAACCGTGTTTTCCTTTTCCCTACACCTAACGTTATAACCCATTTAAAAGCCCTCTTTGATAGTTTATCTTTGGTGCTTACGCCTAGTGGAGGAGGTTTTCGATCCTTTCCCAAGCCTATGGTAATCTATTTGCTATGACAGGTAGTGAGAGATATTATCCGTTTTCATTTATGAGATTTATTTTGATGACACTTGAGAGATGTGAGTATCTAAACACTACTTGTGAGGTGCTAGTATGTAATCTCCGTGCTTATTATGATTGAAGTGGAACGATTATTTGTTGTAATTACTTTTATGTTAGCATTAAATGACCCCTAACTTGTATTTTGATTAGAATAAAAGCGCATTTGCTTGAGGACAAGCAAATCTCAAGTGTAAGGGTATTTGATGAAGCGAAAAGTGTACCGCTTTTAAGGGGTCATTTAAGCCCTAAATCGTATTTATTTGATCAAATATCGCCCTAAATCGTTTCTTTTGTCATTTTAGGTACTTTTGAGGAGAAATCTGGAAAAGGAGGCATTTTGGACGTTTTTGGAGCATAAAAGTGAAGAAAACGGCAAAGTCTCAAAAATCGGCTGAAAGTTACCTTTGACGGCGTCACAATTTACTCTGGACGGCGTCATGCCTTGGCAAGAAAAGGTGGACGTGAAATTTACTCATGATAAGCCAGTGAAAATAGCATGTGAATTCTGACGGCGTCACGCTTTAACCTGATCAAGGGCGTCACGGCTTAAATCAAAAGGGGACGGCGTCACGTTCAAGGTTCGACGGCGTCAAGCCTTGATAAGCCAGAATGGATTTTGGAAGAGCTAAAGAGGGACGGCGTCAAGAAGGTCATCCGGGAACCCTAAAAGCGGCGAGGTGACGGCGTCACACTCCATAACGTGACGCCGTCACACTCCATAACGTGACGCCGTCAGATCCAAAAATCTATATATAGTTTTCTAATTTTTTGTCATTAAGGAGAGCTTAGTGTGTGGAATTTTGGGAGAAAACCCTAAGACGATTTTGGCTTCTTTTTCAAGGCTTTTTGCCTTGAGATCTTCCATGTTACATTGAAAGATAAGTTATCAATTAATCATTCAATATGTCTATGTGTTGTTTGATTCTATCTTATTCTTGTCTTTTGATTAACATGTTAGGCTAAATTTATCTTGTGTTTGCTTAGATCTAATGAAACCTAGCTATTGATTATTGGTTATTAGTGTGTTATTAGTTGTATTGGATGATTGTTTATCTATGTTAGGCTTAAGAAAACTGGCTAACTTCCTATTCGGTAACTTGCTTGAACGTCTTAAGAAACATGAACCAAATGCGTACTAAAGGTTTTTATGGTTGTATTTAATGCACAAGCGAATTCTAGTGATCCCATGTTAGGAGCTTCCTAGCCGGCTCGACATAGGAGTGAAGTAGGAGCTTGTAGAGTTGGGGAAGTAAGTACGCCACCCCACGAATGGTATTAAGGAATACACCCGTCATCCACGCGACTAATACACACTAATTAACCGGTAAAAGATAGTTAGGGAGTAAGGAAATCTAAGTAAACACATTTCTCTACACATAAGTTTCTCACCACATTTTCATTTTTGTTATTTTATTTTATTTGCATCCGTAGTAATTTTGGGTTAGTTGACTAGCAACTAATTCCGCCCACTCTTTCAAACCCGAGATTTTACTTGCTTTCATAAAAAATTATAAAAACATAAAAAGAATCTTCCTCAACCCTTAGACCTATTAGAGTAGTTTTTCACACCTAACGAACACTATTCCCTGTGGAGAACGATCAATCCCCCGTACTTACCACTACACTATACTACATCGGTCAGGTACACTGCCTGGTGGGGTTGTAAGCCTCTTGAGATCCCTCGAGAGGTAAAACCTGTTGTAAGGTTACAAAACCACGCATCAATACAACATAAACGTTTTATAGATAAAAAGAAAAGTTTAACTAATAAAATTAGTTTTTCTCAAATCGTTGAGACTTGGATTAATCAAAACTGGAATTACAATATTTAATAAGTTTATGTCTCGCTATTATTCTCGTAATATTAGTTTAGGTTTTATTGAAGATTTTGTGTCCGGTCCAAGTTTAATATATTAAGTTCATTTTTGAAGTTAATATATTATATCGTCTCGAGTCAAAATGTTCAATAGGTCCTGCTATCTAATATCGTAAGTCCGATAACGATTCACAATTGTCCAAATATATTCAAATCCGAATCACGATTTCTAGTATCATCCGAAACGTACCAATGTATACAAGAATCACGACAAATAAACACGTTAGTCCGGTAACGATCTCAATTAAATTTCCCAAACACACCATATATTAACTCTAACTCATTTCAAAACTCAATTCCAACACAATTGGACCTCTAATGGGCTTATTAAGACCAACGAAATTCGGTTTGGGCTTAGGCCCAAAATAACATCAAATTCATCCTTAATAATTACTTTGACATCAAACTCAAATACAGGTTTTTAACGCAACTCAATTTCGACTCCATGTCCAATTTTGACAAAAATCCCAACAAGTAATTTGTTACTTGCTATGCCGAGACCAAGGGGTCTCGGCTTTGAACCTCTTGTCGACAACAACCAAACAGACTCGATGTGTATCCGACTCTACCATAAACATAACTATAATCAACTACACTTATCAGCACATCAGTAACCTCAAACCAAAAGTATAAAAATGCAAACACACCCTATGCGGGTCATTATACCAAGTGTTGACTCACGGATAGTCAAACAACACCAAAATCAGTTATATTATCAACTCGAGACCAAATCAAGAGAAATAAATAAATCGAAACAAGCATACTCGACTCGGCAACAACATATCACCAACACCATTTTAAGTTAAGTCTTACCACACGAAACCATTTATCTCAAAGTTTAATTCCATTTTTTTTTTCATAAAACTGATAGCAAGTTTTATCCGTTTAACACCCACGAAAACTGATTGACGAAAAAAATAAGAATCGGTTTCAAGAATATAAAAGAAATAAATAACCAATGTTTCTCGGTTTACCAAGTCGATAAGGAGAAGAGAACTAGGCGGCGGAGATGGCGTAGCTGTGGTAGCAGCCATGGCGGCTGTGGTGGCGCTCAAGAACCAAAATAACACCTGGGAAGAACTTCGATCTATACTCGTTACTTACGACTTGTGTTGCCGGAATTTCTCACCGGAAAAAACTGGGTTATCGAAGGAAAGAACAAGATAGGGGTGGGTTTGGTAGCGCGTTTTGTAGCTGGGAGTGATAAGGAGTTCAAGAGAATGAGTTTGGTGGCGGCGGTGTGATGTGACGCGCGGCGATGGTGGGGCGTTGGCCGGTTTTTGTGTCGCCGGTAAATGAGAGGAAGGAGAGAGAGGAGGGTGGGAGCGGCTGGAAGAAGAGATGGGTTTTTAAAACCCTAAAATTATTATAACATGGTATTTATAGTGTGAGGGTAGGACTAAGGACAAACCCTAACGCGCCCTCAGGGACTGAAAGTGTCAATCTTCTCATATTTTTAACGAAAAGCCAACGAGTCCAATAAATTGTGTTATAAATATTTCCCGAGCACCCGAAAGTTATTCCATAAGTTTTAAAAGTGTTTTTCCACTAAGTTTGATTATAAACACGTGTACCTTTATTCCTCGTTGCCCGAATAAATTAATATTCACGTTTAGAATAATTTTTCCAATAAAGCGACCATTCATACGCCTCGTTTCTCACGAATAATAAAATAATCAAAACAAATCGTCGGTTGTGCCAGTACGCGTTGTGTACGAATTTCACGTTTCGCGAGATAAATTTCACGTTTTCAAACCAATAAGTTCCGAAAGGTTCGTAAATGAAGAAAAATAGAGAATCTCGTATAGAAATAAATCTGGAAAATTGCGAGTTGTTACAGTCTCACCTCCTTAACGGAATCGCGACCTCGCGATTTAATTCAAGTTACTCGTTACGGTTGAAAAGAAATGAGTATATACATACGAGGATTCATCGTCACGTTCTCACGTGGATTCAAGACCTTTTTCGCGAGCTTCGAAGAGCTTAGTCGATACGGATGCGACTTTACTAAAGTCGTTCGACTTCATGGTTTATGATTTCGACAGGTTTTAAACAAGATTCAAACATTCATCAATTTGGATTTCTCCCGGAGGAAAAGCAGTTGCCTCATCGGCAAGTCATTTTATCACAATGAGCATAAAAACGGTGCGAATACTGCTGAGTCCTGACGGTAGCTCGAGCCTGGGTGCTACCGGTTCAACTCTAGCAAGGATTTCAAAAGGATTAAAGCAGCGAGAATTAAGCTTTCCATGTTTACTAAACGAATCACCTTTTCATGGTGAATTTTTAAGCATAATCTAGACTTTAACTGGAAATTCAAAAGGTTACGTCATTAGTAAGCATAACTGTTCTGACGATTTGCGAGCAATTTGCAACTCGGTTCTGATTCTGAACGATCTTCGTGGTAGTCTCATGAACAAGTTTGGGTCAGTAAGTTAGGTATCCGCAACTTCCACCCATCAAGTCGGCGATCGGCACTTGCGACCATAAAGTGCCTCGTACGGTGCCGTTTAAATATTGGGATCATAAGCATCGTTATAAGAGGATGTGGCCAATGGAAGGTGTCTATCCCAACGATTGCCACACTCGATTACTCAGGTGGAGGTGCGGGATTCGCTTCTGAAGTCTAGTTTCTGATATAGTAGCAAAAACAGCAATTCAACTTACAAAATGATTTGTGAAGTGAATTTGTGAAGCAACTTATAGGATAATAGGAAAACAATTTCATCGTTTATAAAATTTATGGTAAAGTCAAAGTTTTGATTTTTAAGTTTGATTCGTGACATTGTAACAAAGCAACAAAACGTTTTATGAAATCGTTTTGCTAAATGATTTGTAGAGAGTTTACGGGGTAACAGGAAAGCGGCTCGCCATTTATAAAATGGTAGTAAGATCAAAATTTTTGATTTTTGCAAAAATAGTAGTAAACATTTTGTAGGATGACCGCAAATGGTCGATGAAAAAAGAAATCAAAGGCAGTTTGTAAATTAATGGCAAAACAGTTTATTATCCTATAAGAGGTTAGCAAAGATAACTGGTATTCCCGAGGGACGAGAGAAAAGTTGAGTGATTGTAAAAGTGTTTATAATATGACTTGTAAAACAGTCCATAAGATACTAGGAAAACAATTTATTATTAGTAAAATAATAACAACTGTGGTTTAGCTTGTGATATAGTACTGAGGTAACAAATTGGTTTATAAAATAACTGTGATTTGATTTGTAAAATAGTTTATAGAACGAGAACCATTCGTTGTTTAAAATAGTTGTAAGGCCGAAATTTTGATTTCATAAAGTAGGAGTAAGACATTCGTAGGGTGACCGCGAGAAATCAGTTTGTATGATATTAGCGACATGGTTTATTATATTACGAGAGGGTAGCAAAAATAGCTGATATTCCCGAGGCACGGGAGGAGGATTAGGTGATTGTCCCAAGGAACGCGGTTCAGGTTATTCCTTAGGGTCTTAAGGTTTCTGTCAGAAATAGAATCTCTGCCGAATGGGAAGTTTAGCGAGTTCAGAGTACGACTCTGAAGGAGGATGTTGATTGCTATTAGCAATCGGTTGGCTGTCTTAGTGGCGTACTTAGTGTTTAACGCGGAAAGTACAACATCATTTGAGTGTAGGGTTGAGGTGGAGGTGACTGTAACGAAAACAAAACATGGTTCAGGTTTAAGCTGGAATGACAATTCCAAATTCAGGAATGAGGTTCAGATTTAAACATGGTTAAAACCAATTCTGATGCTCCAATAAGTTAAAATGGGCTTTTTACAAATAAGCAATATGGGTCCAAACGATGCCAATCGGGTCTAACTGGCCCGATGCAAATTACAGTCAGACGGTGACAAAAAGAAATTCCGTATAAATGGAGGAGTATAGCGGTATCGGTGTATTACGGTTCATAAGGTGTTGTGATGCCAGTGTGTTGTGTGTGGATGTGAATGTTCATGTTAGGCAGTGATTATGTACACACACAGAATTTTTAAAACTTTCAGGAGTCAGGTAGAAAATAAATCTGGACATAACTCCTAGTATAACTACTCTGAGTATTGCAAAATTTACCTCTGAGTCGGACATAGGTGATCAGGCTATGTCCCACTGTCCCTGGTCGAATATAGGTGATCAGTCTATATTCCACCGAGGTTCAATAAATTTTGGAATACTCAGCTCAGTTACGCCAGTAATATGTCCCTTACTTTTAAAAGTTGCTTAACTGATTAAGGCAGATGTCCACACTCGAGGACGATTGATGAGATTGCTTAGAGAAAAGGCGTAATGCTACGACGAGTGTGTTACGTGTGTATAAGTATGTCGAAGATACTTATATTAGATAGTGAAAATAGATGGATATATTTATCCAATAACAGTGTACACATCTCATCAATTATATTAGCAATAAAATCATAAATGAGGCATCAGCTTGGCAGACAGGCATGTGGCGGTCATAGGGTTAAGTTTTCGTAAAAGTGGTTATAGTCTAGGTTTTAAAAAAATACCCAGTTCTCTATAACCTGGCTCTGATACCAATCTGTAACACCCCCAAAATCTGGTTTAGCGG
Organism: Artemisia tridentata subsp. tridentata; assembly: GCA_021014915.2. Classification (NCBI taxonomy): domain Eukaryota; kingdom Viridiplantae; phylum Streptophyta; class Magnoliopsida; order Asterales; family Asteraceae; genus Artemisia; species Artemisia tridentata. The sequence goes on from CP139509.1 coordinate 412,407,902, forward strand.
AAGCATACATGTTTGGGTGCTACTAAATTGGTATCACAACACAAAGTATAAAGAATGGTTTTACCTCAACCATTTAAAATAGATTTCATATTCAAAAGTGATTTGTTTACAACATTTCAAAAATAGTGCGGAAATATAAGCCCATAAAAGATTTCAAGTGGTCCCAAATATATCAGAGTCTTCTATGACCATGCCATGCCATGCCATGCCAAAAGCCTTCACAACTAGATTATCGCCTTAAACCTGAAAATACATGCTAAAAAGTGTCAACACGAGGTTGGTGAGTTCATAGAGTTTAGTGTAAAATGTAAAGCGTTTGAATAACGATTTTCCCGGCAAAGGCATTGTAAATCCACTCAGTCCCAAGCCCCGCCCATACAAGACTTGCAACCTGTGTGTTTACAACCCGCTGCCAAATAAGATTTGTAATAAAGCAGTAATAATACTGTGAGTTCCATAAGAGTTTTGTGGCCATTGTGTCGCTCACAATGTCCTGAAAATAGTGTTTACCTTCAAGTAAAGTTTGTGATGTGGACCAAGTGTAGGGTATGCAACCCAAAGTAAAATAGTTATTACGCTAGCTCTAAGTTCATGTAACCGAAGCTATAACAGTGTGCATGCTCTAGAAGCATGTTAAATACAAAGGCCCGGCAAGTGTTTATCCCAGACACTTGTGTTTCGACATGGTATACGTTCGTTTGCCTATCCGGTCAACCCGAACGGGGACGTTACTCCCAATAGATCTATTTATAACATTCGCGCTTCCCAGCAGGAATTGACGGTTCATGAGTTTGGGCAATTTGGGACATAATAGTGCTTAGGCTAATCCGCGTAATAGTTTGGTAACAACAGTGTTGGTCCATAAAAATAGTTTTGCATGTTTCTTACCCCGATTGTAAAACAAGTTCAAATAGAGTGGGGTTACATATCAGTCAATCACATAATGCGTTCAAAGAACCAATTCAAATAATTCAGCTCAACAGTCAGATATTGAGTAAACAGTTCGCAGATTTCAAAAGTAAACAGTCATTGAGTTTAGTTAAAACGAGCATGTATTCTCCCCCAAGAACAGTTTAAAAACCAGTAAAAGTAGGGGGCCATGAACTCACCTTAGCCACAGCAATGCAAAGATCACGACAGACACAACTGGCATCTAGCTATTCACAACGGTCTCAAGACATACGGCACGACAGTACACGGAGGTACAAGCACGGCGGTACACAACGGTCTAGAATCGGCACAACCTAATACGCATACGATTATCTCAAAATACGGCTCGCAAAATAGTAAAGTCTATAAGACAATGTGTCGTAGTTTTCGTGGATTACTCAGTTTTCAAAACTTATCAAAAGTTTAGTTTCAACGTTTCGTGTGGTGTGGTAAGAAGACATAGACTTGACAGACAACTCTCGCCAAAGAGAATAGACATCGACATAAACTTGAGAGAATATTGACGAGAACTCAATCCAAAGAAGACAACCTTAGAAGCTAAAGACAAACAAACACCTCAAATAAAATAACTCAGTTTGTACGTTTCGACATTTACTCCGTTATCCCAAATAATTTGTATACAACATAAACGTTTTATAGATAAAAAGAAAAGTTTAACTAATAAAATTAGTTTTTCTCAAATCGTTGAGACTTGGATTAATCAAAACTGGAATTACAATATTTAATAAGTTTATGTCTCGCTATTATTCTCGTAATATTAGTTTAGGTTTTATTGAAGATTTTGTGTCCGGTCCAAGTTTAATATATTAAGTTCATTTTTGAAGTTAATATATTATACCGTCTCGAGTCAAAATGTTCAATAAGTCCTGCTATCTAATATCGTAAGTCCGATAACGATTCACAATTGTCCAAATATATTCAAATCCGAATCACGATTTCTAGTATCATCCGAAATGTACCAATGTATACAAGAATCACGACAAATAAACACGTTAGTCCGGTAACGATCTCAATTAAATTTCCCAAACACACCATATATTAACTCTAACTCATTTCAAAACTCAATTCCAACACAATTGGACCTCTAATGGGCTTATTAAGACCAACGAAATTCGGTTTGGGCTTAGGCCCAAAATAACATCAAATTCATCCTTAATAATTACTTTGACATCAAACTCAAATACAGGTTTTTAACGCAACTCAATTTCGACTCCATGTCCAATTTTGACAAAAATCCCAACAAGTAATTTGTTACTTGCTATGCCGAGACCAAAGGGTCTCGGCTTTGAACCTCTTGTCGACAACAACCAAACAGACTCGATGTGTATCCGACTCTACCATAAACATAACTATAATCAACTACACTTATCAGCACATCAGTAACCTCAAACCAAAAGTATAAAAATGCAAACACACCCTATGCGGGTCATTATACCAAGTGTTGACTCACGGATAGTCAAACAACACCAAAATCAGTTATATTATCAACTCGAGACCAAATCAAGAGAAATAAATAAATCGAAACAAGCATACTCGACTCGGCAACAACATATCACCAACACCATTTTAAGTTAAGTCTTACCACACGAAACCATTTATCTCAAAGTTTAATTCCATTTTTTTTTTCATAAAACTGATAGCAAGTTTTATCCGTTTAACACCCACGAAAACTGATTGACGAAAAAAATAAGAATCGGTTTCAAGAATATAAAAGAAATAAATAACCAATGTTTCTCGGTTTACCAAGTCGATAAGGAGAAGAGAACTAGGCGGCGGAGATGGCGTAGCTGTGGTAGCAGCCATGGCGGCTGTGGTGGCGCTCAAGAACCAAAATAACACCTGGGAAGAACTTCGATCTATACTCGTTACTTACGACTTGTGTTGCCGGAATTTCTCACCGGAAAAACTGGGTTATCGAAGGAAAGAACAAGATAGGGGTGGGTTTGGTAGCGCGTTTTGTAGCTGGGAGTGATAAGGAGTTCAAGAGAATGAGTTTGGTGGCGGCGGTGTGATGTGACGCGCGGCGATGGTGGGGCGTTGGCCGGTTTTTGTGTCGCCGGTAAATGAGAGGAAGGAGAGAGAGGAGGGTGGGAGCGGCTGGAAGAAGAGATGGGTTTTTAAAACCCTAAAATTATTATAACATGGTATTTATAGTGTGAGGGTAGGACTAAGGACAAACCCTAACGCGCCCTCAGGGACTGAAAGTGTCAATCTTCTCATATTTTTAACGAAAAGCCAACGAGTCCAATAAATCGTGTTATAAATATTTCCCGAGCACCCGAAAGTTATTCCATAAGTTTTAAAAGTGTTTTTCCACTAAGTTTGATTATAAACACGTGCACCTTTATTCCTCGTTGCCCGAATACATTAATATTCACGTTTAGAATAATTTTTCCAATAAAGCGACCATTCATACGCCTCGTTTCTCACGAATAATAAAATAATCAAAACAAATCGTCGGTTGTGCCAGTACGCGTTGTGTACGAATTTCACATTTTGCGAGATAAATTTCACGTTTTCAAACCAATAAGTTCCGAAAGGTTCGTAAATGAAGAAAAATAGAGAATCTCGTATAGAAATAAATCTGGAAAATTGCGAGTTGTTACAAATACAAGCCCTAAATCTTCATTTTCGGTATCACTTGCTACCATAACTTTCAAGGAACGAATTAGGGCTTCACCAAGGATGAATCTCAACAACTCTCAACCACATTCCAAGGGAGAAATCGTATCATTTACTCATTAGCTTTAGCATCACATTGTGTAATTGTATCGAATCTAATGTTTACTTTTATTATGACATTCTACATTGTTTTTGCTGCACTTTATAATATGAGAGGCTAAACACTTCATGTGTTAGCCTAGTTACGAAATTATTATTGACATGATATTTGTTTTCCTGTTTATTATGTGCTTTATGTGTTTATCCATCTAGCCTTTCTATGATCCCCGCGTTTTGAAAATATGTATGCTTGGTAGTATCTACTAGGACCTTAGTTGAGTAGGTTGTGAGGCGTGTAAGAATTGACCAAAGGACTATACATCACCTTGCGTAAGAATTGACCGAAGGACTACCTATCCTAGTAGACATAAATAAGAAATGCGGGACCATGCTTGTATGTGTGAGAATTGACTAAAGGACCACACACCTTGGTACATAATAGGTCTAGATTGATCGCTGGCACTTAATGACTAAAACTGGACTGAACGACCGAATTGACCAAAGGAGGTACGGGTTTGGAATTATAGGCTAGGCGACTTGACCGACTGATCCTAGTGACATTGAACCACCACATAAAGCGATAATAGACATTTTTAAGAAAACTAAGTCATGGCATGATAATAGTAGTAACTAGGCTAGCATATCTTTCTCCCACTGATTCAATCTCAATTTAATTTTCGTTGTTTTATTTTGTTTACTACAAATCATTTCAAAACCCCCTTTTTAGTGGCAATTTAGACTTAAGTTAGAATCCGACACATAGCTCTTGGGACGACCTCGATTTTACCAAACTAGACTACCCACGACCGGGTACACTGCCCGATAGTGCTCAAGTAGTTCATAGGTAAACGAGACTTATAAATTATAAAATGTGATCTAGGTAAAATAAGCATCAAGGTGCATGGAATATGGACACATGTGCTAGCTCTCATCTTAAATCTTCTATTAATTGTCTTAGTAATATTTCAACAAGTATATTTATCTGGCTGTATCTGTTGATGACGGTTATTCTATACCCGTTACCAACACTGGTCATAGCATTGTGCCAACTCTTCATGAACCACATCACATGCATAATGTCCTTATAACACCTAACATTGTAAATAATTTAATTTATGCATGTCATTTTCTTCAAGATAATAAGTGTACCACTGAATTTGATTTTTTATTAAGCATTTTTGACTCGTCGGCCTCTTCTCCAATGTGATAGCACGGGTGATCTCTATCCAGTTACGAAGTTGTCTCCTCTTCCTCAAGTTTTTCTTGCGAGTCAACACACGTGGTACTAGCGACTTGGACATCCAAGAAGTGAAGTGTTACTGATGCGGGATTTTCGAACCTCGCAAAAGGTTTTACAATCTTCCAAGCAGTGTACCTGATCGCTGTAGTGTAGTATAGGTAAATCCGGGGGATTGATCGTTCTCTAGGGGAATAGTGTCGTTAGGTCAAGATGTATGACGAGATAGGTCTAGAGGTGAGGGATGATTCTTTTTGTATTTTTTTATATTTTGCGAAAGCAGTAAAAATCTCGGGTTTTAGAAGAGTGGGCGGAATTAGTCGCTAATCAACTAACCCAAAAACTAATTATAAAACTAAAATTAATCTAATAGCAAGGAAAAGTAAATTGGTGGTAACTCTTATGATAGGGAAAACGTTGTGGAAAACTAGAGGGGGGGGGGGTTTGAATAGTTTTACGTCTTTTTAATTTATTACAAAAACCTTGTTTCCTTTTAAAAACTTAGATTATAGTTTATGTGAAAAATATTGCTTGAACAATATTATTAATTATATGTGTATCCTTTTTAGATTTGTTATGAAAGTTTTGTTTTTATGAATGGAGTTTTAAATTGATCTTTATGTGAAATCAAATTCTAAATAATACTAACAATTATATATGCCTATATGTATGAAAGTAATGACGATATAAATAAAGAAGTAAGTAAGGGATGGAAAGATCAAACCGAGACACGAGGGATTTATAGTGGTTCGGCTACAAGGACACCTTCCTTGCCCTACTCCACTCCCCGAGCACCTAGCTCGAGAGTTTTCTTCACTACTTCAACAAGCTCCCTTATGGCGGAGAAAACCTTACACAACTTTCGCTTACACCAATTTTACGACACAAAGCTAAATGTCGAGTTCTAATCGTAGCTAGAACCAATCTCACGACTTCAATCACAAATTCTTCACGACTTCTTCACGACTTCTTCACAACTTCTTCACTACGGCTTCACAGCTTCTTCACAACTATTTCACGATCTAGCACTACTTATTTACTCTTCTACTTCTTCACACCTTCACTACTTACACACCTTAACTTCTTCACAACTTCACTACTTGTATTTCTTTACTCCTTCGCGACTTGAACTTCTTCACTATTTCACGACTTCTTTACAACGGCTTCACAACATCTTCACACCGCAACTACTTCACCACTTTACAATACTTCTACACTTCTTCTTTACAACACAACTACTTATACACCTTCTTCACTACTTGCACACTACACTAATCTACTCACTTATGTTCAACCTAATATACACACCTTATAAACAAATGAATGAATAATTTACAAAGTTTACTAAACTAACAACTTAGGTAACAAGATGATACTAAGTTGTAATACTTCTAGTCTTGTTTGATAGAAGTATTCTTCTTTTGCACTTGGATGGTGGAAGCTTGGATCACTTAGAAACCAATGCTTAAGAATATATGATCAAAGGATTTAGAAAGATATAAGAAGAGATTTAGAATAGAAGGTTTGGGGTGCAAAAGGTGAGAAAAAAGTCCAGGAATGAACCAGTATTTATAGGCAAAGCTGGGGGCTAGAGGAGCATGGGCAGTCCCCTTAAATAGGGGGCCGGTCCCCTTAATAATTAAGGGGGCCGCCTAGATAATTAAGGGGGCCGCCCCTTATATCCGTTGCCCAGCTTTGTCTTTTTGTGGAGAAAGTTTTTCTGGAACATTTTTGCCATTTTTGGTTGAAAATTTGAATTCATAAATTTATTATGGATTAAACATTTTCCTTTAAGTTCCAAAAATGATTTTGTAAAAGATATAAAATGTTTGTGTCATTTAAAAAAATCTAGTGATTAAGAAAAAGTTCCTTTGATCATATAATGCATTAGGCATTTGTTTATTCATACCTTAAGTGATTAAGTTGTTAAAATAGATATTTACAACTAAATACTTGTTTACGTCATAATCTTTCATTTAATGATTTTACATTTTGTGATTATCAAAACGTAGAGATATCGAAAAATATTAATAACGTGTTTAGGCATTATTTATATCAACAAACGTGTTCACTTAGAATTAATTACTCCCTAGTTATCTCCCACTGATTTGTTGAATTGCCACGTCCTTGTTTTAGTTGAAGCGTTGTATTCCTTAATATTGGTCATGGGGAGGTGCCGAAGTCCCCAACTCTATGAATCTTAGTCTCCCCTAAATCACTTAAAGTCTATTAAGTTTTCTAGGATCTACAATCCGCAATTCACGCAATGAATACAACGAGAAAAACCAATACTGCACTCTACGGTTGCGTTTCTAAGACGTTCAAGCCAGTTACATATAAGAGGTCAGCCAGTTTTCTTAGCCTAATGCGAGGCAATCGACTAAACAAGAGACAACAAATCAATATTGAACAACTAGGTTTCACTAGATCTAAGCAAACACAAATAAGCTTAAGCTAGCATGTTAAAGCAAAGAAAAGATAAACAAATAATCAAACAACACATAGACATATTGAATGATTAAAAGAATAATTTATCTTCAATTAAACATGGATGAAAAAGGCTGAAAAAGCCTTACAAAAGCTATCAAAATCGCGTAGGGTTTTGTCCTCCAAAGTATTACACATAACAATGAAAACATTCAAAAATATATATAGTTTTACAACTCTGACGGCGTCAGCTTATGGCTTCTGACGCCGTCAGCTCACCGTGGATTAGGGTTTCGTCTTGTGCAAGTCGCCGTTCTGACGCCGTCAAGGATGCTTCGAGGCCGTCACGCTTTAATTCTTCTGAGCCATCACGTTATAAAATTGCACTGAGTTTGGGTCTTCAAATATAAGTGACGGCGTCAGGTTATGGATTGTGACGCAGCGAGGTGTCCATATTGACAAAATCTTGACTTGGTCGTTTTTCTTCGTTTTCTTGTCGAATTTAGTCCAAAACACGCCGGTTTTCACAATTCTCAATTAAACGAATAACTTATCTTCTATTAAACATGGATGAAAAAGGCTGGAAAAGCTTTACAAAAGCTGTCAAAATCGTCTAGGGTTTTGTCCTCCAAAGTGTTACACATAACAATGAAAACATTCGAAATTATATATAGTTTTACAACTCTGACGGCGTCAGCTTATGGCTTCTGACGCCGTCAGCTCGCCGTGGATTAGGGTTTCGTCTTGTGCAAGTCGCCGTTCTGACGCCGTCAAGGATGCTTCGAGGCCGTCACGCTTTAATTCTTCTAAGCCATCACGTTATAAAATTGCACTGAGTTTGGGTCTTCAAATACAAGTGAAGGTGTCAGGTTATGGACTGTGACGTCGTCAGGTCTCCATCTTGACAAATTATTGACTTGGTCGTTTTTCTTCGTTTTCTTGTCGATTTTAGTCCAAAACACGCTGGTTTCCACAATTCTCGTCCCAAGTAATTAAAATACAAAAAGAAACGATTTGAGGCAATATTTGATCAAAATGTACCAAATAAATCCTTATCAAATAATCCTACACTTGGGATTTGCTTGTCCTCAAGCAAATGAGCATTTATCCTAATCAATTTACAAGTTAGGGTCATTTAACATTAATATAAAAGTAATTACAACATTCAATTCGAAATAAGCGCGGAAATTATATACTAGCACCTCACATAAAGTGTTTGAATTCTCACATTTCTCGGGTGTATACAGCTATATAACATGAATGGAAACAGGAAAATTTAACACTCTCTACCTGTCATAGCACATAGATTACCATAGGCTTGAGAAAGGATCAAACCTCCACCACTTTGGCGTAAGCACCTAGGATAAACTATCAAAGAGGTCTTTTAAAGGGTTATAACGTTAGGTGTAAGGGTATGAAAAATACGGTTTGTTGGATATAGGGAAATTTACTGGTGACAAGTCAATTATCTTGGTCAATTACATGCACAATGAGGCGTTGCTAAGCCAAGACTCAACTTGACTCGCTAACTACTAACCTTTATTTTTATTTTTCATGACACTATTTTGACTTAAACAAAAATGAAAGACGGGATGGTAGTCCGTATATTTTTTTCTCTTGTTTTTCTTTTTATCATTTTTTATCATTTTATATATATATATATATATATATATATATATATATTATATATATATATATATATATATATATATATATTATATATATTTTTTTTTTTTTTCATACACTCTTGCCCTACCATCCAAAATAATACATCATTACAAGAGATCTTGCAACCTCTCTACACTTGAACTTTTACATACTTTACATATAACTAACTAATGAACCGAATCAAGAAAATCAAAACATGTGGAGTACCTTAAACATTAACGCACATATGGGGGTAAGATTCCCCATTACTCCATAACAAACTAGTATTTTACCCATGAGTCCCAATTGTCCCAAAACTATATTTACAAGATATGACTCGACTTAGCAACCATGTAACCAATTAGATAATTAACAAGGGGTTTAACATAAATGTTGTAACAATAATGTACTAAAGATGAGTGCATACAAGGTAGGTTAATGCGATTTGTGTGTACATTTGGGGGTGGATTGTAAACAATGTTCTTCATTAATATTTCGGAATCCACCAAAATATCACGAGAACCGCGAAAAGGATAGGCTCTGAGGGGTGTACTAGGGGTATCGTGTACTGAAAATGAGTACATCGCAAGGGTGTGGGAAAATTACTTGGCCGGTGTAGCCAACGTAATTATAAACACATGTTTAAAACAAGGGTTATCCTAATGCCTCTTATCATTTAGTAAATCTAAACTACACGAATGTAGTCACACTAGCGATCTCGGGATGCATCACAAACGCAAGTTCTAGAATCTATATACTACCGGTACACTCATAAGCATTAAAGGTGAATGCTTTTTTCCTATAGATCTAAAGGCGAACCTCACATTTTTTGGGTGGAAATTTTTGAGTGGAAGGATTTTTGTACTAGCTATATAATTCCTATCCATGAGACGCTTATTAAAACTAAAGTTTCACTCCTATATGTTGTAAAAATTTTTAAATTTGGTGCTAAAATTGTCCTAACAAGTATTTCTTTTAGTTTTATTACACATTTACTCTAAGACAAAACAAACATCGAACGAAGTTATAGTTTCTAAGGTATCCCATTTTACCCTCCCTACACTTAAATTGAACATTGTCCCTAATGTTCTTGAAAAGTATCAAAGTTATGATAACGAGAAAATAAAATAGATGAAAGAAACTAATACTCCCCTAGTTTGCTCGGCATGGACGATGTGAAAACATGGTTAAATCTTCCTCCAAGAAAACAAACTTGATAAGCTTCACTTCCAATGTATACTTTCATCTTCTTGTCCAATATAACCTGTAATTCACTAAGAAAACGAAACACAAAACCTCGCATAAAATCGGCGGTAAACACTATATATAATAAAAACTAATTCCTAGAAAACACTTAAGATATAATGATTGCAAAATAAATGTTTACAGATTCCTGAAAATTTAAAATTCTAAAAATTTTCCAATTTTTTTAAGTTCCAGCAGAATTAATTACTCCCTAGTTATCTCCTACTGATTTGTTGAATTGCCACGTCTTTGTTTTAGTTGAAGCGCTGTATTCCTTAATATTGGTCGTGGGGAGGTGCCGAAGTCCCCAACTCTATGAATCTTAGTCTCCCCTAAATCACTTAAAGTCTATTAAGTTGTCTAGGATCTACAAGCCGCAATTCACGCAATAAATACAATGAGAAAAACCAATAGTGCACTCTACGATTGCGTTATCTAAGACGTTCAAGCTAGTTACATATAAGAGGTCAGCCAGTTTTCTTAGCCTAATGCAAGGAAATCAACTAAACAAGAGACAACAAGTTAATATTTAAAGACTAGGTTTCACTAGATCTAAGCAAACACAAATAAACTTAAGCTAGCATGTTAAAGCAAAGAAAAGATAAACAAATAATCAAACAACACATAGACATATTGAATGATTAAACGAATAAGTTATCTTCAATTAAACATGGATGAAAAAGGTTGGAAAGGCCTTACAAAAGCTGTCAAAATCGTTTAGGATTTTTTCCTCCAAAGTGTTACACATAACAATGAAAACATTCGAAAATATATATAGTTTTACAACTCTGACGGCGTCATCTTATGGCTTCTGACGCCATCAGCTCACCGTGGATTAGGGTTTTGTCTTGTGCAAGTCGCCGTTCTGACGCTGTCAAGGATGCTTCGAGGCCGTCACGCTTTAATTCTTCTGAGCCGTCACTTTATAAAATTGCACTCAGTTTGGGTCTTCAAATACAAGTGACAGTGTCAGGTTATGGACTGTGACGCCGTTAGGTCTCCATCTTGACAAATTCTTGACTTGGTCGTTTTTCTTCATTTTCTTGTCGATTTTAGTCCAAAACACGCCGGTTTCCACAATTCTCGTCCCAAGTACCTAAAATACAAAAAGAAACGATTTGAGACAATATTTGATCATATTAACACGATTTTGGCTTTAAATGACCTCTTAAAAAGGTATCAAATAAATCCTTATCAATTACGTACTCTTAGTTCTAGTAATTCCATTTCATGTAAGAAAACGAAACCTTTCGCGATTTTTCATGCTTGTTAGCTTGGCAAACATCCGGGGCTTCCTTTTTCTAGTTTAAATATGATTCTTAGGTTTTGTTTTGATATTGTTCACTCAGACTTGTGGACTTCCCTAATTTCGCATCTTATGGGTTTTAAATATTTTGTTTTGCTCTTGAATCATTATTCTCATTATGTGTGGGTTTATCCTTTGCTTAATAAATCTGATGTTTTGTCTAAGTTCGTGCTATTTCGTAATTTTGTTAACACTTAGTTTAATTGTGAAATTAAGTCATTTTAATGTGACCATGGTGGTGAAGTTAATAACCATAACCTACATTCTTGTTTGCCTCTAAAGGTATCCAATTTCGTTTTTCATGCCCTAAAACGTCTAAAAAAAATGCTAAATCTGAGCGCATGATACATACTATTAACAACATTATGCGAACTCTCCTCTTTTAAGCTCACCCCTTACTTTTGGCTCGAATCAGCATAATGCTATGATTGATAAATATAATGAACTTATTACAAATAATCTTGGATTCTTGTGCCTCGTCACGTGGATGCGAACATTGTTTGTTACATGTGGCTGTTTCGGCACCAATATTTAGCAAATGGTACTCTCAGTCGCCACAAGGCTCATATTGTGGCGAATGGCAGTATGTAGTTACCAGGTGTGGATGTGGATGATACTTTTAGTCTGGCTGTTAAACTGACTACTATTTGGACTATTCTTAGTCTTGTTGTTTCTTAGCATTAGCCTGTTCATCAGCTCGATGTCAATAATGCTTTTTTACATGTGGATTTATCAAAGAGTGTTTATATGCATCAACCTCCTGGTTTTAGGGACCCTCATCATCCTAATTACGTGTGTTACTACAACGATCTCTTTATGGTCTTAAGCAAGCTCCTCAGGCTTGGTTTCAGTGCTTTGCTGCATATATCACACGTGCTGGTTTATATCATAGTCGTTGTGACTCCTCCTTATTTATATATCGACGAGGGACTAATAGTGGTTTATTTTCTTTTCCATGTTTATGATTTTGTCTTGACAACCTCTTCTGCTGCTTTATTATAAAAAATTGTTACTTCTCTTCATACAAAGTTCTCCATGACTGATCTTGGTTCTTTTATTTATTTTCTTGGTATTTCGGTAACTCATAACACTTCATGTATGTTTTTATCTAAAAAAAAGTATGCATCTGAGATTCTTGGGCAGGATCACATGGTTTGGTGTAACCCTTGTCGGACACCCAATGGCACTGAATCCAAGCTAGGGGCTGCTGGCGATACTGTGTCTGATCCAACTTTATATCTTAGTTTTGCGGGGTGCTCTTCAATATCTTACTTTCATGCACCCTGGCATTTCTTATGCACTTCAGTAGGGTTGTATCTACATGCATGATCATCAGGAGACTCATTTTTATGCTCTTAAGCGGATCTTGCGTTATGTTTGTGGCACATCGTCTTATAGGTTACAGTTATATTCATCTTCCACTACATCTTTAGTTGCCTATTCGGATGCTGATTGGACATGGTGTCCGGTTACCCGCAGATCGACTTCGAGTTATTGCGTGTTTCTTGGCAACAATTTACTCTCATGGTCCTCCAAGCGTCAGCTGATAATTTCCAGGTCTAGTGATGAGGCTATATCGTGGTGTTGCGAATGTTGTTGCCGAGACTTGCTAGTTACGAAATTTGTTACATCAGCTTCATATGCCATTACTTTCGGCTACTTTGTTCTATTGTGATAATGTCAGTGCTATTTACTTATCCTTTAATCCGGCTCAACATTAGCGCAAGAAGCACATTGAGACTGATTTTCATTTCTTCTCGATTTGGTTGCTAGAGGTCAATTCGAGTGCTTCATGTGCCTTCTCGATATCAGTATGCTGACATTTTTACAAAAGGACTTCCTACAATATTATTTGATGAGTTCCGTTCCAGTTTGAGTGTTCGTTCTATTCTCGCTGCAACTGCGAGAGACTGTTAATGAGTTATTATTAGACTAGACCCATTGAATTATTAGTAAAAAGCCTAGCCCATATAATTGTTATTTATATCGAATGGATACATACTCCTATTCAATAATCATAATAAACATTCCAACAATTAATTCCCACTCAACCATTCTCAGTTAACACTATGATATATGTTTCCTTATTAATACACAGTTCCTTTTCCTTATAATCTTTTACGAGTAATTGTATCAAAATGAGGAGTAATTTTAGTTCTCAGCGTGTTGAAAATTTTGAAATATTTATATTTCGCATACTCACGGAAGCTACATGCTTACCAGGATTAGTTCTAGTAAAACACTCCTTAAAGTAAAAATGGTAAAACACCACAAGAACTTGCCATGAATCTACTACATTGTTATCGTTGGAATCATCCTCGTCATCATCATCTTCGATTTCAACATCATTGTTAATTTCAACATTATATTGGGTTAGTAGATTTCATCAATTATCATTATCTTTTTAGAAGAAAATATATTTGAAACTGAATAATTTGAAATTTCAAGAAGGAACATGGAAAGAGCATATGTGAAGAATTAAATCGTTCACAAAACTGAAATTAACATGAACGAATATTAGATATTAAGAAGATATCAAAAGAGAAGGAGATAAAGTTTTAAAAGTCGGTTGAGTTTTTGACCAACCTTGTGTTTGCCTTGGATTCGACCGATATTTGCCCGACACTCCACATTGCACTCGACCGATTTCTAAATCGGTCACTATAGTCGACCGACCGATATTTTCAGTACCAGTGTACACGGCCTGAGATATCCTGTGATTTTTGCACACGTTGAAAACCTCGTGTACTTTTTGATTCATTAGAATATAAAAGGACCCGGATAACCCTCCATTTATATTACTGAGACTTTATATAACCGCATTATATTTACTAGGGCCATAGATCAAGTCAAAGTTAGAATATCCGACTATTATTATCATCGGCTACTGTTGAGGTAAAATCTTACCCTTGGTTCAATAGGTCAGCTTCTTGAACTTGTTCGAACCTGAAACAAAGAAGACACACGTTAGCCTCGCCTTAGGTTTTATCCCAAGACCAAGCTCCGGTGTGATGATAAGTATCCGTCCGGATGGGAGTAATAAATGTGAGTGATATATGAGTAGTAAATGAGAGGGAGAGAACTTAATGCCTGCATTGAATGTGTTGGGGGTATTTATAGCACCCCAATCACTGTGTGTTCACTGTACCTTGACAAGGAGTCGATCTATGTATAGTGACCTATAGGCTACTGTACATGTACTTGAAGAACTGTTCCGTAAAACCTGGGACGGCGTACTTGAGGGACATACCCCGTAAAACTTGGAGGCGGCGGCACTGTACGTCTCTTGGTCCTTCCCAAAACTTTCTACTGTTATTATTATTATTATTATTATTATTATTATTATTATTATTATTATTATTATTATTATTATTATTATTATTATTATTTATGTTTGGTAAGTCCGGACCGGATGGCCTGGCTGAGGTCCGTCCGGCGTATGTCGTCCGATATAGGTCAGCCGGACACATACATGAACACCTACCTTTTTCACTTTAAGGCGTTATTTTATCTGATCTCCTCTCGTAATTTTGAATTCTTCTCATAATTGTACACATTAATTTGAACATTAAAACTTAAGTTAAAATAATATAAGTGCAAATGTAACTAGACCCGTATCCCGGTGTTGAGTAGGCCCCACCCTAGATGAAATATGCTAAGGTTGGATGCGATTGTTTGGTCAACAAAGTTACGTGGAAAGTCAAACACGATAGTCAAACTAATAGTCAAGTATGACTAATGTAGTAATATGAAGTATGATGTATAAACTAAAGGGACCTAAGTTGCCAAGTGTTAATTACGTGTTATAAGTTAGTTGTGGTTAAAATAAGATAAAAGAGACTTAAGGGACTAAAGGTGCCAAGAGGCCAAAGATTACACCTAACTAATATATCTAGCCTTATCTAGAATTCTCCTCCATTATTGATAGAGTTGGATGACCGGATTTTAGAGAGAGAAGGAAGAGAGGGAAAGTGAGATGGTGATATAGAAGAGATGAAGAAGATGAAGATGATCAAGTCCTAGTGTTTATGGCCTTCCTTAGTTATGATCTTATGCAAGTAAGTATTTCTATTTAATGATTATTAAGGTTAAGGTTTATGATTAAGTGGGTTTTCATCATATGATCAAGATATGATCATATGATGATGTAGGGAGGTAGATGAGTATGTTTAATGGGTTATGTTAACCCTTGTTTATGTTATTGATTATTATGTTGTTAGGTTTTGGTTAATTGTAGAAGATGATGATGATGATGATGGAAGATTATGATGATGATGATGTTCTTGGTATTGTTTAGCTTGGACTAAGGTAAGTAAAATGATGATGGCATGTGTTATATGGATGTCTAACATGTATGTGTTATGTATGTTTGTGGTTAGTGATAAGAGACTTGATATGTGCTTATATGCTAGTATGAGTATGATCTAAGTGATGAATTTGGTGGTGAGAGTAAGTGATGTTAGGTGTTTATGCAAGAAATGGGAAAGTGGAGTTGCTAAGTAAGTGTTTGGATATATGTGATGCTTATGTGTTTGATTGAAATATGATGGTATGTGATTATCGTTTTACTTACTAAGCGTAAGCTTATTCTTTTAGTTGTTAATGTTTTTTGTAGGTTTATGTGCGGCGAAATGTAAGGACTTGGACTATAGCCTAAGGAATTGGAAGCGGATTAATAGGTGGATTGCAATTAGGAGCTTAGTATAGATTACCGAGCTCAAGTGTCAAGGTTGTACCCCCGAGAGTCTTTTATTGATTTGTAAAGTGTAGTCGAGTGTCAATTTGTATGTTAGAAAGGTCATAACGGTTTGGGAGTCTAACGAGTTGTCAAATGTATTTTAAGTGTTTTTAGTGAATGTTTAAGGGGCGTTTGGGTTTAAGCGTGTTCGTACCCATTTTGGGTTGTAAACGGGTCAAGTGCCCTTGGAACATATTTGTTATGTTAATGTAATGCTTTTGGTAAAGTTGGGTGGGTAACGGTGTGTCCAAGTGAGTTAAATGGTTTATGTTCAATGTTTAAGGGGGCGTTTGGAAAATGTGTAAAAATACCCATTTTGGGTTGTTCATGGGTCAAGTGTGTATTGGAACATGTTATATATGTTAAAGTAATGAATATGGTCAAGTTTGAGGTGTTGTGGAAGTCGTATATGGCATTTGTCATGAAATGGGTCAAAATGGGTTATGGTGCATAACCCGTCAAATTTTAAAGTGCTATTTCGGTTTGATTGTGTATGTAAATGATTTTGTATGTTATGTTAATGGCTTTGAGTGAGTTTGGTGTGGATATAAGGTTGCACGGGTCTCTTTAGTGTCTGGTAGACTACTTTTGGTCTGGTAGACTACTTGTGGTCTTAGTAGACTACTTTAGTGTAGAAGGTAGACTACTTTAATCTAAATGGTCTTATCGATATTTAAAGTCTTTTGTTCATGTATGGGTCATGGCTCAAGCGTTTCCGCGTAAAAAGTCAAAAAATTTTGAAATTTTGGTATAAGTGGTCACGGAGCGAAACAACAAATTTGTAACTACACAAGTCTATAGTAATTGTCTTTGAGTTATTAACTAGGCTATGTATAACACTCAGTCTTAAAAGTTCAATTTTGCAACTAAATATTTTTATAATTATCAATACAGTAATCTCAAACTAAAAGGATTAGAAAGTTTACAACTTATTATCTTATGGAAGGTTTTACGGACGATCTTAAGTAGCCATGTCTATGGTATAAACATTAAACATGGTGTATCAATAAGTTTCACATAATTTATGAGACACAATTACTATGGTTGGTGATTTTAATATATATTTCGTATCGAGTTACATCCCATTTTTTTTATTAAAGAATTGCGTAAATCTATTTTCATAACGAGTTGCATAATATAATCAAGTATATTATTTCACTATTACGCCATACATAAACTACACATGAATATGCCATTTATAGCTGCAATCAACAATTAACTCTGCCAACAAACACCACCGACTTTTCTTCTTTACTATTAGTATATATCGGTGTCAATTATTCTTGCTTTATCTATTCTTTCTGCAGTCACCGCAACATTCCTCGCGTAACATGCTAGTTTACCTAAAACTATCATCTTATTGACCTCTGACTTTATTGTAAGATATTTAAACTATTTATATGTATACGTCCATTTTGAGAAATATGTTATAAAAACGTACCAAGTTTTTATTTTCACTGATTTCTCATTATTGGATACTAGTACTTATTATCAAACGACAAAATTTCAAAATGTGTAACTCCTCGCTAGGCTTGTTTTGTTTAAAATCAAAATGTATAATCATTTTGCTTTTTTGAAAAAAATAAAATAAAAAATACAAATGAGTTTTCTAATGTGCACCAGTCTGTGAGCACCAAAACTTATTGATACAACTATTTATTTTTCAAATGTTTGGAAAACCTTGTTAACTAGTATATCGATTTTGTGATACTTTTTAGACGACATTAATCAGACAAAATTAACCAGGCGGCAATAAACATTTGAGGGTTGTAGCAACAAAACTTACTTTTAATGAACATAAAAATATTTAAAATAGTACCAATTTGTACTTATCTTAATTTGATGTCCTAAAGTTCGAATAACCATTTTAAGACGCCAGCAAGGTGACTTATTCTACCATTTCCATATTATTTATTCTAACAATCCACTCAAGTGAGACATATGTTGTTCCAACTTTCAATGGAAACTATTAACATAAACAAATTTTGGTTTAGAAAAGGGAGTGGAGACCAACCTAGAAACACGAGTTGTGCAACTTTTGACCCTGAAAATGTAATCATACCTGAATAAAGAATCCAATTATAAAAGTATTGATTTGAGAAAAAAGAACATGCCCAGAAAGACCGTATTAGTTGTGCCAGTTAGATTGCCAAATGTAGGTCCAGTAGTAACTAAATATAAACACAAGACATCTCTAATCGGTTCTTTTGTTTTAAAAAGTTATTTAGCTACCGAGATGTTTTTTATTTTTTATTTTTATTTGAGTGAATGATATTTTGGATAATAACTTATAATTCTTCTTCTACGGGTAAATTGACAAGAGATGTAATATAAGATAACAAATTTGTTAAAATAGGTTATACATCAATTTCTCTTTCCTGAAAAAGTAACATGAGTCTAATGTTTGCCCCAAAAAAAAAAAAAAAAAAAAAAATAGATATATTTTTTGTCCAATATAGAGGTACAGTTCAATTTTTAAAGAAACTTAGGACAAAAAAGAATAAAGTCATTTTACTTTTTTTTTTTTTTTTTTTTTTTTTTTTTTTTTTTTTTTTTTTTTCCAATCATATCAAATTTTTAATACGTCTTTACGTCTAAATAAAAAATTTTGTCCTAAATTTATAGTAATCCACAAATTGCATAACACTATCCCATAGCAAAAAAGATGCAAACTGCAAAGCGTATCACTTCACTAGTTCACTTTCATGCACGTACGTTAGAAACATATTGGGCTGGCTGTTTTACTTGGGCTAAAGACGAAATCAGACTGGTACAAGCTTGGCCCAAACAAAGTCCAACGTTTCTTTTCTGCGATAAACCCTCTTACTTTCTTGTTCTATAGTTTAAAATAGTGTTCACTCATAAGTCATAACTCGTCTGAAGTTTTGGATTATTATTTGAGTCAAGCAAGATCGCTTTGGATCGATATGTCAAGATCAGTATTTATTTAAAAGCTATCATGCACGCACATATCCTTTGAAGGATTGACACGTTTTGATTAATAAGTAGAATCATAAACTCTTAGTATTATAACATCCATCAAGATACAAGTTTTATCAACAGTCAGAGAATCAATGAACATATATGTGATAGTATCAATGCTAAAAGTTAACTCAACATAATCTATATATACCCCTCCTTAATACTTGCTTGGCCTAATGCGAACGCATATTTACCTAGAAATTAAGTTTACTCTGATCTGTTGCATTAAAAGAATTCCAAAAGATCCAAAATCAGGTACAAGCATACTAAGCAAGGTGCCAAGTTACCAACCCATGTTATTTTTGACGTTAAGCA
This sequence comes from Artemisia tridentata subsp. tridentata, assembly GCA_021014915.2. Lineage (NCBI taxonomy): Eukaryota > Viridiplantae > Streptophyta > Magnoliopsida > Asterales > Asteraceae > Artemisia > Artemisia tridentata. Next base: position 412,427,471 of record CP139509.1, read on the forward strand.
TCTAAATCCAATAACAAATACACAGCAACTTAATAAACTTATAAACCCCGTGATTATTTAGTATTAAATTAAACATCTTGATCGACTTCAATATTTGCCCTATATAAAACCCCCACAATACAACCTCTAATTACATCTCATCATAAACCCTCTCATCTTTCTAATACAGCCCACATTACAAGCTAATGGCTTCCAAGACCAACACTCCACTAGTTATCTTTCTTGCACTCAACCTTCTCTTCTTTGCACTAGCTAGTGGTTGCTCCACTTGTTCTAGCCCTACCCCGAAACCAAAGCCATCAGGTGCAACATGTCCAAAAGACGCACTTAAACTAGGTGTATGCGCTAATGTGCTTGGCAATTTACTTGGTCTTGTCATTGGAGACCCACCAGTTAAGCCATGCTGCAGCCTCATAGAAGGCCTTGTTGATCTCGAGGCTGCCGTTTGCCTTTGTACTGCTATCAAGGCTAACATTCTTGGAATCAATCTGAACGTGCCACTGTCTCTCAGTTTACTTCTTAATGTTTGTAGCAAGAAAGTGCCCAAGGACTTCCAATGTGCTTAAATCATTAACCACACGCGTATCTATTCTGCTGTTTGTGTTTATATTCGATTGTGAGTGGTGTGCGCTTACTATATGATCTTTAATTGGGATGTCATTTTAATTTCTTTGTAACGTTGGAATAAATTACTACATTGTGTTCGTTTCATTTAATTTGCGAGTTGCTTGGGCAGTGGATGTAACTTGTTCTAACACGATTATTATATATATGCAAATTAAATAAAATCTGCTATTCATCCAAATAGATAAGACGAACATCACTATATTCATACCTGAATTCTTTATGAAAAACTTAAACACTAATGATCGATTTCAATCAAATGTAAGAACGAATAATATCAAGATTTTCTGCTATAAGCTAAACACAGATCTATTTGCAACAAAATATCATTTACACAAGAAAAATAAAGGAAATTCGCCTATCAATTCTGTACATTTTTTGACACATATTGACACACATAGAAGTTTGGAAGTTTGGAAAATTGGAAACAGGCTATGTTAAATTTCCCAAATCAGCACTTCAGCACTTCTATATGCATATACGGGTAGTTTATGAACACATGCAAGTGTAAACCTTCTCCCATCTATATATTGACACGACTTGCATTGTCTAACACTTCTATTAAAACAACATTCCTAAATGTACATTTGAATAACATGGAACTTATATATTGATTGTAACAATGAACTAAAACACATGTATGATTATCACAAGTACGTTAAGATGGTTTGTTAAAAGGGTTCGCATGGTATATCAAGTAGGCATAAGCTTGATTGTGTAAGAGTTTGCAAACATTTCGCAAGTAGTTGACTGTTTAGTCCGATGGTCGGATAACTCTACTCTTCCCTCTTTGTCCAAGTTATGTTTTGACGTGGTAATTCAAACAACTTTGTCGGTCATTTGGAAGTAAATAGAACGAAAACCCTTCGAGGAATGACAGCTTAGAGAGTGAGATAAAATCTCTATCTCACTCAAGGATCTGTAATATAATATGAGTAAACCTCGAATCCAATCCTTTCATGTGATATCTATATGTAATTTCTCTTATTTCTAGCTCTTTGCTAGATATATTTTTAATAAAGATTTGTCGTAAAAAGGAAAACAAATACCTTATGAGGTGTAAATGATTATATCATCTCTTAAGAAGGATTGAATAGTAAATTATTTATAACTTAGAAGTCTTAACTTTCTACATGCGGAGTAAATTCTATATATAGTAAAGATTTTTTTATAACATTTTGTAGCATTTTTAGTACAATCCGTGACTGAATAAACAAATTACACTTGCCCAATATTTCAAGTGAGCATAACTTAACATGTGAAACCTCATCTACTATACCATACGAAGACACCTATTATCATACTATTATATAAAAGAGGAAACACTATCTTTTTTAAAAATTCAACCTTCAACTTTTAATATTTTCTAAAATAAGTTTGAAATAATTATACTTAATTTTATGCATATAATACAAACCTAAAAACATTCATTTGTTTACATCCTCTTTTTAATACAAAAACATTTAAGATTTAGGTTTGTATCAATCCAAAAACCAATAATCTGTTTTATACATTAAAAAGTCTCTATTATTACTAAAAACTTGCTCATATCAAATTATAGCCCTATAATTCTAGGGCATAATATAATACTAATAAGGTATAATCGAAAAATATTACTCACAGAAAATTCCAATTACACAATACCCGCCGCCGCAATATCCGGATATCATGCTAGTTACCTATAAAAAAAGAGCATGTTTAGATCTTGTTGAGCTTGATTGGATAGATAAGAAAGAAACTAAAACTAACAATATATAAAAAAAAGGGATTCAATATAACCTGTGTATAAAATCGGATGTATCCTCATTAGATCCATTCCGCTACTTATGTGAACCGTAGCTGGTAAATTTTAAGTGTTTAATCTTTACATAACACTACAAGAAATCCAACGATTCTTAGCAATTGGCAAAACAATCTCTAGCTAGTTTCGTTGCTAAACTCATTTAGGGCCTCACAGATACATTTCATTAGAACGTAGCTCTGTAAGCTAAAGTCAGTACATTGCGTTGGTAAACTGTAAATTAATTAAGTGATAATCTTTCATAGCTAGTCTCATTGGTGATACACAAATCGTGAAACGGAATTGTGGGCGTTGGTATTTTGTAGTTTTTCTTATATGGTTTATCTGTCACGTCACAAAAGATGCGTCCCTTGTAAAGATAAGCTATTCTAGAATCTAAAATTCATACCAGAGTACGTGTTTCCGGCCTTCCCCCGATAATTACGATCAGTCTATACTATGATTGTTTATCTTCATTCAAGGTTTTATTTCGCATCAATTAAGGTATATATTTTCCATGCATGCTAAAGCAAATCCGTTATTGTTTGTCCTACAAGACCAAGCAACTTGGATAAATGAAATATGTCATCAATTATTAATATCTAAATTAAACGGTCTAAAATGTTTCCCGTGATTAATCCTTGGCTTATTGAGAAAAAAAGAATTATATTTCACATGATCACCTCATTCTATTTTGGAGTTACGTGATTCTTTTCTCTATATACTCGAACGTTCCATACTTCAACTTGCATTTATTTTTATGTTTTTTATTAACATATTAGAGCACAAGGTGCAGCTTCGTTGTGCCTCGCCGTACCACACCGCCTCCCTTGTTTTTTCTCGCCACTTGCACCCTCGTCGTCTGCACAACAAGGGTAAAAATCGTCCTTTTGTCAGTACTTTTGGCAGGTATCCGTTATAACACATAAATCCATTAAATCGAAATTGTGCTTTTCACCCAATATTCGTTTAGTTGTGAAAGAAAAAAGAAAAAAAAAGTCATAAACGAAAAATCAAAACCCCCTTGTTCGTTTAGCTGTGAAAGAAATCGGCGGTGGTATGAGCATATTTCAAAGACACCCGTTGTGGTAGACCAGATCTGTGACGGTGGATCGGCTGTTCAGGTGGTTGGCCGGAATGGGTGTGGAGGGTTGGTTGTAGAGAGAACAATAATAAAAAGGATGATGATGTTCTTTGTGTGTATGTGGTGTGTTTTTTATTTTTCTTTTTTAAAGAGGATAATGAATCCAGTAAAATGTGAGGTTTTTTTTTTTTTTTTTTGTTAGTGATTAAAGAAAAGTAGGTGGAGTTAAAAGTCAAATTGACTAATTTACCTTTGTGTATGTGGTGTATTTCTTAAGTTGCGGTTTGAATCTGGTAAAATGTGAGGTATTGTGTTGTATTGTATTTTTATTTTTAATGAAATAAATTTAGTTTATTTGAAAATTTGAATAAAAAAAATAAAGTTTTAAGTGGTGGGCCTCAAGTGAGTAAGTTGATATTAGTTGTTAGTGAGAAGGGTTAGTTGTGGAGGTTTGTTAAAGTGATGTGACACCCTGTGAGCCCCAAATGAGTAACCAAAACTGCTCACTGCACCTTGTGCTCTTAGGAAGATTTTCTAATGTAAACAAATACATGTCGGTATCTAAATTCGAATTTTTCTGAAAGCTACGTTAAAATTAAAAAATGCTGAACAAAAGATGTGTTTCCGGGGACAAAACTAATTAATTAACAATAGTTCTATCAAGCTACTTCTGAAAAAATGACCCAAATTGTAATCTTGAACATTTAAAATCTCATATCCATTTGACGACATGAATCTTGATCTCAAATGAATAATGCTTACCTCCTGATAGGTGTAGGCACTACTACATAACATTTGAAATCCACTTTTCTTCTCCTTTATATACTTCTTCGATTTAGCAGATTCTCTTGGTTAAGATGATAGTGTGAAGATGTTTTTTTTTTTTTTTTTTTTTTTTTTTTTAAAGATAATAGTTATATTTTTATTTATATACTGCCATTTTAATATGTATTGTCCACAGAATTTACAAAATCATATCAAACATCAAAGTCGCGCAAATCAACGATGTTTAATTAAGAAAGTGACATTAACACACGGCAAGACAAAATGTGTTTGTATGTTAGTTACAAATTGCAAGTATGATAAATTTTGAAGAAAAATGTTTATGGACAAAATGCACATATTTCAATATTTTCCACTACTTGTAGGCTATGTTTTGTTTTATGCGTTATGATCCTTTTACTAGGAAGAGCTTTCACATTGACGTGTCATGTGTTGCCTCTTTGTATAAGTGGTTTTGTTGTTCAATAGTCAATTTCATTTCGGTCCATTTCAGTGTGCTGTGAAGATGAAGAGATGAACTTGTATGTTATATTCTATTGATGTAAAGATACATCTAAAGATCAAATGAGTATATCCTTACCATTTATTTTTCATTAAAAAAAAAAACCCGCTTTGCACATTCTTTTTGAAAATAAAATATCTTATAAATGGTAAATCGTCAAGCGACGAAAAATATACTTTCGTGACAAAAATTGTGCAATTCTATATATTTTTCACAATCTTTTTTTTCGAGCTTTTTCTTATTGCTAAAATTTCCGCCTTAAAAAATCACATGTGTTTTTTATTTTAGAAATCACGTGTGATTTGTTATTTTAAAAATCTCTAGAGATTATTTCATAAATCATATGTGACTTTTAAAATACCAAATCAACTATGGTTTTTCAAATCACATGTGAGTTCTACGGGCGGAAATTTAAACACTCATAAAAAAACTCAACAAAATTCGTCGAAAGTATGTAGAAGTGTCCCTCTGTAAAAGGATAATTTAATTTTGATATAATCTTAACACACCTTGTTCTGTCAACTTGACATAATGGTGGACCGATACTTCGGCACCGCCCTAGAATAACCAGAATTAGATTTGGCGACACATTTTGGTGGTGCTCATTGGTGTATCAGGGGGTTGAGAAGCTGTATGTACCGTTAGCTTGGCATGTGCATGTCAAACCATTCAGTGAAACACTCTGACTAGTGACGTGACCAGAACCAACATCCTTGAGCCACGAAGTAATTCGGTTTTATATGTCGGTTGTGACATATAATCATATAGAGAAGCAAAAAAATGATGAGTACTGTATATATAAGCAAGTTTAAAACAAGGATTTCAAATGAAGACTCGAATTTTACACTGAAATAGTGGTTAACAATGGTTAATTAATGACGACATGAAGCAACATAAAGCTAAAACAAAGATGAAACACCTTCAACTAAAATCTTTAGCATAAAGGAGTAACAAATTTAAGTTTTGTTAAACACATGCTAAAAGATTTCAGTTACATATAAAGAAGAATAAAATATATCCATACTTGTCTTGACTTATATGCTAATTGCTATTAAGAGATGAAAATTAAAACAATTCACATCGAGATTTGATATCCGGGATAGGCAAAATAATGAAGGATTTCGAGCTTCAACAGGAAAAAGATATTTCAGATTCTCATTTGATTTAATACGGGTGGCCTTATTGCGAGTAGATCCCAAAGTAATATATTTTATTTTCCGTTAAAAAAAATGGCGAGTAAACGGTCGCAGTGGTATGAGCAGTCGATAACGATCTTGATTTGTTTATAGTAGGCAGATGCGAAGGTGTCATGTCGAGGTTGACCATTGAGTTGACCTAATGTAGTCAAGTTACAGTGACGTGTCAGGATAGTTCGATTTTGCAGCCATTGTTTCAGTTCTGCTAGTGATATAACATCTAATTTGTTAACTCAATATTAGTTAAGAAACTATAAAATAACTAAAAGTGAATTATCTTAGCTAGGTAGCTTTACCGTGTTTTGTGTGATCAAATTTTTTTTGGTAAACAATGTATATCAAACTTGAAATCTCAATTGTATAATTGTTTTCAAAATCAAATCCGAACACTGAAAAATTTAAGAGCCATGCAAGGTTCTTAAAATCATAAAGTTACATACAAAAACCGTAAAAATTTATTCCAGAATCATATCGTCCATGATTCTTTACAAGTATAGAAATTTTCAAATACTCCGTATAAGTCTTGTGAGCAAAGGGACTTCAGTTATCAAACTTTTACAATCCTAGATGATAAATCTAGGAGCATTGGAAGCCAGATGGGACCTTCTTTCCACAATAGTTAAGCAAGAGACTGAGTGAGACCGGGACATTGAGATTAATGCCCAAGATATTAGCCTTAATGGCAGTACAAAGGCAGACAGCAGCCTCTAGATCGGCTAGGCCACCGATGAGAGTACAACATGGAGTCTTTGGTGGTGTTCCTACGACTAGATGGACAAGATCATTGAGCAAGTTAGCACATACACCCAACTTGAGGGTATCTTTTGGGCAAGTTGCTTTTGGAGGGTGTGAAGGTGTAGGAGGGCTAGGTTTCGGTGATGGTGGTGGTGGACAGGATTTTGGCGGCGAAGGTGGTGGTGGACAAGCTTTTGGCGGCGAAGGTGGTGGTGGACAGGCTTTTGGGGTATGCTTGGAAGTTACCAATGTGAAAAAGAGAAGGTTGAGGGTAAGGAGAAAAGCAGTTCTAGCCAAAGCCCTTGAAGCCATTTTTGAGTGCTTCTAGCTTTGGATAGTTGCAAGTGTTGTAGCTAGATTGTTTTGTGTGAAGATAGACAAGGTTCTTTGGGTATTTATAGATGGAAAGCTAGCTTCACTTGTTTATTCCCATTGGTTGATTATTTAGCTCCAATATTTCTTTATCCCATTACTTTTATTCCCTTTAAACAAGAGTTGGGATTTACAGATATTAACCGGGTTAAATATAAAAATATACACAGAAATTGTTGATAGTAAATAGTTTGCTTGCCCAATCTAGCTAAAAGTTTTAAGACATGAAATGCAAGGAAACGAACTTTTTTATTTATACAAGAGGTAAAAGTAACTATATATACTTGTATCAAATGGATAAATAGTTTATAAAACTTGCTTTTTCTCTTGTGACAGACTCACTCACGGCAGCAAATGATTTCTCCTGAATATATATTTTCATCCGAGATCCTTATAGTAGTTTTTTTATATATCTTATGTTGATCCCAGTTGAACTATTGATCTTGTTAATTATCTTCGATGTTAATCTAAAACAATAAGTATAGAAACTGTTCTTGAAACAATATTAAACATTATGCGAAATCTAATATTTATTCTTAAGAAAAATAATCAATCAAACACAATCGAATTCTCTCAACAAACACTTCAATATATTAATACGGTTACTCAATAGTAACAGGGTTACAAAAACCTTGAAGTGATTCGACTCTAACAATGATACTTCTATGATACGTACCAAAACTCTAACCCTAGATCCTCCTTTTATAGACTAAGGAGTCCTAGTCGGTTACAATAGCTTTCTATACAAGATAAATCTTTTCGTATCTATTCTATAATTATCCAAACATACTATACATAGTTATCTAATAAGCAGTAGAATACTAACTCTAGCAGTAGAATCTTCTATGCCTAGCAGTAGTATCCACTTAGCGTATTTACTTCATCTTCTCAGCATCTCCAGCAGTAGAATGAAATACACTAGCAGTAGTATGATTAAGCCCAGCAGTAGAATTATACTTGAGTATTTTCCATTATGATCCATGAGCAGTTGTATCCAACCTGAGCAACAGCATCTCAAAACCCAACAATCCTCCCCTAAACTTGATATTTTACTCCAAAATCATCAAGTTTCCTTTAAGCATAAACAAACACCAGGAGGATGCTTCCAAACACATTCAGTTCTGTTTTGAATACTTAGGTTTGAGCACTCTTTCATACTTCTTTAAAAGTTTATAAGCTTGATCTTGAAACCAGAAGTCTTTTTGCATCTGCAACATTCCAGGCTTCAACATCTGATGAACAATCTCTTTGTGAAAATTCAGTGCAGGATAATATTTTTCCACCAACATGTAGATAGTCACTCCATGAACATTTAATTCATGAACACCACAAGACTGATATAAATACCATTTTTGAACAGCGTTATATTTTAACTGCATCCACTCAATATCTCCATCATGTAGTTCAAACATTATCTTTAGATAGTAGTAGATAACCCTTTCATACACCTCCTCTGGTCTTGTATCACCATATTTTTGTTTGTATAACCTCCAGAGGGTAACCACATCATCTCTATCCATCCAAAACAGCATTTGTGAAAACCTAATAAACCTATAATACAAACCATTAGTCCTTTTAATCTCCCAATAGGCTTCACTCCCATCATGAATTCCAGAAGTATATGAGATGATTGGATGTTTAGCTGCTAGAGGAACTGCATTAGTAACTTCAGGTTCTTTATGCTTAGAAACAACTGTAAGTTCCATCAATTTTTCTATATCCTCTTCAGATTCCTCCCCATTATCAGCTTTTTCTTTACTCTCACTCTCTGACTCAGAACTTTGCACTACTGCTTTTGACTTATCAGCTTTTCTCTTTTTCCTTCCAACTGATTTCTGCCACTTCTTTTGACACCAATATTGGAACTTTCTTTCTGTTCTTCCTTCACAACCTTTTCTTCTACCTTCTTTTCTTCCACATTTTCTTTTTCAACCTCAGTTTCAATCTCAGTCTCCACCACCTTCTTAAACCTCTTAAATTTCTCTTTTTCCAACTCAGACCCCATAGGCACAAAACTATCACTTTCATGTTTTGCCCTCTCAAACATCTTTTGAATTTCATTATCTGAATATGGCTTCAACTGAACAAGCTTGTAGCCCTTCATGTTCTTCAAGTAATGCTCCTGAAATTTTCTTATTTGCTTGACAGTTGGTGGTCTGAGCAACTTTTTCTTCTTTCTCTCAGAAAGATACATTTTCTTTCTTTCTGCAGTGAATTTCTTTAACCATTTATCCCTTCCTTCATCAGTGAAAGTATCTTGTATTTCCTCTTTGACTTGCTTCAACAATTCTATATCAGCTTCACACCTTATCCTTTCCTCATCCTGTAACAACCGTGATTTTAGCAGGTTAGTCTAACTATTAGTTTCGATCTATTTAACTTTTGCTTGGTGTGACTTAAGTGTTTTGTGTGGCATATGTGTGATATACGTGTGCTTTGGCACTAAATCCCTTTGTGTGACTCTATTAGTGTGTCTTGAGTAGTGTTGTTTTGAATAAGTTCATTTTGTTCACTTTGGTGACGAGGAAATGACTTGTATGGTTTTGTGTTCGGGGTTTTGCGAAATGAGTTGTGTTCAAGTTTGTGAGCGTTAGTAAATTAAGTGGTGTTCGGTTTTATGGGTTATATTAATAATGAGTGTGAAATTCTATTTTGGGAACTTTGTTTTGAAAATGATAATTATTCGGGTTGTTGTAAAATGACGAATTATCGCGTAAGATATTAGGTTTCGGTATAGGCTTTTATAAAATAACGAAAACACAAGGTTTTAAGTGTAATAATTAATATTAATAATTTTTTTTTTAAGAATATAGATATTTAGGGGGGGGGGGGGGGGCGGCCGAATTTAGGGATTAGGGGGAAAAATGAAACAAATTTTAGTCCAATTATAATTACTAATTAAAAGGGTTATCTAGAATGTTCTTAGGATTAGTATAAATACAAAACCAAAACCCCCTCACATTTTTTTTTGTAAATTTCGGTCGACCAAGGGAGAAGCAAGGAGAAAAAAATTAGGGTTTTATTATTGAAGCCTAAAAATCAAGATCAAGGTATAATTTTCAATACTTGAGTTCAATTAATTATTATGATTCATGTAATACAAGTTATGATGGATCTAGAGTTTATGTTTACTTCTGTAAATTAAATATATATAACATGTTGGGATCATTAATTAGTAATATTATGATGATTGGTGAAAAGATTAGGGTATAAAACATGTTAGATACTGAGTTAGGGTTTGGACAGATTCATAGGGCTGTAAAGATACAAAGATATTTAATAGATGGAGATGAGTTATTACATGAATATTGAGTCTAAATTGTAGTTTAGAGAGCGTGCTTTCCAAAAAGTCCGGCCACGAGCGATTTCGAGGTCCGGAAGTTAGTCTAATGATTTTTGAAATTAAAGGTGTCAAAACTGTTAAACCGGGACAGATTTAGTTTAAAAGTATTGAGGTCAAAAGTGGTTTTAAAAGAGTAATTTGGGTTAGCCCTTTTGGAGAAATTCAGTTCTATATTCCCTTTGACTTCCACGCGAAAATTAGCCGATAATAAGTTGTGCAAGTATGGTTGTTGGGTCAAAACATTTTGGTGTGCGTTCAGATCCGAATCTGGATAGTTTTTATGTTTGATTTTTCAAAGAGTACTTCTGTGTGTGTTTAGTGCATAGCCTTCTGGGAGTAGCTTGTATGCTCATGAAGAAACATGGTGAATTTTTGGTGTGAGTTTTAGAGCTTATTTTGTTGTGATTTCATGTGAGTAAAAGTACCGCAAAAATCTGCGTATTCTGAAAAAGTATATGCAAGGGATTTAGTGAGTGTAAGTGTTTGGTAGTGGTTAGTATGGAGTCTAGGTGATCCATGGTGGTTTACATGAACCTTAGACATCCATCATATGTGTGTTACATGGACTATAGCTTTTAGCTTGGTCGCGTGTAATGTGATCTTATTTTGTTGTATAGATTTGTGATTGATAATTTGGAAGCTGCAAAGTTTGAGGTGAGTTTCATAGTCCCATTTTTACTTTGTTTTAACTTGGGATGGGAATGATGCTTGTGTTGAAATATTTTTGAGTTACTGTGATTATGTGGTCGTAAAATGCATGGACTTGTAAGTGTTATTATACGTGTATTGCGTGTTATGAGATTATTGTGTGGTGATTCTGTGTGGTCCATTTGGAGGGTAGCTATGCTCCCATTATCCAATTGGAGAGTAGTAGCTCTACTCACTATTATTCTGTGTGGTCTGATCAGAGGGTAATGATTACCCATTATTGTGAACTTGGATCGTGGGCGCGTTCCGTCCCAAATTGATGTTGGATATTGATATTTGGATCGTGGGCACGTTCCGTCCCTTATGTCCCGTTTGCTGGTTAGTTGGTTGCGATTACATGCTAGTTGTATAATAACTATTTTTACTGTCCTGCTATGTTTTATAATCACAGTGAACTGGTTGCCTGAGATATATTGTATGTCTTAAACCTATGAACCTCACCAACATTATGTTGACATTTTTAAGCATCATTTTCAGGTGAGCATATTGAGGCTAAGGTAGAGGGAAGCGACTAGACGAGACTTAGTTGCATTTGAGAATGATTTATCTTTATGTTTTGATTTGAATATGTTTGATTTCGATTGTGATACTTTAATGTCTTTCGACTAGTACTTTATGTTCTATTGAAGATACCTTTTGGAGATTTGTTTTGGTTATTTTCTTTTGGGGTATCGTTACGACACTTTGTGTCTGTACTTTGCTCTATTTATGTGCATGTAGTAATTCTCTATTTAGACACCATGTGTTGTGATGATATCTAAGAAGTTACACTCGCGTTTTCGCCTTGGCGAGGTGTGATAGATTGGTATAAGAGCCCTGGTTATAGAGAAGTAGGTGGTTGAACCTAGACTATAATCTAGGAGTCCCTCATATAGTTGCATTTAGGGCTTATGTATAAGTATGGTGTTTTATATGTCTATTTTTTTTTTAGTTTATGAGAGGTTTTGTCGAGTTTTGGACGCCTATTGAACCCTTATACTTAGTATTATATATGTCACTTTAAGCATGGCACCTCTCGCGCGTTGTAAGTTTTGTTGGACTATCTTTGTCGCTACTGGTTGCAAGAGGATTGGTAGCTTGAAACGGGCTAACAAGAGGATCTTAGTTCCTGCTAGCATGTGTCCATTTAAGATCGAGGAGAAAATGACTTTAGTGAACGTGGGTGGAAAGGAGATAGAAAGGTACGAGAAAAAGGTGACCAATAAAGACGGCTACATTATTAGGTACCCTGGAAAGTGTCCCAAATTCCTAGAAGATGAAGGAGAGGTTTGGGCTGAGCCTCATAATCTGTATGGGTTTGTGGACCGTATAGGGGAGGAAGAAGGGAACCTCAGGAGTGGTTTTGCCAGTCGTCCACTACCACAGAATGAGGGAAACCGGAATGGATGGATAAGTGAAGAGGAAGAGTACGAAGTGGATTCAGATCTAGAGTCTACGAAAAGTAGTAGATTTAATCCGAGTTGAATGAGAGGGGAAAACGTTAGGGTGGAGCTCGAGCCGTGTGCGATTCTGTTTGGTTTAGTGTTATGTTTTAGGATGTCTTCTGTTGACTCTTGATGTTTGGTGTTATGTTGGATCGCGAATTCCTTTGAATTCTGGGATTTTACCCAAGTAATTAATAATAAAGCTTGAGCGAGTTTGAATATTTTATGTGTGTTATATGTGATTAATGGGTGTATTATATGATATTAATTTTTGAATTTGTGTATCTATAATTGTGAGGTATTATTATTGTTGGGCGTGGTATTGGAAGCGAGTACACATGTGAAAAGGATACATCTATAATTATGGGTGGCCAACATAATTATGAATGTATCACGACACATGTGGACTTATGGTCAATGCTACGTTGACCAATGATGACATGTTTACGTGTAGTAGGATTAAGTTTAACCTTGATATTTGTGTTAATTGTCCCATTTGATGGGGAGTACTAGTGTTAAGTATGAATGTGTATTCGTGAACTTAGGTCTAGTATTGTGATTGATATAGCTAGCGGTAGGGAGGTAGAGGTTGACAAGGTTATTCGTGGGTGTAATATAGTGTTAGAGAGCGTTCCGTTTATGATTGACTTGATACCTTTTGGGCATGGGAGTTTTGATGTGGTGATAGGGATGAACTGGTTGTCTAAACATAAAGCCGAGGTTGTATGCCATGAAAAGGTAGTTCGTATTCCTTTAGAGAGTGATGTTATACTTCGGGTACAAGAAGAATGCTTAGGGAATGATTTGAAATCCCTTAAGAATGCGAAATCCAAAGAACTTAAAATAGAAAAGATTCCTGTGGTGTGTGAATTTCCTAGCGTCTTTCCTGAAGACTTGTCTGGGTTGCCTCCAATCCGTCAAGTTGAATTCCGTATTGAATTGATCCCTGGAGCGACACCTGTGGCGAAATCCCCATATCGTTTAGCACCCTCTGAGATGCAGGAGTTGTCCGAGCAATTGCAAGAACTTTAGGATAAGGGGTTTATCCGACCCAGTCACTCTCCGTGGGGAGCACCTGTGTTGTTTGTTAAGAAGAAGGATGGTTCGTTCCGGATGTGTATTGACTATCGGGAATTGTACAAGTTAACTGTTAAGAATCGGTATCCTCTACCTAGGATCGATGATCTCTTTGACCAGCTGCAAGGTTCTCGATTCTTTTCGAAGATAGATCTACGTTCTGGTTATCATCAGTTAAGAGTGTATGAGGAGGATATTCCGAAGACTGCTTTTAGGACTCGTTGTGGACACTTTGAGTTTACGGTTATGCCATTTGGGTTGACAAATGCACCTACGGTATTCATGGATCTAATGAATCGCATTTGTAAGCCTTATTTTGATAAATTTGTGATCGTGTTCATCGATGAAATATTAGTCTACTCTAAGACTGAGAAGGAGCATGGAGAGCATTTGAAGTTGGTCCTTGAATTGCTGGAGAAGGAGAAGTTGTACGCTAAGTTTTCAAAATACGAGTTTTGGCTTAGAGAGGTACATTTTCTTGGACATGTGGTCAATAGTGAAGGTATACATGTAGACCCTGGAAAGATCGAAGCGGTCAAGAATTGGAAGGCTCCTACGACGCCGTCCGAGATATGTTCTTTCTTAGGATTGGTAGGTTACTACAGAAGATTTATAGCGAATTTATCGAAGATTGCCAAACCCCTCACGTTGTTGACCCAGAAGAATAAGAAGTATGTCTGGGGAGAAGAACAAGAGGTGGCTTTTCAGACGTTAAAGGATAATTTGTGCAGTGCACCTATTCTGGCGCTTCCGGATGAACCATATGACTTGGTGGTGTATTGTGATGCGTCGAATCAAGTTTTGGGTGTGTACTGATGCAGAGAGGGAAAGTGATAGCCTATGCATCCCGACAACTCAAGATTCATGAGATGAATTACACCACTCATGATTTAGAGCTTGGTGCGGTAGTGTTCGCCCTCAAGAATTGGAGACATTATCTGTATGGCACAAAGAGTGTTGTTTATACGGATCATAAGAGTCTTCAGCATATCTTCAGTCAAAAGGAGCTGAATATGCGACAGAGAAGATGGATTGAATTGTTTAGTGATTATGATTGTGAGATTCGCTATCATCCTGGAAAGGCGAATGTGGTGGCTGATGCGTTGAGTAGAAAGGAGAGGATTAAGCCTAAGCGTGTGCGAGCTATGTGCATGAACCTGCAATCAGGAATCAAGAGGAAGATATTGGCAGCACAAGAGGAAGCCCTCAAGGATGAAAACGCAACTGCTGAGATGCTGCGTGGGTTGGATCAACAAATGGAGAAAAAAAAGGATGGTGGATTATATTTCTTGGATCGGATATGGGTTCCGATGGTGGGAGATGTAAGAAGGTTGATCATGGACGAGGCTCATAAAACGAGATACTCAATTCATCCAGGATCTGAAAAGATGTATTACGATCTTAGAGATGCTTATTGGTGGCCAGGAATGAAGAGGGAAATAGCCGAGTATGTTAGTAAGTGTTTGACTTGTTTGAAAGTTAAGGCTGAACATCAGAAACCCTCTGGATTACTACAACAACCGCCGATCCCTGAGTGGAAATGGGAGAATATGTGGAAAGGTTTTGTTTTTAGAGATATTTATGTATGAATGTGTTTAGCATGCGGAATCTACTACAACACACTTAAAAGAACACAAGGTGGTGAGTTATGTAAACGTGAGAATGCAATGAACAAGGAACACAACTTTGGTTAACACAAAACGATTCAATATTATTGATGAAATAATACGGATGATCTAAATATCACCGGATTACAAAGTAATCTTGAATCTAAGATTGTAAAAGGATTTGTGAGTTAAGTAACTAAGTTACTTGAGAGATGGTTCGGTTTTGGTTAATGGGTGGAAAAGATGCATGCATGAAGTGTGACTAAGGTATCCTTTTATAAGATAAGGACACCTTATTACAAGTTGTTCAAGTGGATGAATATAATACTATACTTTGACTATTTTAGCGCCTACAATTAAATACAACTACCAATGTACAACTCTGTAATATTTTTCTGTACACCACAGAAGACTAAACTACTTCTACATAACGTATAACAATGTACAAAGACTAATAATTCAACTAAATATCTATTACAAAATATCTAATCGACTTGACATAAGCTTGGCAGGCTCTTCATCAACTAGCAGTACCTTCTACCCAGAAGGTACTGTTAGAACATCTTCATACTCTTCAAAATCAACTAGCAGGCTCTTTGACATCTTTAGCAGACTCTTTGACTTGAACATTTTATTCCCAACAATCCTCCCCTAAACTTGTTATTTCCATTAAAATACACAAGTTTCTGATGAATAAAATACATACCTTGAGGATTTGAGGGAACTCTTCCAAAAACCTTCACTCTCTGTTCTTCCTTTTTCTTTCACATTGCTCAAATATGCTCCTCAGCAAACTTTGAACAATTTCTGATTTCTCATCATCTTTGTCACATCTTAATCTCTTGGAGATCATAGTTTTAAGCACTTCATAACTAAGTGGATACTCTTTCTCAGCCAACATGAAGAGTTCAATCCCACTTGATGTGTAAAGATGATGAATACTGCTAAGGCTTAGAAATTCCCATGTTGTTGAAGGATCATAATAGGGAAATTTCCAATGAACATCTTTGGGATCAGGATCAAACATCCTATTGAATTCTACCCATAATTCCTGTTCCTTAGCATCAGTACTAGAATTTGTGTCTAGCCTAATCTGTACTAGATTTCACAATTCTTCCAAGTCTGCTCTGTCAGATGCTCTAACTAGATTTTCAAAATTCTTAAAGCTAGCAGATTGACCCCCAACCCTTATTATTTTCCATGATTTTCCTAATCTATCATGGTTTACTTCCCAGTCAATAATAGGGCGTCTACAGCTAATTGGATCAGCATGAATGATAGTTGGCAAAGTAATTAACATCTTACTTACTTGCTGAGAATCCAATTTTGCTACTTCTTTCTTCTGAGCATCCTTCTTCTTCATTGAGGGCTTTGCATCAGATGGAACTTTGTAGTAAAGACTTTTGTAGGCTTGAAGATACAAGTAGTAGATTTCATCATTAGATTTCTTCTTCAGTTGATAATCAGTCCAATTTGCTTGACCTTTTAGAAATCTCTTCATGAAAGTCACTTGATCTTTCCATGATTTGCCCACCTTAAAACCTCTTTTCTCACTTTCTTTCATCTTTTCAAAAATGTCAGCCAGAGCTGCTTCTTTATACTTCTTGTTGATAAAAGATTCAAGTGCTGCTGTCTTCTCATCAGAATTGAGATTCTTGTCATTTACTATCATTGAAGCTTGGCCTTTCACAATCGGATCATTAGCAATAATCCATTGCATTTGTGCATCAAAGGTTTCTTGAGCAATTTGAGTATCAAGAAGAGTCTGAGCAGCATCTTCAGCATCTTTCTGCTCTTTCATTACTACAAGCATTCTTGAAGCTTCAAGAGCTTTTAGTTCTTCTTCATGAACCCTTTTGGCCTCTTCTTCACCTAAAGCCATCTGAATTTGCTGTGTTCTTTTCAACTTCTTGGACTTAGGCTCATCTTCAATCATAATGCTTTTGCCCTTATCCCTTGGAGTTGGTTCTTGTGATGGAGCAGAAGATTGCTCATCAGCAGCAAAAATTCTCCCTTGAACAAACAAATTCCCTTGAGGCTCTAAACCCCTCTTTCTCTTGTACACTTTCTCAGCAAACCCTTTGTACCCCATAGCCAATAGCCTTTCTATTCTAGCAGGCTCTTGTTCTGGCCTAGTAGGCTCTTGCCCTGCACCAGCAGGCTCTTCATCATAAACTTGAGTTCCTTCATGGAATTCAAATTGAGCCTCATCTTCATCTTCAGAATTATCCATCCTCCCCTTTTTGGAAGAGTGACCTAACCTATCAGCATCTGATTTTGAAGAACCAGATAAAACAACCTTTGCAGATCTTTTACCCTTTAGCTTCTTCACTTCACCCTCCAACTTCTTTACCCTCTTGACTAATTTGATGTTGATCTCAGAAAATTTCGTGCTTTGTCTTTTAAGAGCATCTTCTAAGAACTTCACCTTCTCTTTTAGTTCTTGCATTGTCTGAGGTGATTGGGGTTGTGATACATGATGTGATGATGTTGGTGGTGTTGCTGATGGTACTGGAGATGGTATTGGTGATGTTTGATGTGTTGGTGAGATGTAACCAGTTGAAGAACTAGATGATGGTGATTCTGCTGATGGTGTTGGTTCTTCTTGATGTTGTGGTAACATTTCATCAAATAGTGGTATATCTTCCCCTCTAAAACCAATTCTCATGTTTGAAAATACTTTGTGAGAAAGTTTTGGTGTTTCATAAATTGAGTCTGTGGGAAGTAACAAATGTTTTAATTTTGCAATGATGCATCCAATAAATCTTGGATACATCAAAAACTTTGTTTCACTTTTCACATTTTTAATCAATCCTTCAAAAATATGTTTGGAAAAATTGTATTTTCTGTTTGTAGCCAAGCAGATGAGAGCAGAAGCCATGTTTCCACTAAATTGCTCCCAAGAGGTTTTCTTCTGGCTCAAACAATGAAGGATTGTGTGAATCAAAAATCTCCATTGTGGAGTAAGATGCTTTTTCAGAAAAGTGAGTTTGTTAGACTCAGCATGATACCCCATTCTTTCTAAATTTTCAAAAATCTCAGTATCTGGTAACTGACTAATACCATCAGAATCATCCAAATGAAGATGTCTTCTTATGGATGACTCAGTAAGAGTCAAATGTTTACCATCCACTTTGGCCTTAATCCTTTGTTCCCCATTTTCAGAAGTTTTAATTTTAGCAGTTTGCCAAAATTGTAAAATTTGAGATTCATAAATAGTGGGATTGACTAGTAAAGCAAACCTGATATAGGAGTTATTTAAAAAGTCCACTACTTGATGAAATGAGGCATTATCCTCTGACTTCTCTAAAAATGCTAATTGATTGTGACGTTGGACAAAGTTTAGAACAACTGTGGAATCCATAATGAAAATTTTGAATATGTTGGTGGGATTTGTTGGTAGTACTGGTAGAAGATGAAAGGTGTATGTGAATTATGATAAGGACTGATGAAAGATGATTTGTGAGAATTACTTTTAACCGACAATAAGAAAGATTATAATAAGTAAATGTAAAGGCGGTTAAAAAGATCTTTTATATGTAAAATATAATATAATATAATCATCAGTAATTTACATAACTACCCCAACGGCTAATTTTAACTACCAGGCCCAACGGCTAAAACTTTTTCTGACAGGCTCAACGGCTATCTAGCAGTACCATTTTACTCTAGCAGTACCAATTTTTGAACTACCAGTACCTTTGAAAGTTTTATAAAAATCCCTTATAGTTTTTAGCAAACTACCAGCTATCAACGGATTTGAGTTGTCTTTACCAAAAGCCGTTTGCTTAAGGACTAGCTAACTTATTTACAATTAAGTATGGTTAGTTAACAACCATATAGTTTTTGGTAAACTATCAACCATCAACGGATTTGATTTGTCTTTACCAAAAGCCGTTTGCTTATGGACTAGCCAACTCTTAAGTTTGTAAAAACTTGGTGAGCTGAATACCAAAAGCCATATTGGCCTAAAGATGGTGCAATTTCCTTGGATGGAGGAAATTTGAAAGACAATGATGCTGTGTATCTTGGATGATTGGTTCAACAAGTGAAATCATCTAATAGCATGCCTTTGAGTTGAAACTTTTCTTAGTTTGATCTAGATAGAACTTTCTCCTTGAGAAATGCTTCATCCCTTCTAGATATGTGATCTAACTCTATCTTTTTCAACCTTTGCATCATCTTCTATGCTCTTGTCTTTTTCATTCATAAATTGGTTTTTCTTCCATTCTGGGTTATCATATCCTCCCCTGAGATTGTTACCTCCCCTGAGATTAATAGAACTTTTGTTTCCCCTTTTTGGTTTGAAAGATCTCTTGTTTTGTTATCAACCTGAAATGTGTTAGTTGCAAACCAAAAGAACAAAGTGCAAAGCACTTGATCTATAGCATTTTAAACATTTTAAGCATCAATATGAACAAAACATAGCAAATTATATACTAGCAGGACCAATTATGAATTGACAGTACCTTTTGACTAACTAGCAGTACCATGTTTAAAAGCCAATATCAGTTAATTTTATATACAAAAACACATGTTTTTCAAAGATTTATCATTCCAATACCTCCTACAAGATATTTGAATCTACCTAAATCAAAAGCTTTGGTGAGAAGGTCTGCATAATTCTTTTCAGAATCAATTTTAACAACTTGAATTAACCTTTTCTCATTGCAATCCCTTATGAAATGGTGTCTTATTTCAATGTGTTTTGTCTTTGAGTGTTGAACTGGGTTTTTGATGATACATATAGTACTGCTATTGTCAATATATATAATGGTGTTAAGAAAATTGTACCCATAGTCAAGCATTTGATTTTGGATCCAAAGAACTTGCCCACAACAACTTGCAGCAGCAACATATTCTGCTTCAGTTTTAGAGTTGGCCACCATTGTTTGTTTCTTGCATTGCCAAGAGATGAGTCTGCAACCAAGAAATTGACATCCACCAGTTGTGGATTTTCTGTCTAGAGTTGCACCAGCATAGTCACTATCCGAATAAGCCACCAATTCAAAAGATGATTCTCTTGGATACCAAAGACCCAACCTAGGTTGACCCTTGAGATATCTAAAGATTCTTTTGACTGCTGTGAGATGAGATATTTTGGGATGTATTTGAAACCTTGCACATACACATACTGAGAACATGATATCTGGTCTTGATGATGTAAGGTACATCAAAGACCCAATCATTGATCTATAATTGTGCAAATCCATATCTTCTCCTTCAGCATCCTTGAGTAGCCCTTTGTCTGGATCCATTGGTGTACTTGCAACCTTAGAATCAGCAAAATTAAATTTCCTTAGGATCTCTGCTACATACTTATCTTGGCTGATAAATATGCCTTCTTTGGATTGTTTCACTTGGAGACCCAAAAAGAAATTTAGTTCCCCCATGGAACTCATTTCAAACTTATTATGCATAAGTTTTTCAAATTCTACACATAAGTCTTGGTTTGTTGATCCAAAGATAATGTCATCAACATAAATCTGCACTAGCAAGATGTCTTTCTTTGTTCTTTTGATGAACAAAGTTGGATCAATCCTGCCTCTTTGGAATCCACTTTCTAGTAGAAAACAAGCCAATGTTTCATACCATGCCCTAGGAGCTTGGTGTAGGCCATACAGAGCCTTGGTAACCTTATAAACCTTGTCTGGATACTCTGCATCGATGAAGCCTGGAGGTTGAGACACATATACTGGTTCTTCAATTTCACCATATAAAAATGCACTCTTAACATCCATTTGATAGACAGTGAAGCCTATGAATGAAGCATAGGCCAAGAAAAGCCTAATTGCTTCAAGTCTTGCAACTGGAGCAAACACTTCTTCATAATCTACCCCTTCTTTTTGAGTATATCCTTGAGCTACCAATCTTGCTTTGTTTCTGATCACTATACCTCTTTCATCTTTCTTGTTTCTGAACACCCATTTGGTTCCAATTGCCCTATGACCTTTGGGCAAATCAACCAATATCCAAACCTTCTGAATCTTGAATTGGAGAAGCTCTTCTTGCATTGCTTCCACCCAACTTGCATCATCTAAAGCTTTGTTTATGTTTTTGGGTTCAGCCTGAGATAGAAAACATGAAAACAGGCATATATTGGAAATATCATGATTCTTTTCTTCATAAATAGAGGAGATAAACCCTTCTTCATCTGAAGATAAGACTTGAGATAAACCAACTTGAGATCTTGTTCTAACACCAGAATTTATGCTACCAATCACATCATCAGTTGAGTGATCTTTGAGAATTCTAGTGTTGAGTGTTTTAGGAACTTCATAAGTAGATGGAAGATTGCTAATCCCCCCTTCTTCTGGTAAAGAATCATCTATTTGAACATTCAATGGCTCAGCAGTATCAATACTTGAACTAGCAGGACCATCTGGTGAACTAGCAGTACCATTGTCATTAGCACCACTTTCTTGATTCTCTTGATTCTGAGTTCCTTGATCATCTTCATTGCCTTCATTTGTTGTGTTTGAAGGTCCTTCTTGACTTGAAGATAGATCCAAATTTTTCCAAATTGGCATCCAGATGTAATCTTGATCTTTAGGTGTTTCAACATTTTCTTCAAAACCTGCATTATCATTAGTATTTGTACCTGAAACAGGCACATAATTCATAGATTCTGAAAGCCTATCAATATCAAACATCCAATCTGGTCCAATTCCTTTCACATTTGTTAGTTTCTCTTGAAACTCTATGTGAAGATTCTCTTCCACTAGCCTAGTGCAAGTGTTAAACACTCTATAGGCCTTACTCTGCAAGGAATACCCTATCAAATAGCCTACATATGCTTTTCCATCAAACTTGCCTAAATGATCTTTGGTATTTAGAATAGTGACATGACAACCAAAAGGTCTCATAAAACTTAAAGATGGTGTTCTACCAAAGAAAAGTTCATAAGGTGTTTTTCTATGTGGCTTTGTCACAAGAACCCTGTTTTGTACATAACAAGCAGTACCAACTGCTTCAGCCCAAAATGAAATAGGCAACTTAGAGTCTACTAACATAGTTCTAGCAGTCTCTATAAGTGTTCTATTCTTTCTTTCTGCTACTCCATTTTGCTGTGGGGTTCTAGCTACACTAAATTCCCTTTTTATCCCTTTTTCCTTGCAAAAGTCATTCATAACTCTATTCTTGAACTCTGTCCCATTGTCACACCTGATGACTTTGACTTTCTTATCAGATTGGTTTTCTACCTCAGTGATATAAGATTTAAGAATCTCACTAGTTTCATGTTTAGATCTTAAAAAGAAAACCCAAGAGAATCTGCTATAGTCATCAGTAACAACCAAACAATATCTTTTTCCCATTCAAGCTACACACATTAGTAGGACCAAAGAGATCCATATGAAGCATATGTAAAGCCTGAGAAATAGAGTTTTGGGTCTTGGGCTTACAAGAAGCTCTATGTTGTTTGCCTTTTAGACAATCAACACAAGTTTGGTCGTTTTGGAAAATCTTTTTGGGTAAACCTCTTACTAAATCATATTTTGCAATAGTGGTGATTGTTTTAAAGTTTACATGACCAAGCCTTCTATGCCAAAGCATAGATTCATCCAATGAGGCTTTTGCTACCAAACAAGTTAGACTCTCCTTAGGATAAATGTTCTTTAAATTAACACTGTACATATTGTTCCTTTTTGGTATTTTAAGAAGGATCTGACTCTCATCAGGCATCTTAAAATCAGAAGAAAGAACCATACATTCATTGTCAGTAAATAGAACATTGTTCTTTTTGTCACACATTTGTGAGACACTAAGAAGATTAAACTGAAGTTCTTTCACAAAATACACATTTTCAAAATCTAGTTTACTGGTTTTGATAGTACCTTTACCAGTGATCTTTCCTTTTATTCCTCCCCCAAAGGTAACATATCCTCCATCAAATGTTTTGAAGTCTGAGAGGAATGACTTGTTGCCTGTCATGTGTCTTGAACATCCACTATCAACATATCCTTGATCTCCAATATCAGATGAATGTTCCTGCACATGAATAAACATATTAGTTTCCTTGGGGTACCCAAGCCATGACAGACTTGGGTTTGCCTCTTGCATCAATGAAATCAAACCTTTTCAGGATTGTTGATGCACCTTTTGATTGGATTGGTTTCCATATCCAACATGCTGAGGACTTAACAGCACTTTCCCTTTTAATCCATTTTGTGGTCTTTGGTCTATCAGTACCAATTTTGGCAATACCAATTTTGGCAGTACCATTTGGTCTAGCAGGACCTTTGGTTTTTGGTTTCCAAATTTTTGTTTTGACCACAGATTTC
This sequence comes from Artemisia tridentata subsp. tridentata, assembly GCA_021014915.2. Lineage (NCBI taxonomy): Eukaryota > Viridiplantae > Streptophyta > Magnoliopsida > Asterales > Asteraceae > Artemisia > Artemisia tridentata. The sequence continues at coordinate 412,450,988 of CP139509.1, forward strand.
TTTTGAATAGAACTATTCTCAATTTTTGGTACATATTTGAAAGTGTTTCTTGTACCCTTATCAGTTGGTTTTGTAATAACAGGCTTATTTTGTCTAACAGTATCTTTAACTTTTGTGGTGTTAGACTTGACAAAACTTTTTCTGGGGTGAGTAACATTTGTTTTAGACTTTGTTTTACTCCCAGAAACCCATTTATTACAATAAGCATGAAGATGATTAAAGCTACCACAGTAATAACAAGCCTTATTGTACATGACAAAGTCATCACCTAGTTGTTGTGACTTAAGGTTGTTCCAATTTCTTTGGCTTCCCCTAGGTTTGTTATTATATTTTTCACAACTTTCAACTGTTTTCAAAACAGCTTTAGACTTAGCCTTAATTTCTACTCTCTTAGGACTGATTGGTCCTACTTTATTTCCTTTGATAGGAATAGTCTCATCTTCATCATCATCAGATACCCAATCTTCAATAATTAGGACATCTGGTCTCTTATCAGTGAGCACCTTGGAGAGTGAGGCAATCTTAGCACTCTCAGAAGGTTCACTCTTCTCTACAGATTTAGCCAATGGTTTGTTAATGATTTCATGTAGACCTGACTCAGCTAGATCTGATCCTGGGGGACAAGGAATTCCTCTATAAGGAGGTGGACATTCATTGTATCCTATCCCTGATTTTATTCTTTTATTCATCTGATTCTCTACTATGCTCCTAGTACACTCAGAAGCAATTTCCAATTTAGTAACAGTCAGTTGAATATTATCTCTAGCCAATGTCACTTTAGTACACTCATTTCTTAACATTTCTATTTCTGAATCTTTCAAAAATATTTGTCTATTAAGAGCAGCTTTAGCATCAGAAAAGGTAAGTTCATTTTCTCTATAGTGAATGATTTGTTTTTCTAGTTTGGCCATACCACACTTGTAGTTGACTAAGGTTTGATTGGTTTTGCTATGTTCTAATGTCAGAGTATCATAAGATTTTCTTATAACTTCTAACTCTTTAAGAAATTCACAATTATTAGAACATTTGATAGTTTGTACCTCAGGAGTGGAGAATGCCATCAAAGCCAATTCATCAGAAGTTGACTCATCTTCACCCATGAAACTCCAATCAAAACCCATGCCATCAATAGCAACCATTGCTTTTGGCTCAGCAACTTCAAAAACCTTACTCTTGCTTTCAAAGCTTCCTTTCTTCTCAAAGTTTCCTTTATTCCTGTTGTCAAACCCTCTACCCTTGTCATCCTGCTTCTTAGGTCTTCTACACTCTCTAGAGTAGTGACCCTTCATGTGGCAGTTGTAACACTCCAATTTTGACTTATCATAGCCAGCAGGCTCATTTCCATTTATCATTATCTTCTTGCCAGTCCTCATCAACAACTTCTTAGCTCTAATGCTCAAAAGTGAAAGTTGCCACTTTATGTCCATCTCTTCAAGATCATCAGGATGAATTTCTTGAAGATCTTTAAATGTTAATATGGACCCATTGTGTTGAGATGTAAGAAAAGCACACCCTATTGTTTCATCTAAAATGGTTTTGGTATTACTAGAAGTACTAGCAGTACCAAAGGTTGTGTTGGCAGTACCTTCTTCTCTGCCACCTTTTTCTTCATTGTCAACCTTTGAGATGCTTGGAGATGAAACAAATGCCATATTTCCTGAGCTTGAACCAGTAGTCTTCTTTACTTCATGCTCTACTATTTTGAAATTGTTGTAGAGATCATTAAGACTCATCTGATCAATATCTGGCTTGTTCTTCCAGACAATGACATGCATAGACCATTCTGAAGGTAAACTCCTAAGAAATTTAGAGTTTAGGTCTTCTTGAGTTATCATCACTTCATGGATGGCTAACTGACTTGAAAGCTTCTGAAGTCTATTGAACGTACTGTCCAAAGACTCATTGGTTGTGGCTGTGAAGTTCTCAAATTGCTGTTTGAGAAGTGTTTTTTGTGTTTTCTTGGTAGCATTATTACCACCAAATCTAGCCACAATAGCTTCAAAAAGGGTTTTGGCATCTTTGTATTTGTTAAAGATCAAAAGCTGATCATTTGGAATAGTCATCAGTAACATACTCCTTGCTTTTAGATCATTTCGCTTCTGAATTCTTTCATCTGCATTTGTTGGTTGGTCTTGTATTTGTGTTACAAGAGCATCATTTACAGTTGTAGTGGTGATTGAGGGTTTAAATGAGTTGCCTCCTTCAATAATCTCCCAAAGTGCATAGTCCTGCACTTGAAAGTATTGTTCTACCCTTAGTCGCCACATTTCAAACTCATTTTGCTTAAGTAATGGAAGTTTAGCTGCAACATTTGTTTGAATATGTTCAACATCCATTGTTCTTTTAAATTAGTAAATATCAAGCCTAGCTCTGATACCACTTGTGGAAAGGTTTTGTTTTTAGAGATATTTATGTATGAATGTGTTTAGCATGCGGAATCTACTACAACACACTTAAAAGAACACAAGGTGGTGAGTTATGTAAACGTGAGAATGCAATGAACAAGGAACACAACTTTGGTTAACACAAAACGATTCAATATTATTGATGAAATAATACGGATGATCTAAATATCACCGGGATTACAAAGTAATCTTGAATCTAAGATTGTAAAAGGATTTATGAGTTGAGTAACTAAGTTACTTGAGAGATGGTTCGGTTTTGGTTAATGGGTGGAAAAGATGCATGCATGAAGTGTGACTAAGGTATCCTTTTATAAGATAAGGACACCTTATTACAAGTTGTTCAAGTGGATGAATATAATACTATACTTTGACTATTTTAGCGCCTACAATTAAATACAACTACCAATGTACAACTCTGTAATATTCTTCTGTACACCACAGAAGACTAAACTACTTCTACATAACGTATAACAATGTACAAAGACTAATAATTCAACTAAATATCTATTACAAAATATCTAATCGACTTGACATAAGCTTGGCAGGCTCTTCATCAACTAGCAGTACCTTCTACCCAGAAGGTACTGTTAGAACATCTTCATACTCTTCAAAATCAACTAGCAGGCTCTTTGACATCTTTAGCAGGCTCTTTGACTTGAACATTTTATTCCCAACAGAATATAACGATGCATTTTATTACCAAGTTGCCTCAAACAAGTAATGGGCATGACACGATATGGGTCATAGTGGACAGGCTGACGAAGTCTGCACATTTTCTGGCCATTCGTGAGGATTATAAGATGGAGAAGTTGGCAAGAATTTATATCAATGAGAATGTGGCATGACATGGTGTGCCAGTGTCAATTATATCTGATCGCGACAGTAGGTTTACCTCGCGGTTCTGGCAGTCGCTACAGAAGGCTTTGGATACATGTTTGGATATGAGTACAGCTTATCATCCACATACGGATGGGCAAAGTGAGCGAACGATTCAGACTTTAGAAGATTTACTTAGAGCATGTGCTATCGATTTTGGAGGAAGCTGGGATACTCATTTACCTTTAGCTGAGTTCTCCTATAATAACAGCTATCATTCCAGTATTAGGTGTGCGCCGTTTGAAATGTTGTATGGGAGGAAATGTAGATCACCTGTTCTGTGGGCAGAGGTTGGGACAAGCCAATTAATTGGCCTTGAACTAGTACAAGAGAATACGGATAAGGTTTTTCAGATTAAGGAAAGACTTAAGGCAGCAAGGGATCGCCAAAAGAGTTATGCAGATAATCGCCGTAAGCCTTTAGAGTTTAGTGTTGGTGATCTTGTGATGCTGAAAGTGTCCCCTTGGAAGGGTGTTGTGCGTTTCGGTAAGAAAGGCAAATTAGCACTGAGATATGTAGGACCGTTTGAGATTACGGAAAGGATTGGGCATGTGGCATATCGATTGAAGTTACTTGAGGAGTTAAGTGGTGTACATGATACGTTTCACGTATCTAATTTAAAGAAATGTTTGGCGGATGCTAGTCTGCATGTGCCATTAGATGAGATTAAGGTTGACAAGACCCTTCATTTTGTCGAAGAACCTGTTGAGATTATGGACCAAGAGGTCAAGAGTTTGAAGCGCGGTAAGATAGCTTTAGTAAAGGTGCGTTGGAATTCGAAGCATGGTCCTAAGGTTACTTGGGAGCGCGAGGATTAGATGAGGTCTAAGTACCTAAATTTGTTTACTGATGTGGTTGGTGAGACAAGTAGCTAAATCTCGGGACGAGATTTCCCTAAGTGGGGATGATGTAACAACCGTGATTTTAGCAGGTTAGTCTAACTATTAGTTTCGATCTATTTAACTTTTGCTTGGTGTGACTTAAGTGTTTTGTGTGGCATATATGTGATATACGTGGTTTTTGGCACTAAATCCCTTTGTGTGACTCTATTGGTGTATCTTGAGTGGTGTTGTTTTGAATAAGTTCATTTTGTTCACTTTGGTGACGAGGAAATGACTTGTATGGTTTTGTGTTCGGGGTTTTGTGAAATGAGTTATGTTCAAGTTTGTGAGCGTTGGTAAATTAAGTGGTGTTCGGTTTTATGGGTTATATTAATAATGAGTGTGAAATTCTATTTTGGGAACTTTGTATTGAAAATGATAATTATTCGGGTTGTCGTAAAATGACGAATTATCGCGTAAGATGTTAGGTTTCGGTATAGGCTTTTATAAAATAACAAAAACACAAGGTTTTATGTGTAATAATTAATATTAATAAAAAAAATTAAAAATATATATATTTAGGGGGGGGGGGCCGAATTTAGGGATTAGGGGGAAATTAAAAAGGAAACAAATTTTAGTCAAATTATAATTACTAATTAAAAGGGTTATCTTGAATGTTCTTAGGATTAGTATAAATACAAAACCAAAACCCCCTCACCTTTTTTTTTGTAAATTTCGGTCGACCAAGGGAGAAGCAAGGAGAAAAAAATTAGGGTTTTATTATTGAAGCCTAAAAATCAAGATCAATGTATAATTTTCAATACTTGTGTTCAATTAATTATTATGATTCATGTAATACAAGTTATGATGGATCTAGGGTTTATGTTTACTTCTGTAAATTAATGATATATAACATGTTGGGATCATTAATTAGTAATATTATGATGATTGGTGAAGAGATTAGGGTATAAAACATGTTAGATATTGAGTTAGGGTTTGGACATATTCATAGGGCTGTAAAGATACGAAGATATTTAATAGATGGAGATGAGTTATTGCATGATTCTTGAGTCTAAATTATAGTTCAGAGAGCAAGATTTCCAAAAAGTCCAGCTAAGAGCGATTTCGAGGTCCGGAAGTCAGTCTAATGATTTTTGAAAATAAAGGTTTCAAAACTGTTAAACCGGGAAAGATTTAGTTTAAAAGTATTGAGGTGAAAAGTGGTTTTAAAAGAGTAATTTGGGTTAGACCTTCTGGAGAAATTGAGTTCTATATTCCCTTTGACTTCCACGCGAAAATTAGCCGATAATAAGTTGTGCAAGTATGGTTGTTCGGTCAAAACATTTTGTTGTGCATTCAGATCCGAATCTGGATAGTCTTTATGTTTGATTTTTCTAAGAGTACTTCTGTATGTGTTTAGTGCATGGCCTTCTGGGAGTAGCTTGTATGCTCATGAAGAAACACGGTTAATTTTTGGTGTGAGTTTTAGAGCTTATTTTGTTGTGATTTCATGTGAGTAAAATTACCCCAAAAATCTGCGTATTCTGAAAAAGTGTATGCAAGGGATTTAGTGAGTGTAAGTGTTTGGTAGTGGTTAGTATGGAGTCTAGGTGATCCATGGTGGTTTACATGAACCTTAGACATCCATCATATGTGTGTTACATGGACTATAGCTTTTAGCTTGGTCGCGTCTAATGTGATCTTATTTTGTTGTATAGATTTGTGATTGATAATTTGGAAGCTACAAAGTTTGAGGTGAGTTTCATAGTCCCATTTTTACTTGGGATGGGAATGATGCTTGTGTTGAAACATTTTTGAGTTACTGTGATTATGTGGTCATAAAATGCATGGACTTGTAAGTGTTATTATACGTGTATTGCATGTTATGAGATTATTGTGTGGTGATTCTGTGTGGTCTATTTGGAGGGTAGCTATGCTCCCATTATCCAATTGGAGAGTAGTAGCTCTACTCACTATTATTCTGTGTGGTCTGATCAGAGGGTAATGATTACCCATTATTGTGAACTTGGATCGTGGGCGCGTTCCGTCCCAAATTGATGTTGGATATTGATATTTGGATCGTGGGCACGTTCCGTCCCTTATGTCCCGTTTGTTGGTTAGTTGGTTGCGATTACATGCTAGTTGTATAATAACTATTTTTACTGTCCTGCTATGTTTTATAATCATAGTGAACTGGTTGCCTGAGTTATATTGTGTGTCTTAAACCTATGAACCTCACCAACATTATGTTGACATTTTTAAGCATCATTTTCAGGTGAGCATTCTAAGGCTAAGGTAGAGGGAAGCGACTAGACGAGACTTAGTTGCATTTGAGAACGATTTATCTTAATGTTTTGATTTGAATATGTTTAATTTCGATTGTGATACTTTAATTTCTTTCGACTAGTACTTTATGTTCTATTGAAGATACCTTTTGGAGATTTGTTTTGGTTATTTTCTTTTGGGGTATCGTTACGAGACTTTGTGTCTGTACTTTGCTCTATTTATGTGCATGTAGTAATTCTCTATTTAGACACCATGTGTTGTGATGATATCCATGAAGTTACACTCGCGTTTCCGCCTTGGCGAGGTGTGACAGATTGGTATCAGAGCCTTGGTTATAGAGAAGTAGGTGGTTGAACCTAGACTATAACCTAGGAGTCCCTCATATAGTTGCATTTAGGGCTTATGTATAAGTATGGTATTTTATATGTCTATTTTTTTTAGTTTATGAGAGGTTTTGTCGAGTTTCAGACGCCTATTGAACCCTTATACTTAGTATTATATATGTTACTTTTAGCATGGCACCTCTCGCGCATAGTAAGTTTCGTTGGACTATCGTTGTCGCTACTGGTTGCAAGAGGATTGGTAGCTTGAAACAGGCTAACAAGAGGATCTTAGTTCCTGCTAGCATGTGTCCATGTAAGATCGAGGAGAAAATGACTTTAGTGAACGTGGGTGGAAAGGAGATAGAAAGGTACGAGAAAAAGGTGACCAATAAAGACGGCTACATTATTAGGTACCCTGGAAAGTGTCCAAAATTCCTAGAAGATGAAGGAGAGGTTTGGGCTGAGCCTCATAATCTGTATGGGTTTGTGGACCATATAGAGGAGGAAGAAGGGAACCTCAGGAGTGGTTTTGCCAGTCGTCCACTACCACAGAACGAGGGAAACCGGAATGGATGGATAAGTGAAGAGGAAGAATACGAAGTGGATTCAGATCTAGAGTCTACGGCAAGTAGTAGATTTAATCCGAGTTGAATGAGAGGGGAAAACGTTAGGGTGGAGCTCGAGCCGTGTGCGATTCTGTTTGGTTTAGTATTATGTTTTGGGATGTCTTCTGTTGACTCTTGATGTTTGGTGTTATGTTGGATCGCGAATTCCTTTGAATTCTGGGATTTTACCCAAGTAATTAATAATAAGGCTTGTGCGAGTTTGAATATTTTATGTGTGTGATATGTGATTAATGGGTGTATTATCTGATATTAATTTTTGAATTTGTGTATCTATAATTGTGAGGTGTTATTATTGTTGGGCGTGGTATTGGAAGCGAGTACATATGTGAAAGGATACATCTATAATTATGGGTGGCCAACATAATTATGAATGTATCACGACACATGTGGACTTATGGTCAATGCTACGTTGACCAATGATGACATGCTTATGGGTAGTAGGATTAAGTTTAACCTTGATATTTGTGTTAATTGTCCCATTTGATGGGGAGTACTTGTGTTAATTATGAATGTGTATTCGTGAACTTAGGTCTAGTATTGTGATTGAGATAGCTAGCGTTAGGGAGGTAGAGGTTGACAAGGTTATTCGTGGGTGTAATATAGTGTTAGAGGGCGTTCCGTTTATGATTTACTTGATACCTTTTGGGCATGGGAGTTTTGATGTGGTGATAGGGATGAACTGGTTGTCTAAACATAATGCCGAGGTTGTATGCCATGAAAAGGAAGTTCGTATTCCTTTAGAGAGTGGTGTTATACTTCGGGTACAAGAAGAATGCTTAGGGAATGATTTGAAATCCCTTAAGATGCGAAATCCAAAGAACTTAAAATAGAAGAGATTCCTGTGGTGTGTGAATTTCCTGGCGTCTTTCCTGAAGACTTGTCTGGGTTGCCTCCAATCCGTCAAGTTGAATTCCGTATTGAATTGATTCCTGGAGCGGCACCTGTGGCGAAATCCCCATATCGTTTAGCACCCTCTGAGATGCAGGAGTTGTCCGCGCAGTTGCAAGAACTTCAGGATAAGGGGTTTATCCGACCCAGTCACTCTCCGTGGGGAGCACCTGTGTTATTTGTTAAGAAGAAGGATGGTTCATTCCGGATGTGTATTGACTATCGGGAATTGAACAAGTTAACTGTTAAGAATCGGTATCCTCTTCCTAGAATCGATGATCTCTTTTCGAAGATAGATCTACGTTCTGGTTATCATCAGTTAAGAGTGTATGAGGAGGATATTCCGAAGACTGCTTTTAGGACTCGTTATGGACACTTTGAGTTTACGGTTATGCCATTTGGGTTGACAAATGCACCTGCGGTATTCATGGATCTAATGAATCGCATTTGTAAGCCTTATTTGGATAAATTTGTGATAGTGTTCATCGATGATATATTAGTCTACTCTAAGACTGAGAAGGAGCATGGAGAGCATTTGAAGTTGGTCCTTAAATTGCTGGAGAAGGAGAAGTTGTACGCTAAGTTTTCAAAATGCGAGTTTTGGCTTAGAGAGGTACATTTTCTTGGTCATGTGGTTAATAGTGAAGGTATACATGTAGACCCTGGAAAGATCGAAGCGGTCAAGAATTGGAAGGCTCCTACGACGCCGTCTGAGATACGTTCTTTCTTAGGATTGGCAGGGTACTACAGAAGATTTATAGCGAATTTATCGAAGATTGCCAAACCCCTCACGTTGTTCGCTCTCAAGAATTGGAGACATTATCTGTATGGCACAAAGAGTGTTGTTTATACAGATCATAAGAGTCTTCAGCATATCTTCAGCCAGTAGGAGCTGAATATGCGACAGAGAAGATGGATTGAACTGTTTAGTGATTATGATTGTGAGATTCGCTATCATCCTGGAAAGGCGAATGTGGTGGCTGATGCGTTGAGTAGGAAGGAAAGGATTAAGCCTAAGCGTGTGCGAGCTATGTGCATGACCTTGCAATCGGGAATCAAGAGGAAGATATTGGCAGCACAAGAGGAAGCCCTCAAGGATGAAAACGCAACTGCTGAGATGCTGCGTGGGTTGGATCAACAAATGGAGAAAAAGAAGGATGGTGGATTATATTTCTTGGATCGGATATGGGTTCCGATGGTGGGAGATGTAAGAAGGTTGATCATGGACGAGGCTCATAAAATGAGATACTCAATTCATCCTAGATCTGACAAGATGTATTACGATCTTAGAGATGCTTATTGGTGGCCAGGAATGAAGAGGGAAATAGCCGAGTATGTTAGTAAGTGTTTGACTAGTTTGAAAGTTAAGGCTGAACATCAGAAACCCTCTGGATTACTACAACAACCGCCGATCCCTGAGTGGAAATGGGAGAATATAACGATGGATTTTATTACCAAGTTGCCTCGAACAAGTAATGGGCATGACACGATATGGGTCATAGTGGACAGGCTGACGAAGTCTGCACATTTTCTGGCCATTCGTGAGGATTATAAGATGGAGAAGTTGGCAAGAATTTATATCAATGAGATTGTGGCACGACATGGTGTGCCAGTGTCTATTATATCTGATCGCGACAGTAGGTTTACCTCGCGGTTCTGGCAGTCGCTACAGAAGGCTTTGGATACATGTTTGGATATGAGTACAACTTATCATCCACATACGGATGGGCAAAGTGAGCGAACGATTCAGACTTTAGAAGATTTACTTAGAGCATGTGCTAACGATTTTGGAGGAAGCTGGGATACTCATTTACCTTTAGCTGAGTTCTCCTATAATAACAACTATCATTCCAGTATTAGGTGTGCGCCGTTTGAAATGTTGTATGGGTGGAAATGTAGATCACCTGTTCTGTGGGCAGAGGTTGGGACAAGCCAACTAATTGGCCCTGAACTAGTACAAGAGACTACGGATAAGGTTTTTCAGATGAAGGAAAGACTTAAGGCAGCAAGGGATCGCCAAAAGAGTTATGCAGATAATCGCCGTAAGCCTTTAGAGTTTAGTGTTGGTGATCTTGTGATGCTGAAAGTGTCCCCTTGGAAGGGTGTTGTGCGTTTCGGTAAGAAAGGCAAATTAGCACTGAGATATATAGGACCGTTTGAGATTATGGAAAGGATTGGGCATGTGGCATATCGATTGAAGTTACCTGAGGAGTTAAGTGGTGTACATGATACGTTTCACGTATCTAATTTAAAGAAATGTTTGGTGGATGCTAGTCTGCATGTGCCATTAGATGAGATTAAGGTTGACAAGACCCTTCATTTTGTCGAAGAACCTGTTGAGATTATGGACCAAGAGGTCAAGAGTTTGAAGTGCGGTAAGATAGCTTTAGTAAAGGTGCGTTGGAATTCGAAGCGTGGTCCTGAGTTTACTTGGGAGCGCGAGGATCAGATGAGGTCTAAGTACCCAAATTTGTTTGCTGATGTGGTTGGTGAGACAAGTAGCTAAATCTCGCGACGAGATTTCCCTAAGTGGGGGATGATGTAACAACCGTGATTTTAGCAGGTTAGTCTAACTATTAGTTTCGATCTATTTAACTTTTGCTTGGTGTGACTTAAGTGTTTTGTGTGGCATATGTGTGATATACGTGTGCTTTGGCACTAAATCCCTTTGTGTGACTCTATTGGTGTGTCTTGAGTAGTGTTGTTTTGAATAAGTTCATTTTGTTCACTTTGGTGACGTGGAAATGACTTGTATGGTTTTGTGTTCGGGGTTTTGTGAAATGAGTTGTGTTCAAGTTTGTGAGCGTTGGTAAATTAAGTGGTGTTCGGTTTTATGGGTTATATTAATAATGAGTGTGAAATTCTATTTTTGGGAACTTTGTTTTGAAAATGATAATTATTCGGGTTGTCGTAAAATGACGAATTATCGCGTAAGATGTTAGGTTTCGGTATAGGCTTTTATAAAATAACGAAAACACAAGGTTTTAAGTGTAATAATTAATATTAATAAAAAAAAAATTTAAAAATATATATATATTTTGGGGGGGGGGGGCGCGGCCGAATTTAGGGATTAGGGGGAAAAATGAAACAAATTTTAGTCCAATTATAATTACTAATTAAAATGGTTATCTAGAATGTTCTTAGGATTAGTATAAATACAAAACTAAAACCCCCTCACCTTTTTTTTTGTAAATTTCGGTCGACCAAGGGAGAAGCAAGGAGAAAAAAATTAGGGTTTTATTATTGAAGCCTAAAAATCAAGATCAAGGTATAATTTTCAATACTTGAGTTCAATTAATTATTATGATTCATGTAATACAAGTTATGATGGATCTAGGGTTTATGTTTACTTCTGTAAATTAATGATATATAACATGTTGGGATCATTAATTAGTAATATTATGATGATTGGTGAAGAGATTAGGGTATAAAACATGTTAGATATTGAGTTAGGGTTTGGACAGATTCATAGGGCTGTTAAGATACGAAGATATTTAATTGATGGAAATGAGTTATTACATGAATCTTGAGTTTAAATTGTAGTTCAGAGAGCGTGCTTTCCAAAAAGTCCGGCCACGAGCGATTTCGAGGTTCGAAAGTCAGTCTAATGATTTTTGAAAGTAAAGGTGTCAAAATTGTTAAACCGGGACAGATTTAGGTTAAAAGTATTGAGGTCAAAAGTGGTTTTAAAAGAGTAATTTGGGTTATCCCTTATGGAGAAATTGAGTTCTATATTCTCTTTGACTTCCACGCGAAAATTAGCCGATAATAAGTTGTGCAAGTATGGTTGTTGGGTCAAAACATTTTGGTTTGCGTTCAGATCCGAATCTGGATAGTTTTTATGTTTGATTTTTCAAAGAGTACTTGTGTGTGTGTTTAGTGCATGGCCTTCTGGGAGTAGCTTGTATGCTCATGAAGGAACATGGTGAATTTTTGGTGTGAGTTTTAGAGCTTATTTTGTTATGATTTCATGTGAGTAAAAGTACCCCAAAAATCTGCGTATTCTGAAAAAGTGTATGCAAGGGATTTAGTGAGTGTAAGTGTTTGGTAGTGGTTAGTATGGAGTCTAGGTGATCCATGGTGGTTTATATGAACCTTAGAAATCCATCATATGTGTGTTACATGGACTATAGCTTTTAGCTTGGTCGCGTCTAATGTGATCTTATTTTGTTATATAGATTTGTGATTGATAATTTGGAAGCTGCAAAGTTTGAGGTGAGTTTCATAGTCTTATTTTTACTTTGTTTTAACTTGGGATGTGAATGATGCTTGTGTTGAAACATTTTTGAGTTACTGTGATTATGTGGTCGTAAAATGTATGGATTTGTTAGTGTTATTATACGTGTATTGCATATTATGAGATTATTGGGTGGTGATTCTGTGTGGTCCATTTGGAGGGTAGCTATGCTCCCATTATCCAATTGGAGAGTAGTAGCTCTACTCACTATTATTCTGTGTGGTCTGATCAGAGGGTAATGATTACCCATTATTGTGAACTTGGATCGTGGGCGCGTTTCGTCCCAAATTGATGTTGGATATTGATATTTGGATCGTGGGCACGTTCCGTCCCTTATGTCCCGTTTGCTGGTTAGTTGGTTGCGATTACATGCTAGTTGTATAATAACTATTTTTACTGTCCTGCTATGTTTTATAATTACAGTGAACTGGTTGCCTGAGATATATTGTGTGTCTTAAACCTATGAACCTCACCAACATTATGTTGACGTTTTTAAGCATCATTTTCAGGTGAGCATTCTAAGGCTAAGGTAGAGGGAAGCGACTAGACGAGACTTAGTTGCATTTGAGAACAATTTATCTTTATGTTTTGATTTGAATATGTTTGATTTCGATTGTGATACTTTAATGTCTTTCGACTAGTACTTTATGTTCTATTGAAGATACCTTTTGGAGATTTGTTTTGGTTATTTTCTTTTGGGGTATCGTTACGAGACCTTGTGTCTGTACTTTGCTCTATTTATGTGCATGTAGTAATTCTCTATTTAGATACCATGTGTTGTGATGATATCCATGAAGTTACACTCACGTTTCCGCCTTGGCAAGGTGTGACACATCCCAAGCATCCAATGCTGCTTTTGTTTTGGCCTCATCTTCTTCATGTTTTCTTTTAGCCTCAAGAACAGCTTGATTCTCTTCCTCATACTCAGCTTGAATTTTCCTTGCAGCTTCTTCATTAAACTTTTCTTGAAGCTCTCTTGGCCAGTACTCAAAGGGAATGTCAGGGTTAGGTTCAGGCTCTTCAAGCATTATGCCCTTACCCTTTCCTGAGTATGAATGTGTTTGAGTAGGTTTCTTGGTTGGGATAGGTTCTCTGATTGTAACTCCTTTCACAGGTGCCTTTGTTGATGCTTTTGGTGGTTGTGGTTGTGATTGTGGTTGTTGTTCAGGTGTTGGTTTTGGTTTAGGTGATAGATGTGGTTGTGTTTTAGATGGTTGTGATTGTTTCAATTGGATTATTGCTTCTGCTAAGCTTATATCATCATCCAATAATGTAGCAGTAGAATCACTCTGAGGTTCAGCAGTAGAAACTTTAATACTAGCAGCAGAATGTTTTACCTCAGCAGTAGGATCTTTCTCTGGTTCAGCAGCAGAATCTTTCTCACCAGCAGTAGAAAGATTAACACCAGCAGTAGGATCTTCCTTAGCAACTTTTGAAACATCTTCAACAGCAGAACCATCTTGAACTTGAGTTGTATTATCTCCCAAGCCTTTGATTGACTCCACCATGACTTCTGAAGCTTTAACAAGCTGCTCAGCATCCAAAGTTTTCAAATTCTCCACAATCTGCTCCTTTTTCCCTTTTTCAAGCACCACCTCATTACCATCTTTATCTTTAACCACAAAGTCATCATTCTCACCACTATCCATATCCATATCCACATTATCATTTCCCTCATTACCAGCAACACCTTCATCATTCAACTCCCCAGCCTCCCCTGAATCCTTGATTTCCTCCTGATGGGCGTGATGTGTCGTTGCGGTTTAGCAGTATTAATGCCTACTCAAGTTTTAAATTTATATTTAGCCGACTTATCAATAACACACACACTTAACGAGCAGTGTACCCGGTCAGTATGAATATAATGGTAAGCAGAGTGTCGATCACTAAGAGTGGAACGTATTATCTAGCTATTCTAATCAGTATTTTAATATCCTAAGTTAGTTATACAACCTAATATAACGCAAGGGGGTTCAGCCTGAGAGACTGGCACAGTTTGGTTATAATTAAATAGAAAACTAAACTAATGAGCACGAATCAGCGATTAGCACACACGTACACAGATAGATACTCGAGACAATAAGAAGACCTGTCCTGATAATTAAATAGCTTGTCACTTGTTTTATTGCTAGTTTTATATGAAGTGTATATAATTAAACCTTTCTCGTTGGCTCTAATCTTATCGGCGAGTAAACCCTTAATGATTACTTATGTCTATCCTACTTTTCTAGAGACGCTAGAATAAATAGGCGAGGAAGGGGCATGGCGACCCAAGCAAGACTCAGCTAGACACAGAGGTTATCAATGCACTAATAAAAGTCACCAAAGACATCAACATATAAACTTTAATTAATGGGAAAGCAATATTAAGGGGAGTGCATGATCTTCCGTAGTCACATGACACAAGCCCATCAATCCTGATGAATTAAAGCGTACTAAAACAATAAAACAAAACTACTTAATGAATTGAATACATGTAGGACCTTCTTACAGCTCTTGTATCTTTGTTTGAGGTGTGTCTTGTGCTGCTTGGTCGTCTGAATTCGGCTCTAGGGTTATACAAAAGGTTTTTAAATTCGTCTGACCTTGGGGTATTTATAGTTTCTGTCTGAGGGATCTATGCGGCGCATTAAGTTGATAGATGCGGTGCATTGACTTAACTTCGCGTGGGGTCCAAGATTAATATATTCTGGAATATTCGTAAACCGTCTTCAGATGCGGCGTAACTTGATCTTTGTATGCGGCGCATGTACTTTAGCTGTCTTGGATTGTAACTGGTGAAATCTTGATAGTGATACGCCGTATGTTAGAAGTATATTGCGGCGTATCTGGATTAGAACGAGCTTGATCTTCTTCTTTAACCAAAGTTTCATATGCGGCGCATGACAAAATTGCATGCGGCGCATTCTTCAAAGTCAGGCAATGTTCTTCGAATTCATCTAAGTATGATATTGCGTCGTATCTATTGAGTGAGATACGGCGCATCTTCTGGATTTCAGTAGACTTTTGACATCTCGCTTGTTTTGCTCCATAATTAGTCCAAAATCGCCAAGTTTCACATAATGCTTGTTTTTACCTGAGAATTACTAAAGTAAACATTAATGTATCGATTCTCATATATAATATAATAAAACAAGTCAAATAAATAGGATAAATGATGATAATAAAATGTACTTATTTGAGTTCATCAAATATCCCCCCACTTGAACTTTAATTGTCCCCAAGTAAACCTTAGAATTAATCATATGAAAATGTATTCTAAAAGATATTAGGATTTATTTTTATATTTAAGCACATATTCGTTTTGTCATAATCACACAACCAAACACTTAACGAAGTAGAAACCAAAATAATTTTTAATGTAAAACAATTCTAAATCGTTTAGTTGCTTAGTCGTGACGAATATTCTATCATAGGCTTGGCAAGTATAAGCATCTCCCCCACTAAAGCCAAGGAGTAACAAGTCTAAAGCGGTAAAAAGGGTTTGTTGGTTAAGGGTTGATCATCCTTTTTAATCTCTATCGATCTTATATTCCAGAAAAGGCGACAAAATTACAAATACATGATCGAATCCACGACCACGATACTTGCAATTGCTCAATTCCTTAACTCGAATGGGCTAAAGATAGGACCAAGTAATCTTCACCAATAATATTATATCAAAAGGGCGACAAAATCATAAATACATAGCCGAATCCACGACTACGATACTTAAGATTACTCAAATCCCTAATCTCAATAAATCAAAGATTTGGATGAAGAATGATATAGGGTATGGATAATATTTGGGATACAAATTGGTGTAAAATGAAAAATAAACAAAACAGATAAATTAAAATCCTAAGTGTGGTTAATCACTTTCCCAACCATCTCATGAATAAGACTCATATCATTGAATAACTCACGCTTTAACACTTGAAACACACGCTTTAGGTAAACACGAATTATACTCAACAAAATCTCAATCAAAGAATAACCTTAGTTGGCGTTCCCATAACGGCCAACTCCCATTCAATCCATAAATATAATATACAACAACAAATAGTGGTGATATCTCCCACTTAATACAAAACTTTACATAAGTTGGTTAAAACAAACTTCCAACTTTTCATTTTTTCTTTTTCTTTTCTATATTTTTTTTTTCGATTTTATTATTATTATTTTTTTATTTTTTATTTTTTTTTGACATCAACATATATGTGTAAAATTTCACAACTTTTCTATCACTATTTTTCCGGATAATTTTTCCATACTCTTCATACTTTCAGAAATAACTGTAATAGTGAAAGTAGCAAACACACGAAAAATAAACTAAAAGTTATACAATATTTACTTTCATACCAATTGCATTGTGCAATTTCCCGACCTAACCAAAGATAATGAATTACGCACGCAAACACAGGTAATGTAAGGAAACACACTTTGCCTAAAGAAATTAACCACGGATTTTAATCTACAGGGTAGGCTAAGGTGTAAGGGTGTATCGAAACATTATAACAAAGGTGTAAGAAACGAAAGGAATGGCTCTGAGGGTTTTTCTAGGGGTATCTTACTCTAAAAGTGAGAGTAAACAAAGGGTTTATACGGGGGTTAACTAACCAGTGTAGTTAGTTAATATCACATAACATATAAAGGCTATTTGGGTGTAATCCTAGAAATTTACCAATTTAGACAAGTCACTCCAATTATATAGATAATACTCATTATGGTGGTCTCGAATAGTATACAAGCCAAGTTCTAAAGTTTACAAGTCACCGGCACACTAAAGTTTTAATATTTTTGAAAGAATAGAGTTATGTGTGCGGTTTGTTGGGAATTAAATATTCAAGAAGGTTAATATCGGGTTCTAATCCAAGAAATACTCTAAGTGTAATTCTGCTGCTAGTGCATTATGGTTCCTGCTGTTGATGTTGTTCCTGCTGCTAGAACATTTCATCCTGCTGCTAGTGATAAATGATTCTGCTGCTAGGCTTAGCATTCTGCTGTTGTTGATCCTGCTGCTAGCGATAACTCCACAAGTTCGCAAATCCTACCATACACCTTCTTAGGGTGTCATGGAGTCCTAAACATCCTAAACTATAGTATGTTTCATGAGAATGTTAATAAAAATGATAGATCTAGTGTTTATAGTGAAAATGAGTAAAGTGGTATATATATAACATATATATTTGCATGATCTACTAATATAACTTGAAAATACATCAAATGAAAGTATAAGAGATTGGAAAATATATGAATGCTTACTTGAAGTTTAGATGAGTTTTGGAGATAAAAACTTAATTAATCTTGAGGTTTTTATTTCAAAACCTTAACTAGATTACTAATTGGTCTTGAATAACATTTGATCTTGAATTTTTGGTGAATTTTCTCTTGGTTTCTTGAAATGGCCGATCCTTAATATGATGGAAGAGATGAGAGAAATATTTTGCTAGCTAATATTGTTTACTTACATGTATGTGTAAAAATAAAAAGGGAAGTAGATAATATGGAGACAAACTATGACAAGTAATAAATGAAGCAAATGAAATGGTCTGGTAAAGTCATGGGGGTGGCGTACAATGGCATTGGATGGAAGATTTTTGTAAATTATTGTTGACTTTAGTGTATGATCTAGTGAGGTATTGTGTAGTTTAAGTGTTATCGGGTATCGAGTTGTCTTGAAATAAATATCAACGAAGCGACATAAAATACGACGAAGTTGTATAAATGGTAAAAATATATTCCTGACATGAATCGGGTGTCAGAATAATTATCGGGTTAAATTGTCGTAATCTGACGGAGTTATAAGCCCTTAAAGAAAATTATAGCAATTGGTGTAATAATACCGGGTAAAATAATAATATAAACTTTATATCATTATAATTTGTATGAAAATATATTAGGATCATTGTCGGGAGTATTTGGTATAATGTCAGTAGTAATGACGGAGTGGTAACGTTAATTATATAAACAACCATACATAAACTGTAATAATGCATACCCGTGCATGAACTACTGTACTGAATATGATACTGATGATATGCAGACTCCTCTAGCCTACGCGATGTGTCCTTAACTGAAATGCATGAATTCACAGCTAAACCAAACCGGTTACGTGAATTTTTGAACACTCGTAAACTAGATTTACGAACTTATGAATGCTGATGATGAACGGAAATTTTCTCCGGGAATGAATAGTGTCACGTGAATAGTAAAATTTCTGAAAGTTTCTCAAAATATCAAATTGACCTCGAAAACGATGAATAGTAAATAATGAATAGTAACTCATGAATAGTAAATTGTCGAGGTTCGGAAAAATGGCCTGAAATTACGAGTTGTGACATTCTCCACCCGTTAAAGAAGCGACGTCCCGGCGCTCAATTTGTTTTAATGTAGCTATGGTTTACTTTGGTCTTCCGGGTATGTCTCGTACATCCTATGCTCATTGAAATTCTCGGTATCATAAAAGTATAGAATATATTATTATTAACCACCTCACCATATACCTCAATTTTTTCTTCACCCATTCACATCACCTTTACCTTTTCATCTTTCTTCTCTCCCATTTCAAAATTTTCGACCGGCCACAATTCAAGAGAAGAAAGAAAAAAAATTCCGGCCAACTACGGCGTGCAGTTTATTGTTTCAAGGTTATTTCGTCACCAATTCTCATCACTTGCTAATCACCACCACCTTTGGAGTTTCATTTTTCATTTTTGTTACTCCTCGTGTCGCTAATCGTCGAAAATGGCACATTTCATCACCATTATTGGGATGGTTTGCATCGTGGTTGCCGTCACTCTCTTGACCTTCATTCCAGTTGAAGGTTATGAACTTTGGATTGGGCTCGTGGTGTTCATCATATCACTCACGGCCTTGTCATACGCGGTGGATAAGTTTTGGGGTCCATAGGTTTATGTTAGGAATGTTAGAATAAGTCGTGGTTAGGTTTCCATGTAATCCTTGTAATATTAGCACGTTCGATGCTAATTATGTTGTTATGTACTAATTTCCGTGATTTCTAATAAAATTCTCGTTGTTTGTGTTTTTCTTGGTTCGTCGCACCTTCTTAACATTTGCACTATTGTATATCTCTTATTGTTCTCTTGTTGTTTGTAATTGATTCTTGACTTGTACAATTTCCTTTGTTGTTTCACGATTGAGTTCTAGACTAGTGAATTGGACTTTCCGAATTTTTGGTCTGCCAATAGGTAATTGGTACTTCCACCATAAAGTGTCTTAAAGGGTGTAATCTTTGTATTTGTGTGATGGCTATTGTTGAAAGTAAAATCTGTCAATGTCAAAGGTTTACTCCAAACAATTCAAAGTTGGTCCTATGGCGCTGAGCACGTCCTATAGCGCTTGGATAGTTTCCTTGATGTTTGTTGGTTCAAGGATGGTAGGTCGTGCGTATATCTGATTGGGTAAGGATATCTTAAAGGGATTGTCAGAACTTTGCCTCCAATATGGAATTTTTAATGGTTTGCGTCAAACATCGACGTAACCTTCCGGTTGGCTTCTGGCTGTTTTAAGTCTTTCTGATGGGAATGCAATAGACTGATTTGGGGAGACGATCGACGATTACCCAAATAGCGTCGAAATCGTCTGATGTCTTGGGAAGTTTAATGACGAACTCCATTGTAATGCGTTCTCATTTCCACTGAGGAATTTCTGGTTGCTGAAGTAATCCTGATGGTTCCTGGTACTCGGCTTTTACTTTAGCGCAAGTAAGGCATTTGCTAACATACAAAGCTATGTCTGCTTTCATATTCGGCCACCAATAGAGTTTCGTGAGATCCTGATACATCTTATCAGAACTTGAATGAATGAAGTACTTCGACTTGTGCGACTCGTGCATAATCAACTCTCGTATTCCACCATAGAGAGATATCCAGTTTCTATCCTTGAAGCACAATACTCTGTCTGACCTCTTTACTAACCCATTTGCATTCTTTGGCATACCATAGGGTTTTATCATTCTGTCGATTTTCTTCCTTGAGTGCCTCAACTTGAGTCTCGAGGATTCGTGATGGTAAAGGTGAAATGATTGTCATTCCCAATGATCTGACTCTCAACGGCTTGAGGTTGGGTTATGGTTAGCTGACGTGCTTCTAGACGGCGGTTCATAAGGTGATGCAGGTGTGAATGTTCTTGCAACGATTGTGTATACACACAAGAAGTTTTGAAACCTTTAGAAATCGAGTAGGAATGCAAACCGGACATAATTTTATTATATCTGCTCTCAGTATTGCAAAATTCATCTCTGAGCGGGGCATAGGTAGTCAGCCTATGTCCAACTGTCCCGGGTTGAATATAGGTGACGAGTCTATATTCCACCGAGGTTCAATGAAGTTTAAAATACTCAGCTCAGTTATAGTAATACTAGGTCCTTCACATTTGAAGAGATGTTCTGATAGGCTAAGGCAAAGGACCAAACTCGAGGTCGAATGATGAAACTATGCAAGGAAAAGGCGTAACGCTGAAACGTATACGATATGTGTGCATGCCTATATGAAAGACATCTATAGTAATCAACTATAATAAGTGGGTATAAATGATTTGATAATAGGACACAAATCTTATTAAATATGTCAGCAACAAACCACAATTGAGGCATCAGCTTGGCAGGCAGGCACGTGGCGGTCATAGGGTGGAGTTTTTGTAAATGTAGCTATAGTCTAGGTTTTAAAATCACCCAGTTCTCTATAGCCTAGGCTCTGATACCAATCTGTCACACCCCCAAATTCGGGTTCAGCGGAAGACAACGTGTCGCTGGGGTGTAACTCAATTGGTATCACAACACAAGTGCAAAGAACGGTTTTTAACTAAATCATTTAGAATAACCATATTTACCAAAAATGATATATTACATTGTTAAAAGTGATGCGGAATTAGGCCCTTAAAATATGGTTTGAAACGGTCCCTGTATAAATATCAGAGTCTTCTATGACCATGCCCTGCCCTGCCAAAGCCTCCAGTAGCGTGCCTTTGCCAAAACCTGAAAATACATGCTAAAACGTCAACACGAGGTTGGTGAGTTCATAGAGTTTAATGAAAAGCATTGAAATTGGACCATAAGTAATGTATATGAATAGTTCATCGAACTAAATTTCTGTACAACAAGTTAGAAACCAAAGTATTATGATTTGCCCTAAGTTCAAGACACCGAAAAGGTTTTTCTAGCTGTAGGAGATCACACTCCTATGAAATGTAGGCATCGTCATACCGATGTACTGCAGGTGATCAAACACACCCGTGAAATTGTAGGTATCCTGTACCTAGGTATTGCAGGTGATCAAACACACCCGTGAAATTGTAGGTAAATCCATACCCTGATTGTAGGTGGTTACGCACCTTGAATGTGGGTAATTACGTACCCTGATATGCTAGCTACCGGTTCTTAACTTAGGCAATTTGTAAACTGATAAAAGTTATGCACTTATGTCCATGAAAATGAATCAAGTCTGAAATGAGTAAACAGTGCTCCTATCGAAGGATACACTAGTAATAAAGCAACGCATAACTATTTTGAAAGCAAGTAATGAAAATACTTTGTAATTGAGCATGTATCTCCCCCAAAGAGATTATAAAACGTATAAAAGGAGGGGCTATGAAACTCACCTGGTGCGATAGCTACGATGACAAAAGTAGATACACGAAATGAGGCACGATCTCTAATTGCAACCTAATATGAATGATGGAATCTAATGTAAGCAATGAAATGATGCCACACATGCAAATACGTATGTTAACGATACCACTTGATGATTTTGGAAAATAACGTTTATCGTCGAAAAATACATTTTTGACGTCTCGTTAAGTTTAAATACTACTTTTCGTGTAAATATGTTGAAACGGTACTCCACGATCCTTGTTTGGTGTTATATTGGTTAATATAATGTTTTCGTCGCAAAATAACTCTTTTTACAACTTGTGAAAATATGTCAAACCGGCCGTGTAAAACTAGTCGCGAAATTGTGCACATTAAATATTAGTAATCCGACTTGACATTTTCGAAAACCTTATAACGATATCTAAATATCGTTCCTTTTGACGTTGAATCAACCGCGCCTTGATCGATTAGATAATCGGCTACCAATGTTAAAAGTTATGAAAATACTAGTTTTTACACTTTATATTCCTTACAAAAGTGGGCTGTCAAAAATTATACATTTCGTCGGATCTCCAAAAATTCGTATCTCGATCGTTACAAGTTCGTTTTCTACGTTCTTTATGTCCACGCGTTCGTATAAATATGAACTAACATATTTTCAAGGGCTCGGCTCATCTAGATCACGGCTAACGACTCATTTTTACCCTTTAAAGTTCGGCCAACAGCACACTATTTTCTGAAAATTATAGTTTTCGTCGCGTAACTTTAATAATTCATAACTTCTTCGTTATAAGTCGGTTTTTAGTGATTCTTGCGCTCACGGTTTCGTTTTTGAATGAACTTTCTGATTTTAAAGGCCAAAATATTTCAAAACCTACTGAGTTTTCCAGATCTGTCGTTTAAGGACAGAACCTTGTCTATAACGTTTAAAATCCGTTTCTAAAGTTCTAAACTTACTCAAATCACTTCAAATCAACTCCACAAGTTCGCAAATCCTACCATACACCTTCTTAGGGTGTCATGGAGTCCTAAACATCCTAAACTATAGTATGTTTCATGAGAATGTTAATAAAAATGATAGATCTAGTGTTTATAGTGAAAATGAGTAAAGTGGTATATATATAACATATATATTTGCATGATCTACTAATATAACTTGAAAATACATCAAATGAAAGTATAAGAGATTGGAAAATATATGAATGCTTACTTGAAGTTTAGATGAGTTTTGGAGATAAAAACTTAATTAATCTTGAGGTTTTTATTTCAAAACCTTAACTAGATTACTAATTGGTCTTGAATAACATTTGATCTTGAATTTTTGGTGAATTTTCTCTTGGTTTCTTGAAATGGCCGATCCTTAATATGATGGAAGAGATGAGAGAAATATTTTGCTAGCTAATATTGTTTACTTACATGTATGTGTAAAAATAAAAAGGGAAGTAGATAATATGGAGACAAACTATGACAAGTAATAAATGAAGCAAATGAAATGGTCTGGTAAAGTCATGGGGGTGGCGTACAATGGCATTGGATGGAAGATTTTTGTAAATTATTGTTGACTTTAGTGTATGATCTAGTGAGGTATTGTGTAGTTTAAGTGTTATCGGGTATCGAGTTGTCTTGAAATAAATATCAACGAAGCGACATAAAATACGACGAAGTTGTATAAATGGTAAAAATATATTCCTGACATGAATCGGGTGTCAGAATAATTATCGGGTTAAATTGTCGTAATCTGACGGAGTTATAAGCCCTTAAAGAAAATTATAGCAATTGGTGTAATAATACCGGGTAAAATAATAATATAAACTTTATATCATTATAATTTGTATGAAAATATATTAGGATCATTGTCGGGAGTATTTGGTATAATGTCAGTAGTAATGACGGAGTGGTAACGTTAATTATATAAACAACCATACATAAACTGTAATAATGCATACCCGTGCATGAACTACTGTACTGAATATGATACTGATGATATGCAGACTCCTCTAGCCTACGCGATGTGTCCTTAACTGAAATGCATGAATTCACAGCTAAACCAAACCGGTTACGTGAATTTTTGAACACTCGTAAACTAGATTTACGAACTTATGAATGCTGATGATGAACGGAAATTTTCTCCGGGAATGAATAGTGTCACGTGAATAGTAAAATTTCTGAAAGTTTCTCAAAATATCAAATTGACCTCGAAAACGATGAATAGTAAATAATGAATAGTAACTCATGAATAGTAAATTGTCGAGGTTCGGAAAATGGCCTGAAATTACGAGTTGTGACATTCTCCACCCGTTAAAGGAGCGACGTCCCGGCGCTCAATTTGTTTTAATGTAGCTATGGTTTACTTTGGTCTTCCGGGTATGTCTCGTTCATCCTATGCTCATTGAAATTCTCGGGTATCATAAAAGTATAGAATATATTATTTTATTATATATTCCCACACACATCACCATATACCTCAATTATTACTTCCACCCATTCACATCACCTTTACCTTTTCATCTTTCTTCTCTCCCATTTCAAAATTTTCGACCGGCCACAATTCAAGAGAAGAAAGAAAAAAAAATTCCGGCCAACTACGGCGTGCAGTTTATTGTTTCAAGGTTATTTCGTCACCAATTCTCATCACTTGCTAATCACCACCACCTTTGGAGTTTCATTTTTCATTTTTGTTACTCCTCGTGTCGCTAATCGTCGAAAATGGCACATTTCATCACCATTATTGGGATGGTTTGCATCGTGGTTGCCGTCACTCTCTTGACCTTCATTCCAGTTGAAGGTTATGAACTTTGGATTGGGCTCGTGGTGTTCATCATATCACTCACGGCCTTGTCATACGCGGTGGATAAGTTTTGGGGTCCATAGGTTTATGTTAGGAATGTTAGAATAAGTCGTGGTTAGGTTTCCATGTAATCCTTGTAATATTAGCACGTTCGATGCTAATTATGTTGTTATGTACTAATTTCCGTGATTTCTAATAAAATTCTCGTTGTTTGTGTTTTTCTTGGTTCGTCGCACCTTCTTAACATTTGCACTATTGTATATCTCTTATTGTTCTCTTGTTGTTTGTAATTGATTCTTGACTTGTACAATTTCCTTTGTTGTTTCACGATTGAGTTCTAGACTAGTGAATTGGACTTTCCGAATTTTTGGTCTGCCAATAGGTAATTGGTACTTCCACCATAAAGTGTCTTAAAGGGTGTAATCTTTGTATTTGTGTGATGGCTATTGTTGAAAGTAAAATCTGTCAATGTCAAAGGTTTACTCCAAACAATTCAAAGTTGGTCCTATGGCGCTGAGCACGTCCTATAGCGCTTGGATAGTTTCCTTGATGTTTGTTGGTTCAAGGATGGTAGGTCGTGCGTATATCTGATTGGGTAAGGATATCTTAAAGGGATTGTCAGAACTTTGCCTCCAATATGGAATTTTTAATGGTTTGCGTCAAACATCGACGTAACCTTCCGGTTGGCTTCTGGCTGTTTTAAGTCTTTCTGATGGGAATGCAATAGACTGATTTGGGGAGACGATCGACGATTACCCAAATAGCGTCGAAATCGTCTGATGTCTTGGGAAGTTTAATGACGAACTCCATTGTAATGCGTTCTCATTTCCACTGAGGAATTTCTGGTTGCTGAAGTAATCCTGATGGTTCCTGGTACTCGGCTTTTACTTTAGCGCAAGTAAGGCATTTGCTAACATACAAAGCTATGTCTGCTTTCATATTCGGCCACCAATAGAGTTTCGTGAGATCCTGATACATCTTATCAGAACTTGAATGAATGAAGTACTTCGACTTGTGCGACTCGTGCATAATCAACTCTCGTATTCCACCATAGAGAGATATCCAGTTTCTATCCTTGAAGCACAATACTCTGTCTGACCTCTTTACTAACCCATTTGCATTCTTTGGCATACCATAGGGTTTTATCATTCTGTCGATTTTCTTCCTTGAGTGCCTCAACTTGAGTCTCGAGGATTCGTGATGGTAAAGGTGAAATGATTGTCATTCCCAATGATCTGACTCTCAACGGCTTGAGGTTGGGTTATGGTTAGCTGACGTGCTTCTAGACGGCGGTTCATAAGGTGATGCAGGTGTGAATGTTCTTGCAACGATTGTGTATACACACAAGAAGTTTTGAAACCTTTAGAAATCGAGTAGGAATGCAAACCGGACATAATTTTATTATATCTGCTCTCAGTATTGCAAAATTCATCTCTGAGCGGGGCATAGGTAGTCAGCCTATGTCCAACTGTCCCGGGTTGAATATAGGTGACGAGTCTATATTCCACCGAGGTTCAATGAAGTTTAAAATACTCAGCTCAGTTATAGTAATACTAGGTCCTTCACATTTGAAGAGATGTTCTGATAGGCTAAGGCAAAGGACCAAACTCGAGGTCGAATGATGAAACTATGCAAGGAAAAGGCGTAACGCTGAAACGTATACGATATGTGTGCATGCCTATATGAAAGACATCTATAGTAATCAACTATAATAAGTGGGTATAAATGATTTGATAATAGGACACAAATCTTATTAAATATGTCAGCAACAAACCACAATTGAGGCATCAGCTTGGCAGGCAGGCACGTGGCGGTCATAGGGTGGAGTTTTTGTAAATGTAGCTATAGTCTAGGTTTTAAAATCACCCAGTTCTCTATAGCCTAGGCTCTGATACCAATCTGTCACACCCCCAAATTCGGGTTCAGCGGAAGACAACGTGTCGCTGGGGTGTAACTCAATTGGTATCACAACACAAGTGCAAAGAACGGTTTTTAACTAAATCATTTAGAATAACCATATTTACCAAAAATGATATATTACATTGTTAAAAGTGATGCGGAATTAGGCCCTTAAAATATGGTTTGAAACGGTCCCTGTATAAATATCAGAGTCTTCTATGACCATGCCCTGCCCTGCCAAAGCCTCCAGTAGCGTGCCTTTGCTAAAACCTGAAAATACATGCTAAAACGTCAACACGAGGTTGGTGAGTTCATAGAGTTTAATGAAAAGCATTGAAATTGGACCATAAGTAATGTATATGAATAGTTCATCGAACTAAATTTCTGTACAACAAGTTAGAAACCAAAGTATTATGATTTGCCCTAAGTTCAAGACACCGAAAAGGTTTTTCTAGCTGTAGGAGATCACGCTCCTATGAAATGTAGGCATCGTCATACCGATGTACTGCAGGTGATCAAACACACCCGTGAAATTGTAGGTATCCTGTACCTAGGTATTGCAGGTGATCAAACACACCCGTGAAATTGTAGGTAAATCCATACCCTGATTGTAGGTGGTTACGCACCTTGAATGTGGGTAATTACGTACCCTGATATGCTAGCTACCGGTTCTTAACTTAGGCAATTTGTAAACTGATAAAAGTTATGCACTTATGTCCATGAAAATGAATCAAGTCTGAAATGAGTAAACAGTGCTCCTATCGAAGGATACACTAGTAATAAAGCAACGCATAACTATTTTGAAAGCAAGTAATGAAAATACTTTGTAATTGAGCATGTATCTCCCCCAAAGAGATTATAAAACGTATAAAAGGAGGGGCTATGAAACTCACCTGGTGCGATAGCTACGATGACAAAAGTAGATACACGAAATGAGGCACGATCTCTAATTGCAACCTAATATGAATGATGGAATCTAATGTAAGCAATGAAATGATGCCACACATGCAAATACGTATGTTAACGATACCACTTGATGATTTTGGAAAATAACGTTTATCGTCGAAAAATACATTTTTGACGTCTCGTTAAGTTTAAATACTACTTTTCGTGTAAATATGTTGAAACGGTACTCCACGATCCTTGTTTGGTGTTATATTGGTTAATATAATGTTTTCGTCGCAAAATAACTCTTTTTACAACTTGTGAAAATATGTCAAACCGGCCGTGTAAAACTAGTCGCGAAATTGTGCACATTAAATATTAGTAATCCGACTTGACATTTTCGAAAACCTTATAACGATATCTAAATATCGTTCCTTTTGACGTTGAATCAACCGCGCCTTGATCGATTAGATAATCGGCTACCAATGTTAAAAGTTATGAAAATACTAGTTTTTACACTTTATATTCCTTACAAAAGTGGGCTGTCAAAAATTATACATTTCGTCGGATCTCCAAAAATTCGTATCTCGATCGTTACAAGTTCGTTTTCTACGTTCTTTATGTCCACGCGTTCGTATAAATATGAACTAACATATTTTCAAGGGCTCGGCTCATCTAGATCACGGCTAACGACTCATTTTTACCCTTTAAAGTTCGGCCAACAGCACACTATTTTCTGAAAATTATAGTTTTCGTCGCGTAACTTTAATAATTCATAACTTCTTCGTTATAAGTCGGTTTTTAGTGATTCTTGCGCTCACGGTTTCGTTTTTGAATGAACTTTCTGATTTTAAAGGCCAAAATATTTCAAAACCTACTGAGTTTTCCAGATCTGTCGTTTAAGGACAGAACCTTGTCTATAACGTTTAAAATCCGTTTCTAAAGTTCTAAACTTACTCAAATCACTTCAAATCAACTCCACAAGTTCGCAAATCCTACCATACACCTTCTTAGGGTGTCATGGAGTCCTAAACATCCTAAACTATAGTATGTTTCATGAGAATGTTAATAAAAATGATAGATCTAGTGTTTATAGTGAAAATGAGTAAAGTGGTATATATATAACATATATATTTGCATGATCTACTAATATAACTTGAAAATACATCAAATGAAAGTATAAGAGATTGGAAAATATATGAATGCTTACTTGAAGTTTAGATGAGTTTTGGAGATAAAAACTTAATTAATCTTGAGGTTTTTATTTCAAAACCTTAACTAGATTACTAATTGGTCTTGAATAACATTTGATCTTGAATTTTTGGTGAATTTTCTCTTGGTTTCTTGAAATGGCCGATCCTTAATATGATGGAAGAGATGAGAGAAATATTTTGCTAGCTAATATTGTTTACTTACATGTATGTGTAAAAATAAAAAGGGAAGTAGATAATATGGAGACAAACTATGACAAGTAATAAATGAAGCAAATGAAATGGTCTGGTAAAGTCATGGGGGTGGCGTACAATGGCATTGGATGGAAGATTTTTGTAAATTATTGTTGACTTTAGTGTATGATCTAGTGAGGTATTGTGTAGTTTAAGTGTTATCGGGTATCGAGTTGTCTTGAAATAAATATCAACGAAGCGACATAAAATACGACGAAGTTGTATAAATGGTAAAAATATATTCCTGACATGAATCGGGTGTCAGAATAATTATCGGGTTAAATTGTCGTAATCTGACGGAGTTATAAGCCCTTTAAGAAAATTATAGCAATTGTGTAATAATACCGGGTAAAATAATAATATAAAACTTTATATTATTATAATTTGTATGAAAATATATTAGGATCATTGTCGGAGTATTTGGTTAATGTAGTAAGTAATGACGAGTGGTAACGTTAATTATATAAACAACCATACATAAACTGTAATAATGCATACCCGTGCATGAACTACTATACTGAATATGATACTGATGATATGCAGACTCCTCTAGCCTACCGATGTGTCCTTAACTGAAATGCATGAATTCACAGCTAAACCAAACGGTTACGTGAATTTTTGAACACTCGTAAACTAGATTACGAATTATGAATGCTGAGATGACGGAAATTTTCTCGGGAATGAATAGTGTCACGTGAATAGTAAATTTCTGAAAGTTTCTCAAAATCAAATTGACTCGAAAACGATGAATAGTAAATAATGAATAGTAACTCATGAATAGTAATTGTCGAGTTCGGAAATGGCCTGAAATTACGAGTTGTGACCCCATGATCAAACCGAATGAGTTTGAGTTATGGAGGATGAGAGTTGAGCAATATTTTATGGTTCAAAGATTAATGCTTTTGGACATAATTCAATTATGGCGATTCCTTCACTTTAGGCTATTCAGATGTTCTTGTTGAAGGAAAACAGTTAGAAAAAGAAATACATGGACCAATAGTTCCAATGATGAAAAGATACAGAAGAGAAATGATCAGAAAGCAAGAAACTTGTTGCTTATGACCATTCCTGGTGATGCAGATGCTATCTTTTAGCAAATATCTTGGGTGCAAAAACTCTCTTTGAAGAGATTTGTGTATGGTTTGGTGGTAATGAAACTACCAAAAAGACACAGAAGACTTTACTAAAGCACCAATTTGAAAACTTTACTGCTTTTAGTAATGAGTCTCTTGATAAACTATTTTCAAGACTACACAAGCTTGTCAGTCAGTTAGCTGTGTTGGGTGTTGAGACTGAGAAGGAAGATCTCAACATGAAGTTCTTGAAAAGTCTACCTAATGATTTCCATACTCATGTTATTGTCTGGATGAACAAACCAGAAATTGAAACAATGAAACTTAATGATTTGTTCAATAACTTTAAAATTGTTGAACAAAGTCTGAAGAGGGGTGGAAATTATGGTACTAGTTCTGGGAATGCTGCACTCTTATCAGTTCCTAGTGTTAGTCATTCAGAGGAGGTAGATGAAGTTGAAAGTGTTTCTAATGTTACTTATGGTGGTCCTTCTACTAGTTTACAAAAGGATATTGCTGGACTTGGAGATCCAACATTTTATGCCTTTATAACTAGTCAAGCTAGTGGTTCTCCTCTAAATCATGAAGACCTTGATAAGGTAGATGGTGATGATTTGGAAGTGATGGATATTAAGTGGCAAGTTGCTTTACTTAGCATGAGGGCTAAGAAGTTTTGGCAGAAAACTGGAAAGCAAATTACCATAAATGGTAATGATACTGCTGGGTTCGATAAGAAGAAAGTGGAATGTTTTAACTGTTATAGGTTGGGACAC
This sequence comes from Artemisia tridentata subsp. tridentata, assembly GCA_021014915.2. Taxonomy (NCBI): domain Eukaryota; kingdom Viridiplantae; phylum Streptophyta; class Magnoliopsida; order Asterales; family Asteraceae; genus Artemisia; species Artemisia tridentata. The sequence continues at coordinate 412,481,905 of CP139509.1, forward strand.
TTTGCTAAAGAATGTAGAAGCCCAAGGAAGCAGGATAATAGGAACACATGGTATAAGCAAGAGAGGAACAAGGAAGTACTGGTGGAAGAGCCAAATGCTATGCTGGCTATTGATGGTATTGGATATGATTGGAGCTCTATGGCTACTGAAGAGGATGCACCACCAAATGCGGCTCTTATGGCCACTGAATTTGCTCTAATGGCTTCTTCTGATTCAGAGGTAGATACCATTCCTACTTTTACTAATTCATGTCTTAATCTTAGCAATTATGAAGACATTAAAAAGAGATTTGATGCTTTTCGAGAAGAGTTAATTGATGCCCTTCATAATTTAGCTAATCATAAGAGGTGTGTAGGAGTTTTAGAAAAACAGATTCAACATTTTAAAAAGAATGAATCTACGTTTACTGATGACTTAAATGCTTTAAAAAGAGGAATAGCATTTAGAGATGAATTACTTAATGATCAAAGTAGACAGTTATCTGAAGTCAAAACTGAAAAAGAAAATGTTAAAGTTACTATAGATACTTTAGCACATGCCTCAGAAGGAATGAATAAGATTTGGGAAGCTCAGGTAATTGATAAAGCTAATTCAGGTGTAGGTTACAAAACTGTCCCTCCACCATATAGAGGTGTTCCTTCACCTCCAGGTGTTGACCTAGCACATACAGGTTTAGCTGAGTTTCAAGAACTAATCATGGAATATGGTTCTAAGGCTAGTAAGAGCCTTAAGGTAGCAAAGATAAGTAAAAGTTTAGATAAAACTTTACTTTATCAGGACAAGGTGTCCTTTGCTAAGAAAAGAGAAACTATAGTTGTTGAAGATTGTACAACTGATAGTGATGATGAAGAAGACCAGGTTATGTCTAAACCTGTTTTGGTTAAGAAAGTAGGAACAAGTGTTCCTAAGATAGTCAAACACAATACTGATAGGCCTAAATCAAACATTAAGCATGTTAGGCAACCAGTTAGATATTGTGAGCAATATAGAACCACCAACAAGCCTAGAGGTAACCAAAGGAATTGGAACAACCTCAAGTCTAACCAATTAGGTGATGACTTTGCTTTTTATAATAAAGCTTGTTATACATATGGTAGTTTTGACCATCTTGCAGCTTTCTGCAACCAATGGGTATTTGGGTATGAAAACCATAGAGTGAAACTTAAAAGGCAAACGCCTAAATCTCAATTTCGCTCTAGTTTTAAGAAGACAAACCCCAGAGTAGTCAAAAACAAGTCTGGCTCAATCTCAGATCCTGCTGCTAGACTAATGGATCCTGCTGCTAAACAAGTTCATTCTGCTGCTCGACCATTTATGACTATTAACCCAAAATCAACAGCTAAGGGTGCAAAAACATTTTTTAAACATGCACCAACAACTGTTCTAAGGCCCATTCAAACAAAGGCATTGGTCCAAAAACAAGTTTGGAAACCAAAGGGTAGAACTACAAAGTTAGCAGATTCTGCTGCTAAGCGTGTGGTTCATTCTGCTGCTAAGGAAAATAGGGCAAATGCTGTTAAGGCCTCAGCATGTTGGATTCTTAAATCCAATGTTGCATCAACTGTCCTTAAAAGATTGAATTATATTGATGCAAGAGGCAGATCCAAGTCAGTAATGGCTTGGATCCCCAAAAGAAACTAACACTCTTATTTGTGTGCAGGAACATTCAAATGATCAGGAAGAGGATCAAGGATACTCAGATAGTGGATGTTCAAGGCACATGACAGGCAACATGTCTTATCTCTCAGATTTTGAAGCATTCAATGGAGGATATGTTACCTTTGGAGGGGGTGTTCGTGGAAAAATTTCTGGTAAAGGTACAATCAAAACTGGAAATTTAGATTATGAAGATGTGTACTATGTAAAAGAGCTAAATTATAATCTTTTTAGTGTCTCACAAATGTGTGACAAAAAGAATAATGTGCTTTTCTGTGAGACTGAATGTCTTGTACTTTCTCCTGATTTTAAGATGCCTGATGAAAGTCAAGTACTTCTTAGAATTCCTAAAAAGGGCAACATGTACAGTGTAGACATGAAGAACATTATCCCTAAAAAGAATTTAAATTGTCTTGTTGCAAAGGCCACATTGGATGAATCAATGAAATGGCATAGAAGGCTTGGTCATATTAACTTCAAAACCATAAATAAAATTGTTATGAATGGTTTGGTAAGAGGTTTACCTCACAAAAGATTTGAAAATGATCAAACATGCATTGCTTGTCTAAAAGGTAAACAACACAAAGCCACTTGTAAGCCCAAGATTTTTAACTCTATCAATCAGTCTTTGTTTATGCTACATATGGACTTATTTGGACCTGTTTCAGTGATGAGCATAATGCATAAGAGATATTGTCTAGTTATTACTGATGACTATAGTAGATTTACATGGGTTTTCTTTTTAGCCACTAAGGATGAGACATCAAGCATCCTTAAGGACTTGATTACACAGATAGAAAACCAAGTAAACAAGAAAGTGAAAGTCATTAGATTTGATAATGGGACAGAATTTAAGAATAGAGTTATGGATGACTTCTGCAAAGAAAAGGGTATTAAGAGAGAATTTAGTGTTGCTAGAACACCACAACAGAATGGTGTAGCTGAAAGAAAGAATAGAACACTAATTGAAGCTGCTAGAACAATGTTAGCTGATTCTAAGCTACCAATAAATTTTTGGGCAGAGGCAGTCAACACTGCTTGCTATGTTCAAAATAGAGTTTTAGTTGTGCAGCCTCACAATAAGAGATCATATGAACTTTTTAATGGTAGAACTCCTGCAATAGGATTTCTTAGACCTTTTGGATGTCAAGTGACAATTCTCAATACCTTAGACCATTTAGGAAAATTCGATGGTAAGGCAGATGAAGGTTTCTTTGTTGGTTATTCTCTTAATAGCAAAGCATATAGAGTTTACAACACAAAGAAAAGAAATAGTAGAAGAAAATCTACATGTGGAGTTTTTAGAAAATAAATCCAATGTAGAAGGTCAAGGACCAAAATGGCTATTTGATCTAGAGTATCTAACAAATTCAATGAATTATGTGCCTTTTGTTGTAGAAACTAATAATTTTGCAGGTTCTAATACAACAAATGAGGCAGAGTTAGAGAAAGATCAAAATGATGTGATAATGCCAATATGGTCAAGTTCAATTGTGGAATCAACTTCGACAACTGATGAATCTTCTTCTAGCAAAGCTAAAGAAGGTGTTGAAGATGAAAGTAAAGAATATGGAACTCAGGAACAACAAAATGTTTCTACTGGTAGTATTTCTGTTGCTTCTGGTAGTGTCTCTGTTCCTGCTGGTCATTCTGCTGCTGAGCCAGAGCACTCTGCTGCTAAGCTTACTGATTCTGCTGTTCGGCCAAATGACTCTGCTGCTGGCCCTTCAGAAACAAAAGAAGCAGAATTCACAGATAATGAGGTGGATTTGGGTAATCTTCCACCATCTTATCAAGTTCCTTCTACACCACAAACAAGAATTCACAAAGTTCACTCCCTTGAACATGTGATTGGAGATATACAGTCAGGTGTGAAGACAAGACAACAATTGATGTCTTCAGACCAACAAGGGCTTCTTGATGCCCTTTATGCTTCAAAACAGCATGAGCTTTTAAACTCTTGCTTGTTTGTATGTTTTCTCTCACAAGCTGAACCAAAGACAATTCTTACAGCCCTAGATGATTCAAGCTGGTTAGAGGCTATGCAAGAAGAGCTTCTTCAGTTCAAGATTCAAAAGGTTTGGGTGCTAGTTGATTTACCTACAGGTGTAAAGGTAATTGGCACTAGATGGGTTTTTAAGAACAAAAGGGATGAAAGAGGAATAGTGATCAAGAATAAGGCTAGATTAGTAGCCCCAGGGTACACACAAGAAGAAGGAATAGACTATGATGAGGTTTATGCTCCAGTAGCAAGGATTGAGGCAATTAGGCTGTTTCTAGCTTATGCTTCATTTTTAGGCTTCACAGTCTACCAAATGGATGTCAAGAGTGCATTTTTATATGGTAAAATTGAAAAAGAGGTGTATGTTTCACAACCTCCAGGCTTCATTGACCCATTACATCTAAACAAAGTGTACAGAGTAGTGAAAGCTCTATATGGCCTTCATCAGGCACCAAGAGCTAGGTATACAACACTAGCTTCCTATTTATTAGAAAATGGATTTTAAAGAGGAATGATTGATCAGACACTTTTCATCAAACAGCACAAGAAGGATCTTCTGTTAGTGCAGGTGTATGTGGATGATATTATCTTTGGATCTACTAGGAAGGAGATGTGTTTAGAGTTTGAGAAACTTATGAAAGATAAGTTTCAGATGAGTTCCATGGGGGAACTTACATTCTTTTTGGGTTTGCAAGTTAAGCAATCATCTGAAGGCATATTTATTAGTCAAGACAAATATGTTGCAGAGATACTTAGAAAATTTCAATTTGCTGATTCAAAATAGCAAGCACACCAATGGACTCTGAGAAGCACCTTCTGAAAGATGAAGATGGAGAGAGTGTAGATGTACACACTTACAGATCTATGATAGGCTCTTTGATGTACCTTACATCATCTAGACCTGATATCATGTTCCCTGTTTGTGTTTGTGCAAGATTTCAAGTTACTCCAAAAGTTTCTCATTTAACTGCAGTCAAGAGAATTTTTAGATATCTCAAAGGTCAACCAAGGTTGGGTATATGGTATTCTAGGGAATCTCCTTTTGACTTGGTAGCATATTCGGATAGTGATTATGCTGGTGCTAGCTTGGACAGAAAGTCAACAACTGGAGGATGTAAATTCCTTGGGTGTAGACTTGTCTCATGGCAGTGTAAGAAGCAAACAAGTTTGGCAAATTCAACAACTGAAGCTGAATATATAGCTGCTGCAAGTTGCTCTAGTCAAGTTCTATGGCTTCAAAACCAACTCCTTGATTATGGGTACAATTTCTTAAACACTGTTATTCATATTTATAATAGTAGTACAATTTGTATTATTAAAAATCCAGTGCAACATTCTAAAACAAAACACATTGAAATTAGACATCACTTTATAAGAGACTGCAATGAGAAAAGATTAATTCAAGTTCTTAAAATTGCTTCAGAACACAACTTTGCAGATCTGCTAACAAAAGCTTTTGATGTTTCAAGGTTTCAGTACTTGGTAGCAAGTATTGGAATGCTTAATCTTTAAATTTTCAATATGATGTGTTTTTGTAAATAAATTTTTGTTGTTACTACTGATTTATATGATACTGCTGTTATTACAAAAGTTTGTGCTTCTAGTACAAATTTTAAATTGTGTTATTCATACAGTTGGTCTTATGTTTATTCTAATGCAAGACAAGTACTTTGTACATTGTTATTTTGGTTTTAGTCTAACAATTTCAGGTATGAATATGTGAACACAAAGGATGTTTCAAGTGAAATGGAAACAGCAGAATTGAGATATTAGCTGCTGACCATATTAGGTTTATGATGGACTGAGTTTGGGACTTTAAAGCTCCTTAAAACTACTTTCTTGAAATCTAGTTACGATATTTCACATTGAATTGATGACTTAGTTGATCAGATAATAACTGATGCAACTCACTTTCTATCATTTTATACTTTTAAGTATAATGTGCAAGTCTGAGGACATCTCATAGAAAGAACAGCTAGTAAAAGTGAATCTAACACTTGTGTTAGAGGCAACAATTACTATGAGCTGGAAACCCTGTCAAGAAAATCTTTTGAATAGATTTATCTTTACACAGGCAGTTATTTATAACTGAAAAATATTGGTTCTCACACAACCAGAGGTTGCTTTAAACCGAAATGTTGATTAAGTGTCTGTTATACACTTGATCCCTTCAAAATGGTTGAAAGTAGTATGATTTTTCAATTCTAAAATTCATGAACATACTGCTAAGTCAAAAAGGTTTCTTAAAAGGATTTTCAAGAGATTCACAAAAACCATCCATTGATGGATCATGAATCAAAATGTCCACTGATTCACCTCTCATAGGAGTTAACACACCTAGAAGTGATGAGGGCAGTAACTTAAACTCTTAAGGAATTGATGGCTTCATGTACAATATTGTCTGACAACAAGTTCACATTGATAGATCAGTCAAAGGTACATAGTGAGATCTTCCAAACAAGGGGAGGAAACAAAAGTTATTTGCTTCAGGGGAGGAAATAATGGCCCAGAAAAGGAAGATAATCCAATAAAAGGAAGGAGAAGACAAGAGCATACAAGATGATGAGGAGGTTGAAAATGACAAGAATAGAGCTTATTCTGGAGTATTATATATATTCAGAAGGGATGAAGCATTCCAAAGGAGAAAGTTCTATCTAGGTCAAACGAAGAAAAGTTTCAATTTCACTTCAAAGACATGCTGGTTAGATGATTTCACTTGTTGAAACAAGCATCCAAGATACACAGCATCATTGCCTCTTATAATTCCTCCATCCAAGGAAATTGCACCATCTTTTAGTCCAAGATTGGTTCAATATGTTTTGATATTGTTAAAGTCAAAGAAGAGCAAAGCAGATGAATTACTGAGAAGATATTCAATCTTGAAGAACAGAAGTGTTTGAAAGATCTTCACAAGTCCTCATTTAATTCAGAAAACATGTTTGAAATGGTTCACATGTTTAGGGGAGGATTGTTGGGAATTAAATATTCAAGAAGGTTAATATCGGGTTCTAATCCAAGAAATACTCTAAGTGTAATTCTGCTGCTAGTGCATTATGGTTCTGCTGTTAATGTTGTTCCTGCTGCTAGAACATTTCATCCTGCTGCTAGTGATAAATGATTCTGCTGCTAGGCTTAGCATTCTGCTGTTGTTGATCCTGCTGCTAGCGATAACTCATTGCTGCCGATAGTGAACATTCTGCTGCTGAGTGGATAAGATCGAAAAGATATTATTTGTATTTTGGTCAACAATATACGGTAGATAATATCTTACCCCATGTGCTTAGTTAACAAGTTGTATACATAGATACATGTTGTATCTTATGTACTGACACTCAAAAGGATAAGTTAACAAAGTAAGTCGGCTAAGACTTTAAGCAATATGTAAAGATCTCTTGGACTATAAAAGAGATCTTAGTTGTGATATTAGTGTAGTTAGTCAAGTGTTAGTCCATGCATATGTTATTGTAAGAACATATAACTGTTAGATAAGAACAAACACAAAAACATCACAAGTTAGAAAAACTTAAGATTCAAGGTTGTAACCCTAGTGATATTTCAAGATCACTCGTATTATTATCTTTAATAATACTGAATCGTTTGGTGATAATCTTTATGTGTTCATTGCTAACTAACAAACATAACAATTCCATTTCCATAACATACACAACCTTCTAAGTTTGGTTGAGTGAATTCCGCGCACTTAATCATTTTAACACAACATATCATACACACAAAGTCACAAGGTTTAACCACCTTAATCGTGTGTCCAAGATCCTAGCACGGTTATGTAATTTAGACTTTAAACAAAAACATGCTAAAAAAAATTTTAAATTTTGATATATTAAGCGCATTTTAAGCATATTTTGAAAAAGTTTAGGACAAGTAAGTGTTCTAATTCTCCATCCCCCCACTTAAGTTAAACAACGTCCTCGTTGTTTGTGTCAAATGTTAAAAACTGGAAAATAAAAGAATTAGAACAGAAAAACTCCCCTGTTATTTGCTCGGTATGATCCTCCATTATTCGTATAAGAGCAAAAATCAACTTTCTTGTGGATGAGAACGTTTAAGCTTCATAAATGATGTATCCACAAAAATGCAGGAATCTATAATACCATTTAGACTTTAACACACCTGAGTTAGAAAGGTTCAAACTTGCATAATACATTAGTAGTTAGTAAAAATAAAACCTAAAAAATTAAACTGTAAATCATCAGGTCAGTCGATACGCCGTATCTTATGGAAGAAGATACGCCATATCGAGCCTGGAATAAATACGAATCAGAATAAAAGATGCGTCGCATCCTTAACCAGGGATGCGCCGCATTAAATAAACTGACAGAAAGTTTTAAAGTCTAAAATAAAAATGCAGAAAATGAAATAAGATATGACCAGTGCAGGTGATGCGTCGCATCTTATGATGGAGATGTGCCGCATCTTCTGCAGGTCTGACAGACTCGACACAGAACAGAAAAGTAAAAATTTTTCCTTCGGGTTGTCTCCCGGTCAGCACTTATCTTTATTCCAGAGTCTTCAAGTTAGACTCACGTTCAGCTCCTTATTTCGTTCTATTGATCCCCACATGTCCGTGCACGATGTAGTTGCGAATTACTTCGTCATGAACATATTCCGGCCCCAATTCAAGTACACCTTTGTAGAATCCTTTCATCTTTTGGTACGGATACTCGATCCCTTCCTCAGCGTCATTTTCATCTACAAAAAGAAATGGTGTAAATTTGTAACAAAATTTGTTAGGGGCATGTTTAAACCTTGGGTCAGCACGAGGCATCATGTAAGTGATAACGTTGCTTCCACTTTGAAAGGTGATCTTTCCTTCAAATCTTTTAGCGTTAATTTCGACCTTCTTACAAAATGGTTTCCCAACGATCACGTCACCCATCTCAACATCACGATAAGTATCCATGTTTTCCACCACGGTGAAATCTGTAACAATAGTTAAATTCCCGAAAAAAATAGGTACATTCATGAATATTCCAACTACGTTTTTCCCTCTATACTCAATTTTGTTTTTCATTATAGAATTATAGAAATCTTTTGACATTACATTAATTGGTAAAATAGGTAAAATAGGGTAGTGAATGTCTTAAGGGGCATAACACTAACGCTAGCTCCTAAGTCAGCTAATGCATTATTGAAAGATATGTCATTAATTGAACAAGGTAAAGTAAAACTTCCTGGGTCCTTTTCTTAGATGGAAGTTTGTTGAGCAATGCTGCTGAGCTTCTTTCCCCTATTGTTACAGTGTAAGCCTCTTCAAGTTTGGACTTGTTTGTAAGCAAGCTCTTCAAATATTTAGCATATTTTGGCATTTGCACTAGGGCTTCCATAAATGGTATGCTTAGCTGCAGCTGCTTGAGATTTTCCAGGAACTTCCTTTGATAGGCATCTTCTTTCCCCTTCCTTACCCTATGTGGAAAAGGTAGTGTTGATTGTTTAAGTTCAACAGAAGGTTCTTCTCTAATCACAGGTTCTGGATTAGTCTCTTTTGGTTGCTCTTGCTCAGATGATATAGATTCAGGGGAAATCTTGTTTGTGCTATTATCCTCGGGTGTCTCTCCGATTTGAAAGGTTGACTTTCCGCCTCTAGTTGTAATCCCTTTCAAATCGTGTTTTACCAAAAGAACCTTGTTAAGCACCGTTGACAATTGGTGCACTTCAATTGCCAATCCATTAATCATGTTGTTTTGTTCCTTTAGTAACAGCTCATGACTTCCTTTGAATTCATTAATAAATTTTCTTGCTTCATGATGTTCTTTTTCATTTGCTTGAGCGATTAGTAGTGCAAACTCTTTCATGGTAAGGTTTCTTTGGGGTCTTCCGAACCAGTTGGGGAAAATATCGAACATTGTTCCTGAAAATTAAAGACAGGTAGATTTCAAAGTAAAAACTTCCTAGTGTAAGGGTAAGTTAGAATATTTTCCGTTCGGGAATAAGAAAAATAAAAGTTGCTGATATCTGTAGACGATGCGCCGTATCCAGAAAGTTGGATACGCCGCATCTTATCACGTTAAAATTTAATCAGACTTTTATTCAAAAAACAAATACACCGCTTATGAATTAGAATGCGCCGTATCAAGTTTAAATTATCAAAAATCGATTATATTTATTAAAATTAAATGCGTCGTATTAACAAAAGCTAATGCGCCGTATTTTCGTTACGTTTCAAAATACAAGATTTTTGATTTAGTAGATGCGCCGTATCGATAAAGATCGATGCGTCGCTTCTGTTTAATAATTTGAAAAATTGTTTTTAATTTAAATAGAAAATATGTAATACCTGAAATTTAAATAACCTATAAAATGACCAAATTACCCCTGAAGCTATAAAACCTAAATAAATAACTTATAACAATTCTGAATTAATTCCAAACTTCTGAAAATGAACTACATATCAAGTAATTAAAATTCTGGGATAACATCACATTATATTAAATGTACAAAAATTACAAAATCACATATACATTTATGTATGGTCCGAAAATATAATTAAATAAACTTTATATATATTTTGCAAAATCATTTTAATTAGATAATTACAAAATAAATATGGGAATTGTACACCAAATCAAAGTGTGATTTTAAGCAAGCTATTTGGGCCGAATTTCCTGAGTATATTCCCCCTCCTAGTCGGCTAATATAATATACAAAATCAATTCATTATTTTGTAAAACCTATTTTGCCGAAACCCTAAATATCGACACACACAAAAATCGACCAAAAATCCATTCGACATTCTGGACGTGATCTAGCAATTTTCTGGAGTTGATCAAGGTGTAAGCAAGCTAGGAAAAATAAGAGTTGGGTCGTGGAAGCTTTCGTTTGATTGTGGTGCTTTTGTTTGTTCGATTTCACTCGCTCGATAGGTATAAAAAATCCCACGCCTAAATCTTACATTCTATAATTGATCTAGCATTTTTCTAATGATCTATATATTGTATATAACTCAGTAAAAATGTCGAACATGGATCATCCAAGTTAAACAAGGCGTACGAATTTGTAAGAGTTAAAATACACATGAATTCCAAATAATGTTATACGACTTTTCTGAGGTGTAACTATAATTTTTACATGTCCTATACTGATAATATAAGCTTATAAAAATAACCACATGATTTGTAGAAGCTCAGAATAATTAGTACGAATTATTGTTTATAATCGGTTTAGTCGAAAAATAAAGGAAATAAGAAGAAAACCCTAGAATGCATTAGGGTTAGGTTTTATATGAATAGATCTGATGTAATTAATGTAATTAATGATTGTATGATGATGGTTTAATGATTGGATAAAACTAGGGTTTGTTTTGGTAAAATAAAAGGCTATACGATTTGCAATAAAAAGTGTAAGGGTTTGTTTTGTCAACTTTGAAACTTCTGGGATATTTTTGTAATGTCATATAAGTCAGTAGGAATGTGAGAAAAATATAACTTGAGGGTTCTAAGTGTAAATGTGCAAGAAAATGAATTAACTATATTTATAAGTGTCGATTTGCAATTATTTAAAATAGAAGGACTAAAAGTGTAAATTTGGGAAACTTGAAGTTGTTTTGAGTAAATAATGTCATTCAGGGTGTAATGGGTAAATTTGAGTATTTGTGGGATTGATATGTAATTATAAATAAATTATAATTTAAATTGTAAGTTTTGAAAAGTTAAAGGACCAATTGTGTAACTACTGAAATTTGAGGATCTAATTCGTATTTCATATAATTCTGAGGTGAAGTTCTGTAAATTTGTAAAATAATGTACTTTTTTGGTAAATACATGTATCATAGGGATTAAATCAGTAATTTAAAGTATTTTCATTTTAAACCTTTGAAGTTGATGAAATTGCAATTAAAACCCTAAATTATGAAAATGGTCATAACTAACCCTGAACTTTTGTAACTTGATAAAAGGGTACTTTAATTCCATAATGATCTTGAAATAAGGATTTAACCAAATCTGGAATATTAACATATTACTAAATCTGGAAAGTTACAAATGGAAAGGTAAAACTAAAAGTAATAATCTGAGTTTTGAATAGTTTATAATTCTGTCTTCTACTTCTTAGGTGTGAAGAAGGAGAAACCCTAATCTCAGCTTCGTGTTTTCTTGTCTTTTGTTTGAGCTAATAAGGTACAGATATTCCGTCCTTTCAGTAAGGGCTTTTCAGTTCTTTTTCTTTCAGAATTCATTTCCTTATTAGGATTCCCTATACCATTGCTATGTTCCCTTTTGTTGTGAACTTTCGATGTGGTCTTTGATTGGAATCTTTTGCCATGTACCCTTAAGAAAATATTTTGATTATTTGATAGTATGCCCGACCTTTGTTCTACAGTTTAATATTACGAGCCAATCACTAGGCATGAGGGTTTCATGTCCATGTCATTGACGCACCTCTGACATGACTCTAGGGAAGGAGAGTGATGACCTGTTCCGTCCCTTATTTATTATTTGCTATGGCCATTATATTTATGATTATTGATTTGTCTGTGGGGCGTATGGGTGCACTCTAGATTTGACCTGTTATCTGTATATGTTATTTGTTCATTGTTATATTTATCTGGTGACTGATTGTGTGTGCGATACACGTCTTTCACTTTTGTCTGAGAGCTGATCACTCTACACAGGTATGTTTTATTATATTAGTATGCTGTGGCATCGTAAGTAGTCTGGGCTCGTGATGAATTGCTGTGTTTCGTTTTCTAAAGGTCTTATTTCACTTTGATCTTTTCTTTCATTCATGATTCATTTCTCATTCTTTCATTTTGATTTCGTATCGGTATGATTTCGTATTCCTGATTTGCTTTTGTATTTGCTATTGCTATTTGCTTCCGTTATCTATATATCTGTTCACTGGGCTTTTGAAGCTCAGCCGCATTTCTTTTCCTGCGGCAGGTACTTAAGCTAGGAGCTGGGTTTAGCTTTGGGATGAGAGCGATCTATTCCGGAGTCGACCTTAGTTATTTAGCTTTACCATTTGAACTTCTATTTATTTTGATATGCCATTGTTTAGGCATTTAAATATTGGATTTTTGTACTTAAGCTATTTTGTCTTGCATTTTGATTTAAGTCATGTTGACTTATTTTGGATTTAATGTTAAGACTTATGAGGTTTTATTTATTGAATGTTCTGTGACTTCTGATATGCCACCATTGTTGTGATATCTTTACCCTTGTCGGGTTGGGGTGTTACAATTTATGGTATCAGAGCACAGGCTTTCATGAAACCTTAGAGCTTAGGCTATCGACCTGTGAGGATTTGGGTAGACATTAGGCTTTCCTTTCGCGCACTCTTTTCCTGTCCTGCTCTGCCATGCTTTCCTTTTGCTCTATCATTTCCTGTTTGATCTTTCTAATCGTTTGAAAATCCTGTAGATGGTTGTTACTCGTCGTGGTGGTGACTATTCTGAAGGGGAGGAGGAGATCCCTAATTTGGAGGAGTTGGTGGCTAATGCTATAGCCAATTTGCTACCTGGACTCAATGCTAATGAGGTGATCACTCGGATGATCAATGAGTTTCGTAATGGAGCTGGTCCCTCTGGTGGTGCTGGTCCCTCTAGTGGTGCTGGTGGTTCGGGTGGTACTGGTGGTGGGGGCCGACCCACTACCATTAATGGTTGGCTTGAGAGTTTCAATAAACTTAAGCCGTTGTCGTTCAGTTCTGCTGCTACTCCTCATGCTGCAGAGGACTGGATAACACACATGGAGAAGCTGTTTGAGGTACTAGGTTGTGAAGACGGGTTTAAGACTCGTCTGGCTGCGTTTAAGCTTGAAGGAGATGCGCTTAACTGGTGGAAGGCGCACAAGGAAGCTAAGGGGGGTGATGCTTATGTTCTTGGTTGTACTTGGGCTAATTTTCGTGCTACGTTCTATAATCGGTACTTCCCTGTGTCCGAGCAACAGAGATTTATTCGGGAGTACAACACTATCTCTCAGCTTGAGTCTGAGAATGCAGGAGAATTTCTGGAGCGATTCCAGAGATTGGTTAGCTTTGTATGCCCAGTTGCTGGGGATGCTGAGCATCAAGCTAAGCATTATAAGTGGGCACTGAAGAGTTGGGTTTTAGATCGTCTTCTTAATCAGGAGTTCCTTGATCCGTCAGCATGATGCGATGCAGCTCGCAACATTGAGATATTTCATGAGAAGGTGGGTTACAAGAGAAACCGTGATGGCGATAGGATTCAGCCGCAAGGCCAGAATCGGGACAACAAGGGATTTTCTGGTAAGGGCTTTGAACAGCGGGGTCAGTCAGATCGTAGTCGTGATTATCAGGGCCAGTCAGGCAGGAACTATGATCAGCGGAAACCAGATTCTAGAGGTCAGGATGCTGGTTCGATTTCTAGGCAGGATAATGGTCAGAAGCAGTGGAAGGATCATCCTTCTAAGGGTTTTCAGCAGCAGTCTCGTGGTTCTGGATCGAGTTCTCAGAAGGGTTCATCTGGGAACTTACCTACATCTCCTATCTGTACTACTTGTGGGAAAAGTCATCCAGGAGAGTGTCGTAGAGCATCTGGTGCGTGTTTCCGATGTGGGTCTGCTGAGCATCGGGTAAAGGACTGCCCGAAGCAGAATCCTGCATCTGCTAAGAACTATCTTCTTCCTCCGCCTCCTCCACCTTCGAATACTGGGCGTGTGTTTTCTACTACGCGGGATCAGGCAGCTAAGGCTACAGGTACCATTACCGGCTTTTTGTATATTGGTGATTTTACTGTTTTCGCGTTATTTGACACTGGAGCAACGCATTCTATCATATCTATGAAATTGGCTAAGAAACTGAACATACCTGCAACACCACTAAATAACCCAATTGCTATATCAACCCCCATGAAAAACCACATTCTTATCAACCATGAATATTTGAACTGTCTGTTACGCTTCGATGATCGGATTCGTCCGGCAAATTTACTTCCTCTAGACATGATTGACTTTGATGTCATTCTGGGTATGGATTGGTTGGCTTTCCATCGAGCAACCATTGACTGCCACGCCAGAAATGTGATTTTCGGTGATCTGAATAATCCTGAATTCATTTACCATGAATCTCGCCCTCTTAGAGCTGTTAAAATCATTTCCGCTTTGAAAGCTCGAACCTTGATGTCTCATGGTTGCCAAAGTTATCTAGCCTCAGTTAAGGATTTGTCCGTTGAGAGTCCGGCTATTTCTAGTGTTCCCATTGTTCGGGATTTTGCTGACGTTTTTCCTGAAGTACTTCCTGGTCTTCCTCCGGCTAGAGAAGTGGAGTTTTCGATTGATCTAATTCCCGGTGCCGAACCTATCTCTAAGGCTCCGTACCGGATGGCACCTGTTGAACTGAAAGAGCTGAAGGAGCAACTGGAAGAGTTGCTGGACTGTGGATTTATTCGACCTAGTGTTTCGCCATGGGGTGCTCCTGTGCTTTTTGTGAAGAAGAAGGATGGGTCTATGCGTCTGTGTATTGATTATCGTGAGCTTAATCGCATTACCATTCGAAACCGTTATCCGCTTCCTCGCATTGATGACTTGTTTGATCAATTGCAAGGAGCTAAAGTTTTCTCCAAAATCGACTTGCGATCTGGTTATCACCAATTGCGAGTTAAAGAGCAGGATGTACCTAAGACTGCTTTCCGCACCCGTTATGGACACTATGAATTCCTGGTTATGCCTTTTGGCTTAACAAATGCTCCTGCTGTGTTTATGGATTTAATGAATCGGGTTTTCCATGAATTTCTTGATAAATTCGTCATCGTTTTCATCGACGATATTCTAGTGTATTCTAAATCGTCCGAGGAGCACGAGCAACATTTGCGTATTGTATTAGGAATCCTGAGGCAGCAGAAGTTATTCGCGAAATTTTCTAAGTGTGAGTTCTGGCTGAATCAAGTAGCTTTCCTAGGTCACATTGTGTCTGCAGATGGTATCACCATGGATCCATCTAAAGTTGAGGCTATCACCAAGTGGTCAAGACCTACCACTGTGACTAAAGTCAGGAGTTTTCTAGGACTAGCTGGCTACTATAGGCGTTTTGTGGAAGGATTTTCTAAGTTGGCTTTGCCATTGACTCAATTGATGCGGAAGGGTGAAAAGTTCGTATGGACTGATGAGCGTGAGCAGAGTTTTGAAGAGTTGAAACGACGTTTGGTGTCCGCACCTATTCTAACTTTACCATCGGGTTCTGGAGGTTTCCAAATCTATAGTGATGCTTCTAAGAAGGGTTTGGGCTGTGTGCTTATACAACACGGCAAAGTGATTGCCTATGCTTCGAGACAACTGAAACCCTATGAGGAAAATTATCCAACTCATGATCTAGAATTGGCAGCTGTGGTTTTTGCATTGAAGATCTGGAGGCATTACTTGTATGGTGAATCATGTGATATCTTCACTGATCACAAGAGCCTCAAATACATCTTTACTCAGAAGGAGCTTAATATGAGGCAGAGGCGATGGCTGGAGCTTCTGAAAGATTACGACACAAACATCCAGTATCATCCAGGTAAGGCTAATGTGGTTGCAGATGCACTTAGTCGGAAATCTGGAGTGATTTCTAGTTTGGTGATTGATCTGCATGTCCTCAAGGAATTGGAGCGTTTGGATGTTGAGTTATGTTTTCGGCGTGATGTTGGTTACTGGGCTAGTTTAAAGATTGAGTCAAATCTGATGTTGCGTATTAAAGAGGCTCAGAAAGATGATGGTGAAATCTGGGCTATAGTCCAGAATATTGAAGAGGGTAAGCAATCTGAGTTTAGAGTTGATGACGATGGAGTTGTCTGGTATGAGGATCGTTTATGTGTGCCTAATGATTCCGAATTGCGTGAGGCTGTGTTGACTGAGGCTCACAGTTCTCCTTTCGCTATCCATCCTGGTTCTACCAAGATGTATCGGGATCTTAAGCAACATTTATGGTGGAATGGTATGAAACAAGATGTGGCGTTATTTGTTGCTAGATGCATGACCTGCCAGCAAGTTAAGATTGAGCGTCAGCGAGCTAGTGGTTTATTACAACCTTTGGAAATTCCTACATGGAAATGGGATGAGATTTCCATGGACTTCGTTTGTGGTCTGCCTGTTACTCGTAAAAGACATGATGCGATTTGGGTGGTCGTTGATCGGCTAACTAAATCTGCTCATTTCTTACCTATCCGTATGACCTTTAGTGTTAGTAAGTTGGCGGAAGTTTTTCTGCAAGAGATTGTTCGATTGCATGGTATGCCTTCGTCTATTGTTTCAGATCGTGATCCTCGTTTCACTTCGCGTTTTTGGAAGGGACTTCATAAAGCTTGGGGCGCTCGCCTTAAGTTTAGTACTGCATTTCATCCCCAAACTGATGGTCAGTCTGAGAGGACCATTCAGACTTTGGAAGACATGTTAAGAGCTTGTGCGTTGGAATGGGCAGGTTGTTGGGATGAGTACTTATGTTTGGTAGAATTTGCATATAATAACAGTTGGCATGCGAGTATTCGAATGGCTCCCTTCAAGATGTTGTATGGTAGGAAATGTAGGGCTCCAGTTTGTTGGAATGAAGTAGGTGAACGTCTGATTGAAGGACCTGAGATGATTGAAATCACAAATGAAAGGTAGCTTTTGCTAGAGAGAAACTGAAAGAGTCGCGTGCTCGCCAGAAAAGCTATGCTGATAAGCATCGTCGGGATCTAGAATTTAATGTAGGTGATCGGGTATTCCTGAAAGTATCTCCTTTCCGTGGTGTCAGGCGTTTTGGAATCAAGGGCAAGTTGAGTCCTCGATTTATTGGACCGTTCGAAATCCTGGAGCGTATTGGGGAGGTCTCTTATCGTTTAGCCTTACCTCCTCGGCTATCTCATGTGCATAATGTATTCCATGTATCTCTCCTGAGAGGATACAATTATCACCCACTGCATGTTGTATCTTATGCACTTGATCATATCCGGCCTGATATGTCTTTGTCTGAAGAACCGGAAGCGGTTCTGGACCGTCAGGAACGAGTCATGAGAAACAAAGTCATCCCGTTCGTAAAGATTCTTTGGAAGAATCACCCGGAGCGTGAAGCTACCTGGGAAACTGAAGAGTCAATACGAGCTAGTTATCCGCAGTTCTCGTTTTAATTCGGTATGTCCTTGTTTTGTTTTCCGTTCTCCTTTGTTTTGTTTCCGCTCTCTTTTTCTTTCTACTTCCTGCAAATTTCGAGGACGAAATTTTTTTTGTTAGTGGGGAAGAAGTTTTAATACCTGAAATTTAAATAACCTATAAAATGACCAAATTACCCCTGAAGCTATAAAACCTAAATAAATAACTTATAACAATTCTGAATTAATTCCAAATTTCTGAAAACGAACTACATATCAAGTAATTAAAATTCTGGGATAACATTACATTATATTGAATGTACAAAAATTACAAAATCACATATACATTTATGTATGGTCCGAAAATTTAATTAAATAAACTTTATATATATTTTGCAAAATCATTTTAATTAGATAATTACAAGATAAATATGGGAATTGTACACCAAATCAAAGTGTAATTTTAAGCAAGCTATTTGGGCCGAATTTCCTGAGTATATTCCCCCTCCTAGTTGGCTAATATAATATACAAAATCAATTCATTATTTTGTAAAACCTATTTTGCCGAAACCCTAAATATTGACACACACAAAAATCGATCAAAAATCCATTCAACATTCTGGACGTGATCTAGCAATTTTCTGGAGTTGATCAAGTTGTAAGCAAGCTAGGAAAAATAAGAGTTGGGTCGTGGAAGCTTTCGTTTGATTGTGGTGCTTTTGTTTGTTCGATTTCACTCGCTCGATAGGTATAAAAAATCCAACGCCTAAATCTTACATTCTATAATTGATCTAGCATTTTTCTAATGATCTATATATTGTATATAACTCAGTAAAAATGTCAAACATGGATCATACAAGTTAAACAAGGCGTACGAATTTGTAAGAGTTAAAATACACATGAATTCCAAATAATGTTATACGATTTTTCTGAGGTGTAACTATAATTTTTAAATGTCCTATACTGATAATATAAGCTTATAAAAATAACCACATGATTTGTAGAAGCTCAGAATAATTAGTACGAATTATTGTTTATAATCGGTTTAGTCGAAAAACAAAGGAAATAAGAAGAAAACCCTAGAATGCATTAGGGTTAGGTTTTATATGAATAGATCTGATGTAATTAATGTAATTAATGATTGTATGATGATGGTTTAATGATTGGATAAAACTAGGGTTTGTTTTGGTAAAATAAAAGGCTATACGATTTGCAATAAAAAGTGTAAGGGCTTGTTTTGTCAACTTTGAAACTTCTGGGATATTTTTGTAATGTCATATAAGTCATTAGGAATGTGAGAAAAATATAACTTGAGGGTTCTAAGTGTAAATGTGCAAGAAAATGAATTAACTATATTTATAAGTGTCGATTTGCAATTATTTAAAATAGAAGGACTAAAAGTGTAAATTTGGGAAACTTGAAGTTGTTTTGAGTAAATAATGTCATTCAGGGTGTAATGGGTAAATTTGAGTATTTGTGGGATTGATATGTAATTATAAATAAATTATAATTTAAATTGTAAGTTTTGAAAAGTTAAAGGACCAATTGTGTAATTACTGAAATTTGAGGGTCTAATTCGTATTTCATATAATTCTGAGGTGAAGTTCTGTAAATTTGTAAAATAAATTACTTGTTTGGTAAATACATGTATCATAGGGATTAAATCAGTAATTTAAAGTATTTTCATTTTAAACCTTTGAAGTTGATGAAATTGCAATTAAAACCCTAAATTATGAAAATGGTCATAACTAACCCTGAACTTTTGTAACTTGATAAAAGGGTACTTTAATTCCATAATGATCTTGAAATAAGGATTTAACCAAATCTGGAATATTAACATATCACTAAATCTGGAAAGTTACAAATGGAAAGATAAAACTAAAAGTAATAATCTGAGTTTTGAATAGTTCACAATTCTGTCTTCTACTTCTTAGGTGTGAAGAAGGAGAAACCCTAATCTCATCTTCGTGTTTTCTTGTCTTTTGTTTGAGCTAATAAGGTACAGATATTCCGTCCTTTCAGTAAGGGCTTTTCAGTTCTTTTTCTTTCAGAATTCATTTCCTTATTAGGATTCCCTATACCATTGCTATGTTCCCTTTTGTTGTGAACTTTCGATGTGGTCTTTGATTGGAATCTTTTGCCATGTACCCTTAAGATAATATTTTGATTATTTGATAGTATGCCCGACCTTTGTTCTACAGTTTAATATTACGAGCCAATCACTAGGCATGAGGGTTTCATGTCCATGTCATTGACGCACCTCTGACATGACTCTAGGGCAGGAGAGTGATGACCTGTTCCGTCCCTTATTTATTATTTGCTATGGCCATTATATTTATGATTATTGATTTGTCTGTGGGGCGTATGGGTGCACTCTAGATTTGACCTGTTATCTGTATATGTTATTTGTTCATTGTTATATTTATCTGGTGACTGATTGTGTGTGCGATACACATCTTTCACTTTTGTCTGAGAGCTGATCACTCTACACAGGTATGTTTTATTATATTAGTATGTTGTGGCATCGTAAGTAGTCTGGGCTCGTGATGAATTGCTGTGTTTCGTTTTCTAAAGGTCTTATTTCACTTTGATCTTTTCTTTCATTCATGATTCATTTCTCATTCTTTCATTTTGATTTCGTATCGGTATGATTTCGTATTCCTGATTTGCTTTTGTATTTGCTATTGCTATTTGCTTCTGTTATCTATATATCTGTTCACTGGGCTTTTGAAGCTCAGCCGCATTTCTTTTCTTGCGGCAGGTACTTAAGCTAGGAGCTGGGTTTAGCTTTGGGATGAGAGCGATCTATTCCGGAGTCGACCTTAGTTATTTAGCTTTACCATTTGAACTTCTATTTATTTTGATATGCCATTGTTTAGGCATTTAAATATTGGATTTTTGTACTTAAGCTATTTTGTCTTGCATTTTGATTTAAGTCATGTTGACTTATTTTGGATTTAATGTTAAGACTTATGAGGTTTTATTTATTGAATGTTCTGTGACTTCTGATATGCCACCATTGTTGTGATATCTTTACCCTTGTCGGGTTGGGGTGTTACAAAATACGCCGTATCTGTTAAAACAGATGCGTCATATGGCGTTAGGGTTTAGAAAAATTTCTTATTAAAAACAGAATACGCCGTATCTTGGGAAAGATGCGTCGTACTCGAATTTAATAAACGCGTTGTATTTTATAAAAATTAAACGCAATACGCCGTATCTGTGAAAACAGATCCGCCGTATCGTTTGTATCAGCACAATACAACGACAGCAGAATGCAGAAAAATAGAAAAAAGAAAAAGAAAAATAAAAACAAACAAAAAGAAACAAAAATTACAGAAAACAAAAACACACAAAAACGGTAAATATGCAAATTATACAATGAATGCAATCTATCTAATATACAACAGGGTTAGTGGTTAGAATCTAAAAAAAAACTAAAAAGAAAAACCTAATTAAAATACTTAATTAAATTAACAGATAATAACAATTCACTCCCCGGAAACGGCGCCAAAAACTTGATGCGCGTGATGTATCGTTGCGGTTTAGCAGTATTAATGCCTACTCAAGTTTTAAATTTATATTTAGCCGACTTATCAATAACACACACACTTAACGAGCAGTGTACCCGGTCAGTATGAATATAATGGTAAGCAGAGTGTCGATCACTAAGAGTGGAACGTATTATCTAGCTATTCTAATCAGTATTTTAATATCCTAAGTTAGTTATACAACCTAATCTAACGCAAGGGGGTTCCGCCTGAGAGACTGGCACAGTTTGGTTATAATTAAATAGAAAACTAAACTAATGAGCACGAATCAGCGATTAGCACACACGTACACAGATAGATACTCGAGAAAATAAGAAGACCTGTCCTGATAATTAAATAGCTTGTCACTTGTTTTATTGCTAGTTTTATATGAAGTGTATATAATTAAACCTTTCTCGTTGGCTCTAATCTTATCGGCGAGTAAACCCTTAATGATTACTTATGTCTATCCTACTTTTCTAGAGACACTAGAATAAATAGGCGAGGAAGGGGCATGGCGACCCAAGTAAGACTCAGCTAGACACAGAGGTTATCAATGCACTAATAAAAGTCACCAAAGACATTAACATATAAACTTTAATTAATGGGAAAGCAATATTAAGGGGAGTGCATGATCTTCCGTAGTCACATGACACAAGCCCATCAATCCTGATGAATTAAAGCATACTAAAACAATAAAACAAAACTACTTAATGAATTGAATACATGCAGGACCTTCTTACAGCTCTTGTATCTTTGTTTGAGGTGTGTCTTGTGCTGCTTGGTCGTCTGAATTTGGCTCTAGGGTTATACAAAAGGTTTTTAAATTCGTCTGACCTTGGGGTATTTATAGTTTATGTCTGAGGGATCGATGCGGCGCATTGAGTTGATAGATGCGGCGCATTGACTTAACTTCGCGTGGGGTCGAAGATTAATATATTCTGGAATATTCGTACACCGTCTTCAAATGCGGCATAACTTGATCTTTGTATGCGGCGCATGTACTTTAGCTCTCTTGGATTATAACTGGTGAAATCTTGATAGTGATACGCCGTATGTTAGAAGTATATTGCAGCGTATCTAGAGTAGAACGAGCTTGATCTTCTTCTTTGACCAAAGTTTCATATGCGGCGCATGACTGAATTGCATGCGGCGCATTCTTCAAAGTCAGGCAATGGTCTTCGAATTCATCTAAGTATGATATTGCGTCGTATCTGTTGAGTGAGATACGGCGCATCTTCTGGATTTCAGTAGACTTTTGACATCTCGCTTGTTTTGCTTCATAATTAGTCCAAAATCGCCAAGTTTCACATAATGCTTGTTTTTACCTGAGAATTACTAAAGTAAACATTAATGTATCGATTCTCATATATAATATAATAAAACAATTCAAATAAATAGGATAAATGATGATAATAAAATTTACTTATTTGAGTTCATCACCTCCCCTGAATCCTTGTCTACATTCCTCCCCTGTTTGGGAGCATCCTCCCCCAAACTTGGTTAAGAATCATCCACCCTTGACATAGATCCAAGCTTGTACAATCTTTTGGTTTTGGAAGCCCTTGATCTCTGTAAACCCTCTAGATGCCTAATCCTTTGCTTTAACATCCTGATTTCTGCATCTTGAGTAGTTTTTACCTCCTTTAGCTCCTTTTTGAGATCAGGAACCTCGTGTGACAATTTTGTACATGATTTCATCAGTTCATTAATTAGTTTCATTCTATTCTCACCACTTTGGCCTGTGTTACCTGGCCCGAGAGGTGGATCACTGGAATTGGCATTGTGTACATTGGGTTCCATGAATTCCTCTGTTTCAAGTCTATCCTCATCACTTCGGGATGTGTGACCTTCCCTGAGAGGTGAATCATAGGATGTAAACTCAGTATCAAACCTAGTTTGATCATCTGAGCCCCTCATATTTGCCATTTGGCTAGGGTTTTCATCACCTGTTTCTGGTTCATGTGAACCTTCAACATTAGATGTTGCCTTGGTTGGGGTCTTACTTATGTTAACACTTTCCTGCCTAGCTACTAAGCCAGAAGCAGTAGTGTTAGCCCCTTCTAACATGTCACCACCTACTCCTGTGATAGCCTCATCTGCTTCCATCCCAACACTGGCCTGAGGTTTCTTACTTGGTGAATTCCTAGGGGATTAGGTCTTTTGAGGTTGTCCAGATGATTGTACTAAATTGGGTGTGTGATGGGAAGCAATTGGGATTTCTACTCCTTTACCCTGATTTTGAACTAATGACAACATATAAGAAAATAATGGTGTCACAGTTCCAGAAAAATCCTTGCCATCCTTTTTCAAGTATGAAAATAATTTCTTTTGAAGCACAGGGCAAGAAAATTTCTTTTTATGTACCTTTGGATTGGAAAGTAGGTGATTCAGAATTATTTGCAAAAACCTTGGGTAAATGTAATACTTTCCAGAAACATTCTTTTTCAAACCATCCATTATCATAGCCGAAAAATTAAAAGGTTGTCCTTTGGCCAGACAAATCATAGCAGATGCTTGAGTTGTACTGAATTCATTCCAACCTGTAGTTTTAGGACTTAGACAATGGAGAATGGTGTGAAGTAAAAACTTCCATTGAGGACAGAGAAGACCTTTATAAAACTTTAAACCATTATTTTTCTTCTCATACCCCATGTTTTCAAGTTCCTCAAAAATGATAGAATTTTCAAGACAAGTTATTTCTTCATCATCTGCAAAGTGAAGAGCTTCTCTTACAGATGATTCAGAAATAATTACCTTGTGGCCATCTACCTTAGCCTTTAAATATTCTTCCCCATTTTTAGTTTTGATCTTAACAGTAGACCAAAACTTATCAATGTGGGAAACGTATATAGGAGGGTTTGCTGTTAATGCGTACCTAATGTGAGTAGCATTAAGAAAGTCTATTACCTCAGCAAAACCTTCAGCTTCTTTGGTCTTTTCAAGAAAAGCAACTTGATTGTGGTTATCGGAAAAGATTCTTGTCGTCATTGTTAATTAGGGTTTTGATTTTGGGGGTTTTGTAAATTAGATGTTAAAAGGTGTGTTAGGGTTTGAATTAGAATGATTTTGGGCGCTTAGAACCGTTTGTGAGAGCCAATTAGATTTAAAACCCTAATTCGAGTGATTTGGGGTTTTTAATCCTATCGGATAAGAAATTACACAACAGTCCCTGCACTTTCAAACCAAGCAGTAGAATCCCAGAAGTTTCAAAGCGAGCAACAGAACCCCAGCAGTAGGAAGTTGTGCTTAGCAGCAGAAACTTTGTAGCTAGCAGTAGAATGTCTGCTGAACTTTCCAAACACCTTTGTCCCATCAAATAAGCAATCCCCTTAGACTTTTCCTGCCAAAGATTAGTCCAAAAACACAAGAAACAATAGACCACAATAATCACAATTCATAGTTATACTCAGCAGTTGAATAAACAACTAGTAGCAGGACTAAATATAACTAGCAGCAGGACTAAATATAACTAGCAGCAGAACTAGCAACAGCAAAAACAACTTATTTTCTAATAACAGTACAAATCCTTACAAAACATTTACAAAAACGCACAGAGATAAGAATTTCAAAGATTGATCATCCATATACTAGCAATTAAAAATTGAAATCTACCCACATCAAAACCTTTAGTGAGTAAATCTGCAACATTGTTGTCAGTATGGATTTTAACTATTTGAATTAGCTTTTTCCATAACAATCTCTTATAAGTGATGTCTTATCTCTATATGTTTTGTTTTAGAGTGAAAAATAGGATTCTTTATAATACACATTTAGTGTCTGTAAAAAGAACAAAATTCTTTTTGTCACACATTTGTGAGACACTAAAAAGATTGAACTTAAGCCCTTTTACAAAGTACACCTTTTCAAAATCCAATTTCCCCGTTCTAATTGTACCTTTACCAACAATCTTTCCACCTTTAGGATCATTACCAAAAGCAACATAGCCACCATCAAAAGCTTCAAAATCTTCAAGGTTGCTTTGGTCTCCAGTCATATGTCCTGAGCATCCACTATCAAAAATGTATTTATCCTTTAGCTCCTCTTGTAGATTGCCCTGCACATAAAGTAAGAGAATTAGTTTCTCTTGGGGACCCAAGCCATTACTGACTTGGATCTGCCTTGTACATCAACATAATCAAATTTCTTCAAATCCATTGATGCACTGCTGTGTCTGAGAACATGATCTAAAACCTTGATTTTAGGTTTCCAGACCCAGCAAGCTGAGGCCTTAACAGCATAAAAGTGATTGCCCACAACAGTGTCTGTTATTACTTTGGCTCAGCAGTAGAATCTGCTTTTGCCTTAGCAGTAGAAACAATTGTATTCTTTTGAATAGGCCTTTTTGGTGCAGCAGTAGTAATTACCCTAGTAGCACCAGATCTCATTAAAACTTCCTAGGAGCCATGTTTCTATTAGGATGAGGGTGAGTCTTTTTAGTAAAGTTCTTATGGTTCACCCTAGTGTGTTGGTTCCATACAGGTTTTTGGTAGTAGTAACAATCTTCCTGTAAATGCTCAAAACTACCACAACTATAACAAGCCTTCTTAAGTAACTGAAAATCACTACCTAATTTTTGTGAAATTAGGCTATTCCAATTTCTTTGGTTTCCTCTAGGCTAGTTATTAAGTTTCCTAGGATATTCTCTAGGTTTCTCATCAAATTCAACAATTTTCCTAGAGATCCTACTACCTAACACAGGTTTTATAAACTCAACATGTTTAGCTTTAGATTCAACTGTTTTAACCTGAGTGACTGTAGATTCAACAATTTTAGGAATTTCTTCCTTTTTAGCCTTAGGTGTTGACTCAACCTGTTCATCTTCACTATCTGACACCCAATCTTCAATGACTAGAGTATCAGACAACTTCTTTTCAACCTTAGGTGACTCTTTATTAATCTCACTAGGTTCACCTACAGGTTTTGCATCTATCTCAGTTATGAAAGACAATTCCTTCCTAGGAGGTGCAAAGGCACTCTTAACTGGAGGAGCAACATCATTGTATCCTAAGCCACTCCCTCTTCTCATTAATTGACTTTCAATGGTCTTATGGACTAGGTCAGATGCAAATTGTTGTTTCTCTACCCTAACAACATGTTTTTCTTTCTCAGATAAGGCTACCTCTTTAGCTTGTTCTGCTTCCTCTAGCCTTTTACTTAACACATTAATCTCACTATTTTTCATTAAAAGCTGACCTTTTAGAATGGGAATCCTATCAACATATTCTAGCTCATTTTGCTTAAGAAACTCAAGTTTTTCTTCAACAGATTTTAGACCATATTTATACCCTAAGTTATCAAGTTTTAGTTTTTCAACTTTAGCTCTTAAATTCTCATTCCTAGACTTGAGTTCCTCTACAGTATCTAAGCATGATTTAAATGAACAAGTAGACTCATTAGATACCTCAGAATCTGAACCAGATGATGAAGAAGCATAAGCCATCAAAGAAAAATTGGGTCCTTCCTCAGCTTGGTCACTCCAATCATACTCTCCCAAGCCATCACAGGACACCAGAGCAGTAGTAGCCTTGACCTCTTCAATAGGAACATTCCTTGTATTCTCTCTGTTCTTCTTGGTGCTCTGCACTCCCTTGCAAAATGTCCCTTTCTCTGACAGTTGTAGCACTCAACTTTTGACTTATCAAACCCCACATTGGTTTGTCCTCTGTACTTGAGTTCCCTACCTGTCTTCTTCAGAAATCTCCTAGCCCTCATGGTCAGCATAGCCATCTGCCACTTCAAATCAATCTCCTCAAGATCATCAGGATCAATTTGTTCTAAGTCCTGATCTGTAACAGAAGTACTTGTGGTAAGATCAGCCAAGAAGGCACAAATAGCAGCATAACTGATGTTATCACTATTTGAACTAGCAGCAGAAACATTTGTGCCAACAGCAGAAACTACATGACCAGCAGCAGAATAGTTTTCTTGAGAGCTACCAGAACCCTTGTTGTTTGAAGATACAAAAGCTAGGTTGTTTGCACTAGAAGATGAACTGGATGATCCTTTGACTTCAGATTCATACACCTTCAGATTGTTGTAAAAATCATCCAAACTCATTGTTTCAAAATCCTCCTTGTTTCTCCAGACCACAGTATGCATGCTCCATTCAGATGACAAGCTTTTGAGAAACTTGTGATTAATGTCTTCTTGAGGCACTGGAACCTGCATAAGTGCCAACTGACTCACTAGCTTCTGGAGTTTTTCATAAGTAGCATCAATGTTTTCAGAACTTGAGGTGTAACACCCCAACCCGTCAAGGGTAGAGATGCCACAATGATGGTGTCAACTCAAAGCAAACATACATAATACACAGCGGAAATCTTAAACAAATTCATTAAAGAAATTCAGCCAACACGGCTTAAAACCAACATGAGTTCAATGATAATAAATAATCTAAAGGAAATAAAGACGAAATGAAATCCAGTCTAATAAGGGTGGTAACTAAGGTAGAATCTTCTTCTAATCTCTACTCTCAATCCCATAGCGAAAATCCCAGCTTCTAGCTTAGATACCTGCCGTAGGAAAAGAAATGCGGCTGAGCTTAAAAAGCCCAGTGAACTGATATATACGATAAACGGAAACGAAAGCAATGAAATGAACATGTATGTTTTAGTGAATTAGGGTATATAGGTCAAAGGCAAAGAAATAAGAATGAAATGAAAAGAAATAGAATAAAAGAAAGATCAGTAATCCCCTACGAGCCCAAACAAACCAAATATAGTAACCAGAGAGGGAGTCCTCTCAAATGTGAAGGACGTGTCTTGCACACAGCATCAATCACCGAACAATATAATCATTAATACAAACTCGAACCTAGGATGCATCCATACGCCCCCAGACAATAATATAGGCCAATAATAAATATAATGCGCACGTTACAAACAATATGGGGACGGTGTGTAACATCACTCGAACACACTGGAGTCATGCCATTGGTGCATCAATGACACGGCCATGTTACCTTCATGGCTAGGTAACGAACTTGGCTCGGGTATCACACTGAAAGTCAAAGTCTAGGTCAAAGCAAAGGTCCAACTAGTCTAAGTCCAACTATCAAAGATTCATGGCAAAGGGTATTTATCTAATCAAGTCAAAAGATCAAAGAATAGGGAACATAGCAATGGCTTTGGGAAATCCTAAACGAATCAAGATAAGAAATCAAGAGAACGAAGGCACCTTATTGAAAAGGGCAGAATAGCTGTACCTTATTTCGAATGCAATAAACAAGAACTGAAAGTACTGAACGGACTAAGGCTTCTCCTTCTTCACACCTAATGGAGTAGAAGAGAGTTACAATTGGTTCTTAAGTATTCTTTTAACTTGCCTTTCCATTTTAAGTAACTTTCCATTTTTAGCAGGTTTCCATATTTAGTAAGTTTCCATTTTTAGAAAGTTTCCTTATTTAGTAAGTTTCAAGTATTTCAACTTAGGTTAAGTCATAATTTAAGTATATTATGGACATAGGGTACATTTTAACAAGTTATGATAGTTCAGGGTTAATTATGACAAGTTTCCACAACTTAGGGTTTTAAATGTAATTATATCAAAGTTAAGGGTTTAAAATGAAACTATTACAAATTACTAGTTTACAACACATAAAGAATTCAGAATCACATTTTAGTCCTTTAAGTTTCATTAATTACACTTCACACCCCTTTAGTTATTAAAGTTACAAATTAGACCTTATAGTTACATACTTTACAATTTAACCCTCACTAATATTCATAATTACATCTTAAGCCCTTATAATTACAGAATATACCCTCACATTTATCATATAATACGAATTACACCTCCACGTTTCACTTATTTACATAATTAGTCCCTATAGTTTACAAATATTACAATTTACATCCTTACTTTATTATAATTACACAATAGCCCCATAAATACCCAAAATTACATATTACCTCCCTAATAATATTATTTACACAAAATAATCACAAGTTTCCTGAATTTACACTTTTAGTCCCTCTAATTAATTTATTTATAATTCGTACCATTAATTAACAAATAAATTGTGTTCTTGCAATTTTTACACATAAGGACCTCATCTTATAATTTTTACACATTTGTACTAACTTATTTAACATTATAAAATAACCCATAAGTTTCAAAGTTGACAAAACAAGTCCTCCTTAATTTATATACAAATCGTATAACCTTTAAAATACAAAATCAAAACCCTAGCTTACCAATTCTTCTACCAATCATTGCCTCATGATTACATAACATTAATGACCTATTTTAATTTACTAAACCCTAACCCTAATGTGCCCTAGGGTTTTCTTCTTGTTTTATTCTTTTCGATACATATATACGATTTACACAAAAATTAACCACGATCCATATGAGCTTCTATAAATCGAACAAGTATTTTTCCCAGCCTATATACATTGTATAGTATCTAAAATAAATAATTACACGTCCTGAAAAATTAGTATTACGCATATAGTATTTTATTTACGTTTTAGCTCTCAAAAATTCGTACGACGTATATAGCTTGCATGATTCGTTACACTTAATTTATTTGAGTCTTATATAATCATAATAACATAATAAAATTATAATATACAAGATCGAATGTTCCAAAGGGATTAAATAGAATTATACCTCTCGCTAGGATTTTTCGACAAAACAATTTTGCAATGATCGAACCAACTAAACCCACGACCTCCAATTAATTTTCCTAGCTTCTTTAGGTTATGTAGGATCCCAGAAAAATAACACACGAATTTTAGGTGATCGAATGGAGCTGTACGATTTTTGTAAAGGGTTTCTAAGGGTTTCGGATTTTATATATATATATAATATATATATATATATATATATATATATATATATATATATATATATATATATATATATATATATATATATGCATAAATTATAAAAACGTGTATACTTGATAAGTTATCAATATTTTCGGCCCAAGCAATCCTAATTAAGGTCAAATATTGATTATAATATTTTCCTAAATTTATTAGTATTTAACTTGTATTTTATTTAATTTATTTTGTATTTTTAATAATATTAATACACGAAATATATATATAATCGTCCAATTAATTATTTTGTGTATTTTATACTTTTCTAAATATTAAAATGTAGTTACAAAAATTATTTGGATTCATATCTAGTTCATTCCCGAAGGTTTGGAATTTATTTGGTGATTTTTAAGCTTTTAAATAGATTTTTAAAATTGTAGGGGCATTTTGGTCATTTTGCACATTTTGGATTTTTAGGTATTACATGAGGCCACAAAGGTCTCAAATTGATGCTTCAATAAGTTCTTCCTTGACTTCTTTGTAGCTGCATTCCCACCAAATCTTAGTTCAATGGCTTCCATCAAGGACTTAGCATTATGTATGTGACTAAAACTCAATTGATATTCATTCGGTATCCCCATCATGAGAATACTATGAGTTTTAATCTCCAATCTTCTCTGAGCCTTGTCCTCAATAGATTTAATGGGTAGAATTGTCCCATCAGCACCTTTTGCTGGTAATGTGTCTCCATTCTGAATGACTTCCCACATGGAGTAGTCAAGCATTTTGATGTACTACTGAATTTTCATCTTCCACAGCTCATACTCACCAGGCTTGAGCATGGGCACCTTAGATGCAGTCACCATATGAGTTGATTCGGATTCCATTACTTCAGTAGATGTTAAACAAAGCAGATCACAAATTCTTCTTGATATCAGTTTCTAGATCACAAGCTCTGATACCACTTGTTGATCCCAGTTGAGCTATTGATCTTGTTAATTATCTTAGATGTTAATCTAAAACAATAAGTATAGAAACTGTTCTTGAAACAATATTAAACACTATGCGGAATCTAATGTTTAATCTTAAGAAGAATAATCAATCAAACACAATCGAATTCTCTCAACAAACACTTCAATATATTAATACAGTTACTCAATAGTAACAGGGTTACAAAAACTTTGAAGTGATTTGACTCTAACAATGATACTTCTAT
The DNA here is from genome assembly GCA_021014915.2 of Artemisia tridentata subsp. tridentata. Taxonomy (NCBI): domain Eukaryota; kingdom Viridiplantae; phylum Streptophyta; class Magnoliopsida; order Asterales; family Asteraceae; genus Artemisia; species Artemisia tridentata. The sequence goes on from CP139509.1 coordinate 412,513,097, forward strand.
GATACGTACCAAAACTCTAACCCTAGATCCTCCTTTTATAGACTAAGGAGTCCTAGTCGGTTACAATAGCTTTCTATACAAGATAAATCTTTTCGTATCTATTCTATAATTATCCAAACATACTATACATAGTTATCTAATAAGCAGTAGAATCTTCTATGCCTAGCAGTAGTATCCACTTAGCGTATTTACTTCATCTTCTCAGCATCTCCAGCAGTAGAATGAAATACACTAGTATGATTAAGCCCAGCAGTAGAATTATACTTAGAGTATTTTCCATTATGATCCATGAGCAGTTGTATCCAACCTGAGCAGTAGCATCTCAAAACCCAACATCTTATATCCTATTACATTTCTTCAATTATTCAAGTCTCTTAACGTAGCTACATAACTGGAAATCTCTGTAGTTTTGGTATTAAAAAGCAATATTAATCGACAATTCACTCTTTTAGCATTGTTTGCTGGCAAATTTGTTTTCTTTAGCAATCTGTAACAAATAATACATTTTGAATATCCAATTTTCTATTTTAACATGCGAACTACAATTATGCTAACGGCACTATTGCATAACCCAAAATCATTGGACTGCTCTGCTTTATGTGGGCTTATACAAACAAGACGGGTGAGAGAATGCCCAAAAGTCCAAAACTTTGTTTTCTATCAGTACCAAACTAGGCCAGACGAGAATACAAATGATTACTGCAAGGAACATCGTTAAACTTCTATAACCTTTAGATGGTCTAAAAGAATAATATCTAATTACGGAGTATATACCAAGCTGGCAAGCTTATAGAATCTAGCTAGCCCAAGATGACAACAATTAAGGTGGTTAGTGAAAATAACGGAACCATAATACCAGAGGTGAAGCACAAATGCACAATGCAGTTCGAAAACAAGATTGAGAGCTGGTGAAGAAGCTCAACGACAACACGAGAAAAACATGAATAAAATCCAGTTTGTAACGCAAACTGAATCGATTGGTTCAAGTAAGTTTTTGATTTAACATGCAAAATTCTGACCTGTGGCAAGCTCAAAACCAAACGGTGAAGTGCTACACCCTTACTAATCATAGCGCTGAACGCTCTCATGTAAGCTTCATAATGTGTTTTAAAAAAATGATCAATCATTTAAAGTGTCATTTATTGAAACTTATTATGCTACCACTTGAGATATTTACGTATGCCAAATTGCCATTATACCATTACGTGTCAATTGAGTAGGTTATAAAAAAGCTTAATATATATGGTTTGGGTCAAAAAGAAAGTAAAATGTAGTTAAACTTCTACAAGTGCCAAAGTTAAAACTGTGAATTGACACATACTCGTACCAAACTTAAAGCAGCCAAATAACATAAAACAAAAGAGTTAAAAGGTTACAAAAGCATATTGGAAATATGATCCACAAACCTGAGAAAGATTTCATGATGTCCTGATTGAAATATGTAAAAAAAGAATAATAATAATAAAAAAATAAAGTTTCGTTCTAAACATCAAACCAAGTGGGTGAATTTACTTCTAGTCGAATCCAAAAGTCCAAATATAGATTTGATTGTTGGGCTAATCTTTATAAACGTATCTAACTTCACATTTTTTTAATTTTGATGTAGCAAACTTTAAGTCACTTTGATGTATCTATTTTGTAATTTCGTCAACTCAGTGTACGATTTTAAAATTTCAATACTTAATTCCTGAACTTTTAAAATCGTAAACCGAATTAGGGGATGATTTACCGAGTTGGGGTGCAATGATCATATACTGAGTTAGGGTTCTTTCATATACCAAGTTCGATCCGCAAAACTAACAACCTAACTTAGTTTTGCAACTCGAAAAAAACCCTAATATACCAACTTCATATACAAAACCCTAAATGCCAAAACCCTTAAACACCACTATTCACCAAAAACACCATGGAGATTATTGGTTTTACACTCATTAAGGAGAATTAAAACGTAAACACAAAACCATATATCAATTCAAAACAAACTAACTCACACTTCATATGATACATCCTTATCACGATTCACAACGAATGTTAAAGGCTAGTTTTGGGTCTTTGAATGACAAAGTGTGACTACGGGGTTTATTATTTATTACTTATATTTGGGTTTGAAGTGGCGTTTCATGAATGTATGTACTTATTTCATCTTCTTTCTTTCTCCCCTCCCGCGAAGATGACTTGTTTGAACGTTGATTGTTTGATCGTGATTAAGACATGGAAATCTAGTTATATCTGTTTGAGGAGTTGCACTCACAGTATATAATTATCATTTTAAGGAGTTATGTTAAAGTGTTCAGTGTCTCACGCAGTTGAGGATTGTTCAAGAGGTTTTTACTACATATACTTTTGGTTGTGGGGGTATAGGGTACTTGGTGCTTCGTGATGATGTGCACGTAAAGTCACCACACTGTTCTTAGTCACAAGTATAGTACAAGCTTAAGTCACAAGTTTATAAGATTTTACTTCATTCTCAAGTTCATCATATTTGGTGTTCTCTATCAGTAGTCATTACTATTAGCCGACATAATTGATAAAGGGGTTGGAAAGAGTTTGGCAGTAGAGGAGTATTATAGAGAGGGATTTTTATCAGCAGTTGATTCTCATGGGATTATTTTAACCATGTAGATTTATGGTACTTTACACATGATCGTCTTAGTGTTTAGCATAATTTTTCATGTGTCATACCGCATAGATGATCAATGATTCAACTTGTTACTTTGGTGTTATAGTTTCGACTTTCGTATGATTTGGTTGGTGTGAAGTATTTGCATACGTAAGAAGTTGTTGTAGATTTCTTGCATGTTCTCCCCAAATGAACAATCTGCATTTCATTGGGTATGCTTATTTATCTTAGAGTCAAGCTGGAGGAGGTTGATTGTCTCAAGATACGTGTTTTGAATGTCCTTCCTCAATGAGGAAGACATAGAAGCTTGCTCAGCGTGTTTTAGACAAGAAACTTTCGTGTCTGGTGCGGTTTACTTCCACATCAAAGTTTCATGTCTACCATATCTTCTACTTTTTTCGATGCATGTTCTACTTTAGAGACAGAAGATATGTATGCACCAAGTTGAATCTTCAGAAGACGGTTATTAGTTTTTTTTTTCTTTTTTTTTTGGGTGCGGGAGGGGGGGGGGAGATGATTCAGAAACTTTGCAAAAAAAAGTGTAATGAGAAACTTTTAAGCATATGGCATACTAGCACGCGCGGGGGTATTGGGGGGGGGGGTGGGGAAGTTAATCTAGTTAGTATTACATTGTTTGCCTTCAAGTAAAAGAGATCCAAGTTGAGCTACGTATGTTAGTTTTGATGGACAAATATTAAACGTGTATGTCTAGAATCGAACTCGGGACCACGGGATTGCACACATTACGTATGAGGAATTAATGTATAATAATTAATATATAAACCGTTATGTATTTAATTATTAAAACATAAAAAATAACGACTAACGGACGTTAAGTAATTAACGGGAATTGACTAACGACCGTTAGGGAATAAAGGAAGGACTATAGATGAAATTAGAGGATCAAGAAGGTTCCAGAATCCCTTGGGGATTACAAACCGATCGGCATAGGGTTTCCATAGCCCAACCCATTGCCAAACTTGTTCTCCAAGATTTCAAGTCTATAAATACAAAGGCTAGGGTTATTGTTTCATGACTCTTGCACTCTTGCTATAACCCTAGATCTTTCTTCTCTACTTCTTTTGTTTTAGTCGATCCCTATAAACCCTTATAGGGTCGATCCAAATTTTTCATAAACAAAATTGTTTTGGTTTATTTGTGTTTTCAAGATCTAGCAATCTCATTAATTCGGTTATAGTACGTGTGTATATGATTGTGGTATCAACTCATTATAGTTAATATTCTTGGATTGAGATACAAAAAGGTAAGGGGTATCTCGTTAATCCTTTCTTGTTATTTAAAGAAGAAGATTGAAGTTTGATTCTTGTTCTTGCTAGAATCAAAAGGTACGTTACTTTATTTTTCGGTTAATCTTTTATGTGTTAAAATTAGATCCTACACTTCCGCATACGTGTAAGATGTTTATTAGATTAATATATGATTAGTCATGATTATTAAATTCTGACAGTGGCATCACGAGCCGTTTTAACACGTAAGTAAATTACCGAAACACATAAAAATCGAATCTTGGATTAGGATTTATGTTACTTGATTTTTTAGGGTTTAATAAAAATCCAAACCCTAATTTTTTTAGGGGGGGGGGGGGGGCGATGCCCTATAATTAAATTTTTTTTGTAGCCCTAAAATTGTAACATGTTTATGTGGTTAAATGTTGCGTTCCTTATGACTTGCATTAATCCATGATGAAACATGCATGTTTATCATGGATTAGATTTGATTAATTGTTAAGTTTATTTTACACATGTAATTTTGATAGATCTAAAATTGAGGAAGACCTCAATTAATTATATTAATGAATCTATTTATGTGCTATTTGGTATATGTTTGCTAAGACTAACGCAATCGATTCGTCGATGCATGTGGCTTACCTACCATTGTAGGTGATAGTCTTAGTTAAATATGTGCATATTGAAACATAGAAAGATTATTAATAGGTTTTATCAACAAGTTTGCATGTGGCTACTTGAAACATAAATTAATTGTTAAGATTTTGTATACTTATTTGATTATTTATTTTTATTAATTACTTGATTTTTTGTTTATATTGTATGACATGTAAGTAAGCAAAAAAAGGGTAATTTTTCGAATACAAAATAAATTGACTAAATAACTATGAAACTTGATGTGATAAATTATACATATTGCAAAGTCTTATGTGCCGACAGTGGTTCGCTTCGCACGGTAATTTGCTCCCAGGCGAGACTAGCAATATTATAGCTTATTACATGTTTTTAAGACTTAAAATCATAAACTTTTAATTGAGTGATGAGTTTTGTACCAATAGTGTGAACGGCTCACCCAGTTTTGACAAACTATAAGAGGGGTATAAGGAGGATTGACATTAAATTGTCAAACCGAAAGAGACGCATTTTTAATTGGCATTTAGTGCTGACGTTTGTCTCTCCGCTCCTTTGTGCGTCTAATTGGAGCTACTAAGTAAGCTATTAATGTACAAAATCATCTTAAGGGTGAATTGACCTCAATTCCACGTGCCACTTTGTGGTAATTATCCGAATAACTTGGGTCTTTTGACTCATGCAGCAGTAGGATATAGTGGGCAATAATTGTAGGTAATTCTTTGATTGGTGAACCCAATACCTCAATTAAAACTTTGTTGATTTAAATCTTAGCCTAAATTGGTAAATAAAAACGTTTTAAAAACTTATGATACGAAGATGTGTGCATGCTTCTTCGTACATATTTTGATTGACACATCAAAATTAATACCCTAAAATTTAAGTCCATGCCATCTAATTATAAGAGACACTTGAAGTTATTATTTAGCGTAAGTGAGACCTTACCTAGATTTTAATGACAAGGTAAATTTCCATTATGCGTGAGACCAGTAATGGAGAATTTGCAGTTTCTAAATTAGACGACTTAATTAAATTATTAGTGAGACCTAGAAACTTAAGGCATGAGATGGGATGAAACATGCTTACTTTGCAAATTTTATTTGGCAAATGTAAATCCCATAATGATCTAGGAGTCGGAAATTGTTTGCCGATTATTGTTCGACAGATTACCATGTTTTGTACTTTCACTACTAGCAGATCAACTAATGTAGTGAAACTACGAAAATTTGGATCCTAGTTTTTCAAAAAGATTAAATGGTTATATGAATATTTTCTGGGTATTTTCTTTTCTTGAAAATTTGTATTATCAGAATACTAATATTTGAACTTTTTCTGTAGAAATGGCTCAACCCGATAATGCTGTACTAAGTTCTGCTTTCAAAAACATTTTGAAAGGGAACAATTGACTGGCCCAAATTTCAATGACTGGTATAGGTCACTCAGGATTGTCTTGAGAGTGTCCAAAAAGCTGGAATACTTGAATAAGCCTTGCCCTCAAGAACCAGCTGCTACTGAATCCGAGGAGGTCAGAGAAGCCTGGAAATTGGAGTATGAAAAGCACAATGAAGTTGCGTGCTTGATGCTTGGAAGTATGGTTCCCAAATTGCAAAAGCAGTTTGAGAACTATTTTCCTCATGATATGTTGGAAGAACGCCAAAAGACTTATGAGAAGCCACCTGCAGTTGAATTGTATGATTTGATCGATGCATTATACAACTGCAAGCAAGGGGAAAGTAAACCTGTTAGTGATCATGTGTTGGAAATGAAGAGTTACATGGACCAATTACATCAGATCAACTATGTCTATCCTGAGAATTTGTGTGTGAACCTAATCAACAGATCCTTGAACAAGGATTTTAAAGGTTTTGTTCAAAACTATAACATGCATTGCTCGGGGAAGACAGTCACGGAATTGCTCGCAATGCTCGTGGACTATGAGAAGGGTTTACCAAACAAGGCACCTACTCCTCAGGTATTAGCTATACAAGGAGGTAGGATCCAAAAGCCAAAACCGCAGGCAAATAAGAAGGGTAAGGGTAAAGTTGACAAGGGTAAACAAGTTATGGCCTATCAACCAATGCCCAAGAAGAATAACCCTAAGAAGAACAAGGTGAATCCAAGCAAGAAGGATCAGGCTTGTCACCACTACCATGAGATAAGACATTGGAAGCGAAACTGTCCACTCTATCTTGAGGAGTTGCGTGTGAAAAAGATGAAGGTTGAGGCTGGTAACCCAGCACTTCAGGTAACTTTTTCATGATTGAATTATTTTCATTAACTCATAAAATAAATTCCTGGGTATACGAGACTGGATTTGGTATTCATATTTGCAATACACTGCAGGGATTTAGAGTTGAAAGGAAACTGGCCTATGGAGAACAATATACGCACGTGGGTAACGGAGCACATGCAGCTGTTGAAGCTATAGGCGTATTTAAATTAGTTTTGCCTTCGAGCTTAGTAATGATTTTAAATAATTGTCATTATGCACCTACTATTGTTAGAGGTGTTGTTTCCTTTTCGTGTTTATTGGATATTGGTTTTAAACATACTGTTACAAGCAATGGAATTTCTGTTTGGTTTAATAATGTTTTTTATTTTAATGCTATTTCTGTGAATGGTTTATTTGAAATTGATATGAATGAATGCAATAATTATAATTCAATGTATAGCATCAATAATAAGAGAATCAAAAAAAGTTTGGATTCATCTTATCTTTGGCATTGTCGACTTGCTCATATAGGCAAGACTCGTATGGAAAAGCAGCAATGCGATGGGCTTTTACAAGATATCAATGATGAATCATTTGATAAATGCGAATCTTGTATATCTGGGAAGATGCCAAAGAAACCTTTCAATAATCGTATGGAAAGGGCTTCTGATCTAGTTGGTTTGATACATACTGATGTGTGTGGACCACTTAGACATGTGTCAAAGAGAGGTGCTAGCTACTTCTTATCCTTTACTAATGATTTCAGCCATTATGGATATGTTTATTTACTTAAACATAAACATGAGGTGTTTAAAACATTTAAGGTTTTTAAAGCAGAAGTAGAATTGCATCATGGAAAGAAGATTAAAGCTCTTCGATCCGACAGAAGTGGTGAATACCTGAGTCAAGAGTTTAAAGATTATTTAGCTGAGAATGGAATTGTCCAGCATCTCACATCTCCATATACTCCACAACAAAATGGTGTATCTGAGAGAAGGAATCGTACATTGTTGGACATGGTGCGATCAATGTTTAATCTTACAACTCTTCCTTTATCCTTTTGGGATTATGCCTTAGAATCTGCTATTCGCATTTTGAATATGGTTCCGACTAAGAAGGTTGATAAGACACCTTATGAGTTATGGTTTGGGAAAACGCCTAACTTGTCTTATTTAAAGGTCTGGGGTTGCGAGGCGTTTGTTAAACGTGACTCAACAGATAAACTCCAACAGAGATCTGTAAAGTGTATCTTTGTAGGATACCCAAAGGAAACGATGGGTTACTACTTTTACTACCCACCTGAAAACAAAGTAATTGTTGCTAGGTATGGAGATTTTCTTGAGAAAGATCTCATATCTCAAGAATTCAGTGGGAGGATATATGATCTGGAAGATGATCAAGAAGATAAATTACCTTCTGAAAACACTAGCGAACTTCCTGTGGAACCTGAAAGTCTGGTTCCTCCACCTGAAGTTGTTCCCATTCGCAGATCTGCAAGGACTGTGAAAGCACCTGAACGTCTATGTCTTAACGTAGAGGTTAAGGAAACTATATTAGGGGATCTTGGAGAACCTGCTAATTATAGAGCTGCCATGGATGATCCTGAAAAGGATAAATGGCAGATTGCTATGAATGGGGAAATGCAATCCATGAGAGATAATGAAGTCTGGATTGAAGTAGACCTTCCTCCCAATGCCAAGGTAGTTGGAAGTAAGTGGCTCTTCAAGAAGAAAACTGACATGGATGGCAATGTACACACCTACAAGGCCCGTTTAGTAGCTAAAGGCTTTACCCAAACATATGGTGTTGACTATGAGGAGACCTTTTCTCCTGTAGCTGACATAAGGGCTATTAGGATTCTCATAGCCATAGCAGTGTACTATGATTATGAGATTTGGCAAATGGATGTCAAAACCGCCTTCTTAAATGGTCGCCTAGATGAAGACATCTATATGGCGTAGCCTGAGGGGTTTGTTAATCCAGAATTTCCAAACCGTGTATGCAAACTTCAAAGATCCATTTATGGATTGAAGCAAGCACCACGGCAATGGAATAAGAGATTTGATGAAGAAATAAAAAAGTTTGGGTTTACTCAGAATCTGGATGAGCCATGTGTATATCACAAAGCTGGTGGGAGTGATGTTATTTTCCTAATCCTATATGTTGATGACATATTAATCATGGGTAAAAATATTTCAAGATTGAAAGAGGTTAAAGCCTATCTTGGGAAATGTTTTTCCATGAAGGATTTAGGAGAAGCAGCATACATTCTGGGAATCCAGATTTATGGAGATAGATCAAAGCGGTTGATTGGATTAAGGCAAAGTGCTTACATTGATAAAATATTGAAGAGATTCAATATGCAAAATTCCAAGAAGGGATATTTGCCAATGCAAGAGAATCATGGCTTAAGTAGCAAAGCATGTGCTTCAACACCTGAAGAGGTGGCACGCATGAAGAGAGTCCCTTATGCTTAGGCTATGGGATATATAATGTATGCGGTGAGATGCACAAGGCCTGATGTGGCGTTTGCTCAAAATATAACCAGTCGATATCAACAGAATCCAGGTGAAATCCACTGGATTGCTGTTAAACATATTCTCAAGTACTTGAGAGCTACAAGAGATATGTTTTTAGTATATGGGGGAAATCCAGATGCAGAACTTGGTGTTACAGGTTACTGCGATGCTTCCTGGAAATGTGATAAAGATGATACGAAGTCTCAGACGTGTTATGTCTTTGTCATTAATGGAGGAGCTGTGGATTGGAAGAGCAAGAAGCAGAGTACCATAGCGATGTCTGCAACAGAAAGTGAGTATATTGCTGCTTCAGAAGCTGCAATGGAAGCTGTCTGGATTAGGAAGTTCGTTTCAGGGCTTGGAGTTATGCCCTCAATCGAGAAACCTATAAAGATGTATTGTGACAATTCATCCGCAATTACATTTGCCAATGAACCTGGAATCATGAAAGGCACCAGACATTTCCCGATTAAATATCACTATGTTCGAGAATAAGTGGAGATAGGTGAAATCGAGTTACTCAAAGTTCACAAAGATAATAACCCAGCTGATCCTTTAACGAAGGCTTTACCGGGTGGAAAGCTTAATCAACATGCTGAAGGCATAGGACTTCGTTTAGCTAGTAGTTTCATGCCCATCTGTAATTAGTGTTTGGATAATGGGATGTTATGAACAATTATTATTTTAATGAAATAAAATACTTGTTATGTTTGATTGTCATTTTCTTAATAATATATCATGTATTTGCATGTTTAATCCTTGAATATATTGATTATTCTAAATTATCCGTTGTCGATTAATGATATGGGAATATCATTAAATTAAGACAAATCTAAGTATTGGTAGAATATACTTGAAAGTATATTGATGCGTTGACATGCCAATTTCACATGATATTCAATGAATTGAATATAGGACTTATCCCGACTTCATGAATTTACTTTATGGATATTGTCATCAAGTAAATCATGTATATATAGTTATCCTCAGACTTGAGATACCAGATAACTGTCATGGATGTAGTGCATTTCTGTTAAGCAATTTACCGCTATACGTTACTGGTAGCTATAAGGATTGTTTTCAGGAGTGTTGCAAAGTTCATGGGTTATGCTCGTAGTCAAGAGAGAATTTGTTCCTTCAAATTTGTTTTGAAGTTTAATACTGCTGGGCCCCTCGTAGGGTTGACAAGATGTTTGTGTGGCCACACCTAAGATCTATCTGGAATACGTTCAGATGATTTGGTAATCTTTCTCAATCAGAAACAACGAGAAACAGAATGGTTAATAAAGAATGACTAAGATCCATATCTTTATTAACGTAGTATTAGAAACAACGAGATCCAGGAGACCACTACCCGAGTTGTACTAGGGGCATTGGCGTGTTGCTAGACGCTAACCAATGTCATTACACTATTAATAGATGTCCAAGTGGGAGCTGTTAGTTTTGATTGACAAATATTAAACGTGTATGTCTAGAATCGAATTCGGGACCACGGGATTGCACACATTACGTATGAGGAATTAATGTATAATAATTAATATATAAACCGTTATGTATTTAATTATTAAAAAAAAAAATAACGACTAACGGAAGTTAAGTAATTAACGGGAATTGACTAACGACCGTCAGGGAATAAAGGAAGGACTATAGATGAAATTAGAGGATCAAGAAGGTTCCGGAATCCCTTGGGGATTACAAACCGATCGGCATAGGGTTTCCATAGCCCAACCCATTGCCAAACTTGTTCTCCAAGATTTCAAGTCTATAAATAAAAAGGCTAGGGTTATTGTTTCATGACTCTTGCACTCTTGCTATAACCCTAGATCTTTCTTCTCTTCTTCTTTTGCTTTAGTCGATGCCTATAAACCCTTATAGGGTCGACCCAAGTTTTTCATAAACAAAATTGTTTTGGTTTATTTGTGTTTTCAAAATCTAGCAATCTCATTAATTCGGTTATAGTACGTGTGTACAAGATTGTGGTATCAACTCATTATAGTTGATATTCTTGGATTGAGATACAAAAAGGTAAGGGGTATCTCGTTAATCTTTTCTTGTTATTTAAAGAAGAAGATTGAAGTTTGATTCTTGTTCTTGCTAGAATCAAAATGTACGTTACTTTATTTTTCGGTTAATCTTTTATGTGTTAAAATTAGATACTACATTTTCGCATACGTGTAAGATGTTTATTAGATTAATATATGATTAGTTATAATTATTAAATTCTGACAACTTAAAGAAGACAAAAAGCGTTTGCCTTCAACTAAAAGGAAACAACACTTTCTTGTTCTTTAATTAGTTTAACAGTGTTAGGTCATGTTTCTTTTTTTTTTGTTAGCTAAGGATTGTGTGGAGCCCATGTGGGACCACTTATATAATATTATTTCTTTTTTAAAGTTGGGCCCACTTTTCCCTTGTATCATCTTAAACCAAAGAGGCAAAAAAATGAGACTCTCCCCATTAAGAGGTACTAAGAGATGTGGTCCCACATAGGCCCCACATTTCTCTTAACTAACAGAAAAAAAGAAACACAACCTAACAGTGTTTACTCATAAGTCATAACTCGTCTGAAGTTTCATCATTGGATTATTTGAGTCAAGCAAGATCCCTTTGGATCGATATCTCAAGATCGGGACTTATTTAAAAGATATTGAGCACGCACATATCCTTTGAGGGATTGACACGTTTTTTTGGTAAAGGGTATTCCACCCGGTAAAATATATTACTCCAAAAAAACGTTTAAATACAATAGAATGTGGCTGAAGTACCACATTAACTGCAAGCAATCGCTTGACACAACCACTAAATCATAAACTCTTAGTATTATAACATCGATCAAGATACGAGTTTTATCAACAGTGAGAAAATCAATGAAAATATATGTGATAATTAGTTTGTGACAAAAAGACGACCGAAAATAATATCAATGCTAAAAGTTAACTTAATTAACATAATCTATACACCTTCTTAATACATGCTTGGCCTAATGCGAACACATATTTTCCAAGACATTAACCTTATTTTAACTTAATAATTTGGTCTGATCTGTTGCATTAAAAGGATTCCAAAAGATCCAAAAATCAGGTACAAGCATACTAAGCAAGGTGTCAATTAAGTTGTCAACCCATGTTATTTTTGACGTTAAGCATCTAAATGCAATAACAAATACACAGCAACTTAATAAACCCCGTGATTATTTAGTATTAAACATCTTGACTGTTCAATATTTGCCCTATATAAACCCCCACAATACAACCTCTAATTGCATCTTATCATAAACCTCTCATCTTTCTAATACAGCCCACATTACAAGCTAATGGCTTCAAAGACCAACAGTCCACTAGTTATCTTTCTAGCACTCAATCTTCTCTTCTTTGCACTAGCTAGTGGTTGCTCCACATGTTCTAGCCCTACCCCGAAACCAAAGCCATCAGGTGCAACATGTCCAAAAGACGCACTTAAACTAGGTGTATGCGCCAATGTGCTTGGCAGTTTACTTGGTGTTGTCATTGGAGACCCACCAGTTAGGCCATGCTGCAGCCTCATAGAAGGCCTTGTTGATCTCGAGGCTGCCGTTTGCCTTTGTACTGCAATCAAGGCTAACGTTCTTGGAATCAATCTGAACGTGCCACTGTCTCTCAGTTTGCTTCTTAATGTTTGTAGCAAGAAAGTGCCCAAGGATTTCCAATGTGCTTAAATCATTAACCACAGGCGTATGTATTCTGCTGTTTGTGTTTGTATTCGATTGTGAGTGTTTGATTACTATTTGATCTTCAATCGGGAGAAATCAATTTAATTTCTTTGTAACGTTGGATTAAATTACTACATTGTGTTTGCTTAATTTAATTTGCGAGTTGCTTGGGCAGTGGATATAACTTGTTCTAACACGAATATTATATATATGCAAATAAAATATGTATTTATCCAAATAAATAAGACGAACATCACTATATCAATACGTGAATACTTTATGAAAAACTCAAACACTAGCGATTTCAATCAAATGTAAGAACGGATAATATTATATCGAGATTTTCTTCTATAAGCTAAACACATATCTATTGGCAACAAAATATCATTTAAACTAGAAAAATAAAGGAAAATCGCCTATCAATTCTGTATATTTTTTGACACATGACACACATAGAAGTTTGGAAGATTGTAAATGAGCGTCGATATATATGTCGTGACTAATACTATTGTCTAATTCATCACATTGGGAAACATGCTATGTTAAGTTGCCCAAATCAGCACACTTCTAAGTGCTGAAATTTGAAAATATATTTTGATCGTATAGTTTATGAACACATGCAAGTGTAAAACTTCTCCCATCAATATATTGACACGACTTGCATTATCTAACGCTATTATTAAAATAACATTCCTTAATGTACATTTGAATAACATGGAACTTATATTTATTGTTTGTAACAGTGAACTAAAACACTTAAACACATGTATGATTATCACAAGTTAAGATGGTTGGTTAAAAGGGTTAGCTTGGTATATCAAGTAGGCATAAGCTTGATTCTGTACGAGTGTGCATACATTTCGCTAGTGTTGATTATTTAGTCTGATGGTCGGATAACTCTACTCATCCCCCTTTGGTCAAGCTATGGTTTGACGTGGTAATTCAAACAACTTTGTCGGTCATATGGAACTAAATAGAACGAAAACCCTTTGTGGAATGACATGTTAGAGACTGAGATAAGATCTCTATCTCACTAAAGGATTTGTAATACGAGTAAACCTTGAATCCAATCTCTTCATGTGATATCTATATGCAACTTCTCTTATTTCTAGCTCTTTGCTAGATATATTTTTAATTGAGATTTGTCGTAAAAAGGAAAACAAATAGCTTTTAACTTATGGGGTGTAAATGATTATATGATCTCTTAAGAAGGATTAAATAGTAAATTATTTAAACCTATAAGTCTTAACTTTCTACATGCGGAGTAAATCTATATATAGTAAATACTTTTTTTAAATTTTTGTAGCATTATTAGTACAATCCGTGACTGAATAAACAAATTACACTTACCCAATATATCAAGTGAGCATAACTTAACACGTGAAACCTCATCTACTATACGATACGAACGGTGCCGGTGAACACCCTGTGCAAGTGGGGAGGCTCCTCAGCGACATCAATTTTATAGGGTCTCCTTTTTATATATTGTCAAGTTAAATATGCATGAATTTAAGTATTTGATTAAGTTTATTATAAAGCGATGTTATGTGATAACAGCCATAATACAAGATTAAGAAAATATCAAGTAGCGATTGCATGTTTGGGTATGAAAAATTCGACCATTTTTTGTTTTTTACATTAGAATTCGTCAAACATGAGAGCCTACTTATTGTTAATGCACATGGCCTTCGAAATCCATTGGACGGCCCTAGTTACGAAGACACCTATTATCATATTATTATTTAAAAGAGGAATCGTTCTCTTTTCTAAAATTTCAACTTTTAACTTTCGACATTTTTTAAAATAAGTTTGAAATAACTATACTTAATTTTATGCATATGGTACAACCCTAAAAACAACCATTTGTTTACATTGTGCAACCACTCTTACACGGACTCTTTTTTTTTCACGGCCTCTTTTTAATTAAAAAAAAAAAAGAAAAAAAAAAAAAAGAAAAAAAAAAAGGAAAAAACATTTAGGATTTAGGTATCACATCTCTAAAACCGATAATCTATTTATACATTAAAAAGTCCATATTATTACTAAAAAATTGCTCATAGCTAGTCAAATTACATCTCTGTAATTTTAGAGCATTAATAAGGTATAATCGAAAAATATTACTCACGGAAGATTTTAGTTACACGGTACTCGCGGGCGCAATGCCAGGTACCATGGTAGTTACCTATTATAAAAAAGATCATGTTTAGATCGTGTTGTTGAGCTTGATTGAATACATAAGAAAGAAACTAAAACTAACAATTTAAAAAAAAAAATACTAATAAAAAAAAAAAAAAAAAAAACTGTGGATAAAATCAGATGTATCCTCGTTGGATCCATGCTGCTGTTTATGAACCGTAGCTGGTAAATTTCAAGTATCAAATCTTTACAAAACACTACAAGAAATCAAACTGTTATTAGGGTGGGAGGAGTAAGGCTCGGGCTAGGGCCAACTCGCATGCGGGTTTGCGGGCTTATTGTTGCCGATGGAGCGGGCTTCACTTGCGGGCTATATGTGCGAGTTTACAAATCGCAGCGAGTTGGAAAATGATGGAACAAAGTAACGGTCAAATGGACCGTTGAAGGGGTGAATTTTAAAAATCCTTCCAACCGTTGGGAGGAGCGTGAGTAAAATAAAAAATAAAAAAATTCAGCCCTTTGTTGGCTATAAATAATCCGAACAAGCCACAAGTTTTTCACAACAAAAAAATTTAACAAACCACAAACTACATTCTCAAACATATGGATCAAAGAGGCAAGAAAATTGGCGCAACATCTTCGTCGAGGGGTCGGGGTACTCGATCTAATCCCGTTCGACCTTTACAAACACAATCGGCTCCTCGACCCAAACAACCATTTGTAGCTCCTCGTCAACAACCACATTCGACGTCGCAACAAACCTATTATCGTCCCCAACCACCGAGTCCTCCACGACAAAACGTCAACTACCAACCAATGAATCCAAACGATTACTACCTACACGAGACAGCTAACTTTAACCCGTTCGAAGCTTACCGAGAACAAACGGAGGGGAGCGAAGACGAGTTTCTCGAGGTGCCCGAAACGCAAAGGAATTTGGTATGTTTTTTAACTTTGTTTATTATATATTTTCATACGTTTTATTATTTGTTCGTTTTATTATTTATACGTTTTAATTTTTTATGCGTTTTTATTATTTGTACGCTTTAATTTTTTATACGTTTTTATTTTTTATACGTTTTATTACTTGTAGACGACGACGATAACGACGATGTTCAAGAAGTTCAAGAACAAGACGTTCCAAAAAAGAAATTTGCGAAAAGGGCCGAAAAAAAAGGTTGGACATCGGAGGAGGAGGAGGCTTTGGCGAAAGCTTGGGTTCACATCTCAACTTGTAGAACGGTCGGGATGGAACAAGGAAGGGATTCTTTTTGGAAGCGAATTTTGGCGCATTTCGCCACAAATATTAAAGACACTACTCGAAGTCATCATTCGCTAACCACAAAGTGGAGGGAAATGAACGGGCTAATAAGTGTGTTCAACGGTTTATACCACCAATCGGTAAATTATATACGTTTTTTTTTTTTTTTTTTTTTTTTTTTTTTTTTATTTTAATTATATATATATATATATATATATATATATATATATATATATATATATATATATATATATATATATATATATATATATATATATATATATATATATACGGTTTAATTATATTATATATAAATATACATTATTTTGTAATTGTAGAGACGTCTTTGGGAGAGTGGTTGTGGCGAAATTGATATCCTCACGAATGCCTTGGAAAGTTTTAAGAAAAAACAAGGCAAACCTTTTAGTCATCTACGAGCTTGGGAAATTGTCAAAGGCGAAGCTAAATGGTTGGAACAAAAGTGTGTCCAAGATGAGGAAACCTCTCATTCCGATAAGCGAAGAAAGTCATCGGAATCGGGCTATTATGAGACGGCGGCTAGTAACGATTTTGATACCGTTTTGCAAAATCTCAATGAAGACGCAGCGCCACCCCTGGATAACCGTGCAAGAAAAGGAAAATCAAAGGTTGCTAGTGAAGCCTTGTCGAAGGTTAGTGTTGCCGAGTTTGTCCAAGATTACACGTCGATAAAAAAAGGTTTGTTGGAGGATAACGCAAAGAGACAACAAGAACTCTTGGACGCACATCTCCAAGAGAAACAACAAAAGGCGAAATACTTTGCGGATAAAGCCTTATATCAAGATCACAAGTTCTACAACAAATCGCACCACCGCATCACCGATCCAGCAATGCTAAAGTGGACGCTTGATAAGAAGCGTGAGTTAGCGGCGAAATATAACTGGCCTTGGTTGTGGGGCGATTTGTAGTTTTTTATTTGTATGATTTGTAGTTTTTAATTTTTAGGATTTGTAGTTTCAAATTTTTAGGAATTGTAGTTTTAAATTTTTAGGAATTGTATTTTTATTTTTAATCAAGTTTTTTTTTTTTTTTTTTTTTTTTTTTTTTTTTTTTTTTTTTTTTTTATATAATTGTTTAGTATTGGAAGGGTTAATGTTGCAAATTTATAATTTTGGAGGACAAATTATGAATATTTAAAAAAAGATTTGGGAGGGTTGAGAGTGATGGTTGCCAGTAAAAAAGGTTGGGTTGAGGGTTGGAGGATTGAAATGAGGTGGAGGGATTTGATTGGTTAAAGTTTGGGAGGGTTGGAGGGTAAAAAATGATCACTCCTCCTACCCTTAGCAATCGTGCAACGGGTATATGGGCGTTGGTATTTTGTAGTTTTTCTTTTGTGGTTTATCTGTCACATCACAAAAGATGATTTCCTTGTAAATTAGAAAAGCTATTCTCCATGTAACAATATTTAATTAAAAATAAATCACTTGTTTGTTGTGTATGATTCCAAGGCTAAGCTAGATTGTCTGTTACTCTGAACATTTACTATCTGTCGGAAAATTTAGTGCATTTGAGAGATCAGTTCACACTTAGTAATGGGTCAGGAGGTACGGAGTGTACACCCATCAAGTCCCTGACTACCCTGACTCAAATAGTGGGTAAGAGTAACTCATCAGAAGGTTTAATCCTTCACTGAGTTACTACTGCTAGTACTGAGTTAGAACTGCTAGTGCTGAGTTAGTACTGCTTGTGCTGAGTTAGTACTGCTGAGTTAGTACTACTGGTGCTGAGTTAGTACTGCTGGTATAAATATGTAACTACTCTGACCTATTCAAGTGGCAGTTAAAACTGCCTTTATGACCACATTTAATTGGTCATGTAACCACTATTGGCTATAATGGGGATAATTATGAGGCGATTAATTGGCCGATAAATCCTCATAATTCCATTTGACTAGCTATGAGTATTCTCCTATAAATAGGAAGATCGAATCATGCATGAATGATATATACAGAGAATATAAACACTTGGATGCGAAAGGGTTATTGATTTGTGCCTAAATCATTAACATACATTTGGTCTTATCCCAAGTAGATATTCGTGATACCCAGACATTAGGGTCGAATAGTTTACTTTGAAAAGTGATAACACGATTCCAAGTGATATCCGGTAACCATTATTGGTACGTAGTTAGGTCATTGATTATCTTTACCCTGTTCTGGGCCAATTCCACCAACAATCAAAGTAAACTATTTTGTGATAATCAATGGCTGCTGCTACTATGAAACACATGACTTCAAACTTTGCCAAGCTTGACAAGTTTGAAGGGGTGGACTTCAGAAGATGGCAGAAGAAGATGCACTTCTTGCTTTCAAGCATGAGTGGGGTGTATGTTCTGAGCACTCCTATTCCTAATGATGGTGATGATGCTACTGTGGAACAAATAAGGAAGAGGAGCAAATGGGAGAATGATTACATTTGCAGAGGTTTAATCCTCAATGGTATGTCTAATTCTCTCTTTGATATTTATCAGAATGTTGAATCTTCCAAAGAACTATGGGATTCCTTGGTTGCCAAATATATGGCTGAGGATGCATCAAGTAAGAAGTTTCTTGTAAGTAATTTCACAAATTACAAAATGACTGATTCAAGACCAGTTATGGAACAATACAATGAACTTCTTGGTATACTTGAAAGGTTTACACAACACAAATGAACATGGATGAGGCTATTTCAGTCTTTTGTATCATTGACAAACTACCTCCTTCTTGGAAAGATTTCAAGCATACCTTGAACATAAGAAGGAAGAACTGACTCTTGTACAGTTGGGCAGTCATCTGCGTATTGAGGAACCCCTCAGGGCGCAGGACAGTGACAAGCCAAAGAGTAGCAATGCTACTGATTGATAATGCTCAAATTGTGCATGTTTTTAGTAGCGTTATTCGTGTTTTTGTATATGTTATTTGGTTATATTTATATGCTTTTGTTACTTAATCGTACCAAAGTATGTTTGCAAAGTATATGTAGCCAAAAACAGGAAAAAAGAAGAAAAAAGTGAAAGAATGAGGAAGAAGGAAATATTTATGATCGTATGAAGATTCCCGTGTCCAGAACCACATTCCAAACAGGCATTTCAGAGAATAAAGGTCCAAGTATTTATCATTCCAAGTTGACAAGTTTCAAGACAAAGAAAGAATCAAGTTTGGATGAAGAACCAAGAGTTATGAAAAAGAAAAAGACCAAAAGCAAAAAGTCCAAAAATGAGTCTACAGCAGCACTCCATCCGATCGGATGCAGCCCGCAACCGATTCGGATGGAGGCCATTTTTGAAGACCAACTGATCGGTTGGAGACAATATCGATCGGTTGGATGTTGTCTGTTTTCCCAAACTTCATCAATAAGTCTTGTATCTTCATACCAACGATTCTAGGCCCTTCCCAAGAGTCTTCTAGGCTATTCTACTTTACTTGGAGGCCAAGATGAAGCATTAAAGACCCTAGGCCTTGAGAATAGTATAAATAGAGCCATTTGTGAAGGATTCAATCAATCCCATTCTCATCAATTAACTAACACTCTCAAAATACTCTCTCAAAAGTCCTAAATTCGTCCTTAGAAGTCCAGGAAGCTTTAGAGGGTCAAGAAGTCAACATTTGGAAGTCAAAACCTCAAGAAGTCAACACCAATACTTTGGGTATCATTACCTTATCATTTGTAATCTCATTTCAATTATTGTAAGACTTTTAATCATGATTTCTAATGTTCAAAATTCTGAGTTTATGTTCATGTTTGCTATGAGTGGCTAGTGCCTTTGTGCACTTGCTTAGATGATGTTTATGACTTAATGATTTGCGTATGATTATGATAACATGTTTTAATTCAATTTCAAGTTAATTCTAAGATCCAATTGTGGTTAAGTTTCATAGTGACATTTGTTAATCAAGTTTGACTAGTTGTTAATAATGCTAAGGGTCGAAAGATTTATTGTTATCCAACTAGTTATAATCATTTGTCTATGAATGATTGTTATCACCCATTATTCTTGGTTTAACAAAGAGACTTAAATGTGGTTGTAATAAAAATGCTTTTGTCTATCAAATTGGATTGATTGAAAACAACTTTAAGGGTCGAAAGATTAGTTGTTTGCAATCAATTGTGACCTTTTGTCTATGATCGGTTACCTTTTGTATTGACCATTTCCTAAGCATATTTGATAAAACAAAAGACTATTTTTGTGTTTAAGTTTGTTAATTCAAACTTATGAACCTTGAATTGATATTGAATTGATTGGTTAAACTTAATGCTTGTTTTTATGAACTAAAATCTTGACGAAGGTTTAACTTGTAAGAACAATAGATTAGTTCACCAAACTAATTATCATAACCAACATGTTATCAAAGTTATCACAATCATGCTTATCAAGAGTAGTAAACTAGTCTAAGCAAGTGTAGTTTTAATCATTTGAAGTATTATATTTTCATCATTGCTTGTTTAAGAGATTTACTTTTAGTAGCTTACAATCCGATTCACTCACAAATCCCTGCGAACGATCCCGACTTACCATCATAATCTTGCTATAACGGACGAGTTCACTTGCTCGTATGTGTTATTTCTAGATTCGGTAATTCGACCTTTATAAATTTAAAACTTGTACACGAACGCGATACATCAAGTTTTTGGCGCCGTTGCTGGGGATTTTGATTGTGTTTCTGTAAGTTTTAGAAGTCCATTTCTTTCCAAATTCGTTTTCGAAAAAAAAAATCTGAGACTCCCAACCGATCGGATTCTCATCCAACCGATCAGTTCCCAAAATAAAAAGTTTTCCGAGCTAACCATCCGATCGGAAGGCCTTGTATCCAATCGGTTTTCATCCAAACCACGTTTTACCGAGACTCCCATACGATCGGTTTGATATCCATCCGATCGGATCACCAAATCTGATTTTCCAAATTGTTTTCGTTCTTCGCTCGTGTGTTTAGACATTGCCTCGATTTTCTTGGGAATTGTATGAACACTCGTTCAACTGGAGTAGAACCAATTTCACCTCTTTCCGATCCCGAAAGTTTAATTCGAACAAGAAGAAGAAGAAGAACACCCTTTGTTCCATTAGCCAACCGTGTACCAAGAGTACCAAACCCACCGTTTGATAACCTTTTCGAAGCCAAATTCGTTTATAACCCATTCACTGATCAACCTTTTCCCATGGCTAACGATCAACCCATGTGGGCCGCCAACCGAGCCGTAGGACCCACTCCTGGATCTGCTATTGTTCCTGTTAACCTTGGTAACAATTACACCGTAAAAGGTCACCATCTTTCTATGATCAAAGACCGTCAATTCGATGGCCGTTCGAGGGCCGATCCTCACAAACACATTGCCGAATTCATCGAAATTTGTGGCATGTTCCGGTATGGCGACACCGATGTCCACGCCATTAAACTCAAACTTTTTCCATCATCACTTGCTGGAGATGCAAAAGTGTGGTACAACGAATTAACCCCAGGAATTATCAATACTTGGGAGGAGATGAGGCAAGCTTTTGTAAGCCGATTCTTTCCACCTGCCATGTTTGACCAACTCATGGGAGAAATTCGTGCTTTCACACAAAATCCTAACGAGTCACTCGTCGAAGCCTGGCTTCATATGAAAGATTTGCTTCGTAGTTGTCATGGACATGGTTTAGGACGAGGAACCATTATCCAAATCTTCTATCATGGAATTGATGAAACATCTCAAGGAATCCTTGATGCTGGAGGAATTTTTCTCTACAAGACCCCTAATCAGGCATATCAATTGCTTGAAGATCGAGTCCTTCTCAAACTCGATTGGTCAAAAGATTCCAAAACCAAACCCTTACGAAAAACCGTTGCTTTTGCCGAATGTTCCGATACCTGTAAACTCATGGAGAAAATGGAAGCCTTAGTTTCCAAAATCGACTCGCAATACAAAGATCTTAAAGGAGAAATGAAAGAAATGCGAGACGGTTGTAACAACTGTAGAGGTAATCACCCATCATCAGAATGTGACGATCAACCAATGGATAGACCCAAAGAAGGAGAAGCTAATTATGTCCAAGGAGGATACCGTGGAGGCGGTTATCGTGGAAATTATTACGGAAGAAATTCTTTAAATTGGCAAGATCACCAACAAAGAGATAACAACCGTGATTCTCAACCACGAGTAGACAATCAAACTCCACATACCTCTGGTAAAAAAATCGGAAGAATCCGATTTTGAAAAAATGATGAGAGAATTCGTGACTGCTCAAAAATCAACCAATGAGTTCGTCAAGAACCAATTTTTCAATCTCAAAACCAAAGTTGAGCAAGGTCAGAAAAATCATCAAGCATCTATTCAAGATCTTGAAAACAAATTTAGTAGACTTTCTGATCAAATATCTTCCCGACCATCTGGTTCGTTACCAAGTAATACCCAATCCAACCCCAAACCAACATCATCTGGAACAAACGATAAAACTTATCGTCTACCACAGACCAGAAATGAGCATATCAATGCTGTATTCACAAGAAGTGGTATCTCTTATGATCCCACCCAATCCGAATAATACCACGATCATCCATGATGAAAGTGAGGACGAAGCTGTAGAAGCTGAGAAGGAAAATACTCCAAACACACCTACCAAAGAAAAACCCATCCCACCAGTCAAGGCGTACACACCAAAGATTCCATATCGTCAACTCCTTAAGAAAGAAAAGATGGAAGAGCGTTATAAGAAGTTTGTTGAAATGATCAAAGAGGTTAGACTCAATGTACCCCTCGTTGATGTTCTAGCTGGAATGCCCAATTATGGAAAAATTTTAAAGGAACTTCTGAATAACAAGAACAAGTTGGAACAAATATCCGCTACCTTTCTCAATGAAGAATGCTCAGCCATTGTTCAAAACAAAATTCCACCAAAACTCGGAGATCCCGAAAGTTTTCTGATTCGATGCACATTAGGAAACAACATCACATGCGATGCTTTAGCCGATCTTGGTGCAAGTATCAATTTGATGCCCTATTCGTTGTATTCTAAATTTCAATCAATACTTTGAAACCTACAAGGATGAGTATTCGATTAGCCAATCATTCTTACCAATATCCTGTTGGAATTGCTGAGAATATGCTTGTCCAAGTTGGTAAATTTGTTTTTCCCGTGGATTTTGTGATCTTAGAAATGGAGGAAGATAGTATAGTACCTCTTATTTTAGGAAGACCTTTCCTAAACACTGCTGATGCGATCATCAAAGTAAAAGGTAAAGAACTCAATCTTGGAGTTGGAGAAGATAGAATTACCTTTTTAATCGATAAAGCAATGCAATATCCATATTCCAGTGATGACACTTGTTTTAACATTGACGTAATCGATGAAGTCACTGATGAAGAAGTGGATGCATTACTTGACAATTCTGATCCATTCATGACTACTTCGGAGAAAATTAGTGAAACAGACTTTGATAAAGAATTCGCTGATTTTATGGAAGTAAAATTCGAAGAAGAAGTTGAAGAATGAGAAATAGTAGAAGAGAATTTTGAGGAAATAATCTTTAATGATCAATTGAGGATCAAAACCTCTCTTCAAGAACCACCAACTGATCTTGAACTGAAACCACTCCCTGATCAACTTGAATATGCTTACTTGGAGGATAATTCACTTCTTCCAGTAGTCATATCTTCGTTGCTCAATGATAAGGAAAAAGAATGTCTCATCTCCGTTCTCAAAAGGCTTAAAAGAGCTTTTGTGTAACACCCCCAAAATCGAGTCCAGCGGAAGCATACATGTCGCTGGGGTGCTACTAAATTAGTATCACAACACAAGTATAAAGAATGGTTTTACCTCAACCATTTAAAGTAGATTTCATAATCAAAAGGGATTTGTTTACAACATTTAAAAAATGGTGCGGAAATATAAGCCCATAAAATATTTCAAATGGTCCCGAATATATCAGAGTCTTCTATGACCATGCCATTCCCTGCCAGGAGCCTCCAATAGCGTACTATTGCTTTATACCTGAAAATACATGCTAAAGTATCAACACGAGGTTGGTGAGTTCATAGAGTTTAGTGTAAAATGTAAGCATTTGCATAATGATTTCCCAGCAAAGGCATTGTAAATCCACTCAGTCCCAAGTCCCGCCCATACAAGACCTGCAACCTGTGTGTTTACAACCCACTGCTAAATAAGATTTGATTTAGGTGAACAAAAGTGATATGTGGACCAAGATTTAAAATACATTTAGTTCGATCAGTACATTCGTTTACGTGACCAATTCATTTGGTTATGTTACCAGTTCATTCTGTCATGTGACCAGTTCATTCTGTCATGTGACCCGTTCATTCTGTCATGTTACCCGTACATCCGGTTATGTGACCCGTTCATTCTGTCATGTATGTACATAGTGGTGGAGCCGGTTCATTCGGTTAAGTATGCATAATCGTTTAAAGTGCTTGGGTCCATGGGTAAAAAGAATTAAGTGTGATACAAGTGAATATACAATACATTCGAGTGAATAACAAATTCGTAGGTAGAGTAAGTAATGGTTTGACTAAAAAAGTAGCATATTCAAATAAAACAAGTATTGCATTAAGTTAAAAACGAGCATGTATTCACCCCCCCCCCCCCAAAAGTAATTCAAAACCTATAAGAGTAGGGGCTATGAAACTCACGTGATGCGATAGCAACAATGACAATAATGGATATGCTGAAATGAGGCTCGGTCTCTAACCGCAACCTAATATGAATGATATGGTCTAACGTAAGTCATGAAATGATGCTACACATGCAAATACGTATGTTACCGATACCACTCGGGAATTTTGGAAAAAAATGTTTATCGTCGAAAAAAAATATATTTTTGACGTCTCGATAAGTTATAAAACACTTTTCGTGTAAATATGTTGCAACGAGAACCCACGATCGTCGTTTGGTGAATTATTGGAAAAATAGAGTTTTCAGTCGTAAAATAGCATTTTTCACAACTTGAAAATATGACCAAATGGCCTCCCAAAATTAGCCATAAAAGGGTGTACGTTGAGTGTTAGGAAATAAGCTCGGCGTTTTTGGAAACCTTGTAACAATGTCTTGAAGTCGTATCATTTAATTTATGACCATACGGGCCTCGATCAATAAGAAAAATGGCTCTCAATATAGTGTTGTGCAAAAACAGTTTTTCTATACTTAGAAATATTTTTGTGAAAAGCTGATGGAAAAATATAATGTTCGTCGGGTTTCAAACGCGTGTGTCTCGGTCGTTATGAGCTCGTTTTCTACGTTCTTTATATCCACGGCTTCGTATTAATGTAAACTAACATATTTTCAGTAGGTCGACTCATCTAGATCACGTCCAACGCCTCGTTTTACTCGTCGAAATTCGTGGGACAGCGCGTATTTTTCAGAAAAATAGTTTTTCGTCGTCCAACTTAGAATTAGCGTATCTTTTTCGTCGTAAGCTCGTTTTTGCTCATTCCGGCGGCCACGGTTTCGTTTTTGAAAGTATTTTCTAAATATTTAAGCCAAAATAGTTCAAAGTTTACTGAGTTTTCCAGATTTCATGATTTTGGACAGAACCTTTTCTATAAGTTGTTAAAACTAATTTTCTAGTTCAAGACTTGATCAAATCACTTCCAATCAACACCAAAACTAGTCTAAGCCTACCATACACCTTCTTAGGGTGTCATGGGTTCCTAATCTTCACCAAAAATGGCGGATCTCATGAGATTATAAATGAAAATCCATAGATCTATTATTAGAGAGTAAAATTAAACATAAAGTGGTATGTAACATGTATATATTTGCATGATTAGTTACTAGAACTACAAAATATATTAAATGAAAGTATGAAAGGTTAGAAAAGTTTACTTGAAGCTTACTTGATGTTTTGATGATTTTTGAAGCAAATACTTAAGTTACTTGGAGGTTTTTATTGCAAAACCTTAACTAATAACACAAATGGGACTTGATTAATACTTGTTCTTGAATTTTTGGTGACCTCCTTGTTGCTTCTTGATGTTGGCCGATCCACCAAAGGGAGGGAGAAAGTGAGAGTGTTTTTGGTTAGTAAATTGTATGTAGTATGTGTAATTTTTGAGGTTATGATAATTTTTAGTATTGTTTGTGTACAATTATTGGTAGCAAGTAATAAATGCCATGTTTTTGGGTATAGGGATTGGGAGGGTCAGCTGAAAATGGGGAGGAAAAGAGGATGAGGCATGTGGTAATTAACGTTCTTGCCTATTATGTAAGATTTGGCTAGCTTTGGATGGATTTAGTTGGGTATAATGTGTTATCGGGTATCGAGTTAGCTAGAAATGAATCTTGACGGAACAAAATAAAGTATGACGAAGTTGTAAAAATTATAAAATCACATTCCTTGCCAGAATCAGGTGTCCAAATAATTATCGGGTTGAAATTACGTAAACCGTCGTAGTTATACGCTTTTTACGGTATATATAGTAAATAATTTCAAACCACCAGGTAAACTAATAATATAATTTTTATATCATTTTAACGAGTGTGAAAATATATTAGGATCATAATCGGGAGTGTCGGGTGCATGGTTCATAATTAATGATCGCGCGTCAACGTTTATTTAATAAATAAATATACGTAAATTAAAATTATGCAAACCCATAAATGATCTAATATGGAAATGATGTTACTGATTATGTGTAGACTACTCTAGTCTATATGATTTCCCTTAATGATGAATCATGAATACGCAGCTAAACCATACTGGTTACGCGCATTTGAATACCCAAAAACCTAGTTTACGACATGATGAATGATAACCATGAATAGTGATTTCCCTCCGGGAATGAATAGTGTTTCATGAATAGTAAATTTTTTGAAAATATCTCAAAGTCGCAAACTGACTTCGAAAATGATGAATAGTGAACGATGAATAGTGGTTGATGAATAGTAAATGATGAATAGTAACCCGTGAATAGTAAATTGTCGAGGTCTGGAAAAATGTCCTGTAATTACAAAAGGAATTCAGTCCCTGAATTCAGTTAATGTTGGTCTCCGGGGTGGAGTTGGTGAAAAGATGTGGATATTTGAGTCGCATTGCGGTGTTAAAAGATAAAACATTCATTAGATAGGATTTCGTAGCAGTACATGAAACTCATACGATAGAGCTTAAAGTGAAACACAAAAGAACTACAACACTAGAGAGTTTGGGTTTCTGTTTATTTTTAAAGCAGGAGTTCTCTTCTTAGCCATTGTCATTGTTGTTGTTGTCTTGACGAGCCTCGCACTTCAACGAGCTCTTCCTCCGTTCTGGTTTCTCAGCTCTGGACATTCACTCTTGAAGTGCCCAATTACTCCACACTCATGGCAGGTTACCGTGACTTTCTGATGCATTACGAGAGTGGGAGTCTTGCAATCCTTGGCTTTGTGTCCGACCTTTTGGCAGTTCCCACATTGAGTGGGGCAAGGTCCATTGTGGTGAAACCAACACTTGTTGCACCTGGGTAAGGTCCCTGCGTATCCTTTCTTTTCACATGGTCCAGCAACGTAGGTTGATGAACTCAAATAAGTACATTTTATTACTATCATTTATCCTATTAATTTGACTTGTTTTATTATATTATGTATGAGGATTGATACTTAATCGTTTACTTTTGTAATTCTCAGTTGAAAACAAGCATTTGGTGAAACTTGGCGATTTTGGACTAATTATGGAGCAAAACATGCAAGAAGTTAAGAGTCTACTGAAATGTACAAGATCAAGACAAATCTGCTCCAGATGCGCCGCATCTCTCTTATTACATACGGCGCATCACTATCAAGATTTTACAAGATATTATCCAAGACGGCAAAGGACATGCGCCGCATCCAAGAATGAAGATACGCCGCATCTTCTGGCGGTGTACGAATATTCCTGAATATATTAATCTTGGACCCCACGCGAAGTTAAGTCAATGCGCCGCATCTACTTACTAGATGCGCCGCATCTTACCCTCAGACAAAAACTATAAATACCCCAAGACCAGACGAATTCGAGGGGGAGAATAATATATACGAAGTACGAAGTACAGAAACCTAGGACGAATTCAGTCGAATAGGCAGCACAAGACACACCCAAACGAAGATACAAGAGCTGTAAGAAGGTGCTGCATGTGTTTAATTCATTAAGTAGTTTTGTTTTATTGTGTTAGTAAACTTTAATTCATCAAGATTGGTGGCTTGTGTAATGTGACAACGGAAAGATTGCACTCCCTTAAAACTGCTTTCTCATTAATTAAAGTTTATATGTTGATGTCTTTGGTGACTTTTATTAGTGCATTGATAACCTCTGTGTCTAGCTGAGCGTTGATCGGGTCGCCATGCCTCTGCCCTCGCCTATTTATTAGATCGCCTATGCATTCTATCATCTGTAGAAAAGTAGGAAGAAAGATAAATAGGATAGTCATAAGTAATCATTAAGGGTTTACTCGCCGATAAGATTAGAACCAATGAGAAAGGACTTAATCTCGGTGCGTTGCGTCGAACTATACACTTCATATAAAACTAGCAATAAAACAAGTGACAAACTACTTATCTATCAGGACAGTCTTCTTATTGTCTCGAGTATTTATCTGTGTACGTGTGTGCTATTCGCTGATTCGTGCCTATTGGTTTAGTTTATTATTTAATTGCAACCAAATCGTGCCAGTCTCTCAGGCTGAACCCCCTTGCGTTAGAATAGGTTGTATAGCTAACTTAATTTATTAAAATACTGATTAGAATAACTAGATAATACGTTCCACTCTTAGTGATCGACACTCTACTTACCATTATATTCATACTGACCGGGTACACTGCTCGTTAAGTGTGTGTGTTATTGATAAGTCGGCTAAATATAAATTTAAAACTTGAGTAGGCATTAATACTGCTAAACCGCAACGACACATCGCACGCATCAAGTTTTTGGCGCCGCTGCCGGGGAGTGAATTGTTGTTATCTGTTAATTTGATTAGTATTTTAATTAGGTTTCTAATTTTTTTTTATCTAACCACTAATTCTGTTGTGTATTAGATTAATTTGCATTCATTGTACTATTTTGCATATTTTCTGTTTTTGTGTGTTATTTGTTTGCTTTTATTTGTGTTTATTTTCGTTTGTGTTTTTATTTGTTTTTATTTTTATTTTTCGTATTTTTTGTATTCTGCTATCGTTGTACTGAGCTAAATCGAACGATACGGCGCATCTGATTTTTCAGATACGGCGTATTGCGTTTAATTTTTATAAAATACAACGAGTTTAATTAATTCGATACGATGCATCTTTTCCCCAAGATACGGCGTATCTGTTTTTGATAAAATTTTTTTCTAAACGTTAACGCCATACGATGCATCTGCTTTAGCAGATACGGCGTATCTATTATTTTAATTAAAAACAGTTTTCGAATTATTAAACAGATACGACGCATCGATATCTGTCGATACGGCGTATCTTCTGAATCAAAAATCTTATATTTTGAAACGTAACGAAAATACGGCGCATTAACTTTTGTTAATACGACGCATTTAATTTTAAATAAATATCGATTTTTGATTATTAAAATTGATACGGCACATTCAAATTTCTAAGCGGCGTATCTATTTTCTGAATAAAAGTCTAATTTAATTTTAACGATTATAAGATACGGCGCATCCTATTTATAGGATACGGCGCATCGTCTTCAGATATCAGTAACTTTTATTTATCCCGAACGGAGAAAATTCTAATCATCTTTCCTGATTCTTAGAAATTTTTTACTTCGAAGCCTATTTGTTTTGTGTTTCAGGAATCATGATTGATCTTTTCCCAAGCTGGTTCGGAGGATCAAGGATCAAACTTACAATCGACGAGATTATATCAAAGTTTGCCCAAGAAAGCGGAAAGGAACTATTGCTGAAAGAACAAAACAATATGATTAGAGAAGTGACAATTGAAGTGCACCAATTGTCAAGGGTGATTAAAGGAGTTTTGTTCCAAAGGCACGACCTAAAGGGAAGTACCTTGATAATTACATCGACAACGCTGATAACAAAGTTGTCGAGTTTGAACCAGAACTACTGGAACAGGAGCTGAACGTGAGTCTAACTTGAAGACTCTGGAATAAAGACAAGTGCTGACCGGGAGACAACCCGGAGAAATTTTTATTATTCTGTTTTTGTGTCGAGTCAGTCAGGCCGCAGAGGATACGGCGCATCTCAATCCTGAGATGCGACGCATCTCCTGCACAGGTCATATCTTTATATTTCTACATTTTTTATTTTCGACTTTAAAACTTTTTAGCAGTTTATTTTAATGCGGCGCATCCCTGGTTAAGGATGCGACGCATCTTCTATTCTGATCCGTATTTATTCCAGGCTCGATACGGCGTATCTTCTTCCATAAGATACGGCGCATCGACTGACCTGATGATTTTCATTTTTAATTTTTATGTTTTATTTTAACTAACTACTAATGTATTATGCAAGTTTGAACCTTTCTTAACTTAGGTGTGTTTTAAAGCCTTGGTGGTATTATAGATTCCTGCATTTCCTGTGGATACATCTATTATGAATCTTAAACGTTCTAATCCACAAGAAAGATGATTTTTGCTTTTATACTAATGGAGGATCATACCGAGCAAATCTCAGGGGAGTTTTTCTGTTCTAATTCTTTTATTTTCCAGTTTTTAACCTTTTATACAAACAACGAGGACGTTGTTTAACTTAAGTGGGGGGATTCGAGAATTAGAACACTTAACACTTACTTGTCCTAAACTTTTCAAAATATGCTTAAAATGTGCTTAATATATCAAAACTTAAAATTTTTTAGCATGTTTTTGTTTAAAGTCTAAGTTGCATAGCTGCACGCATGACGTTATTTTCAAAAATTGTGATTTTTCAAAATTCACAAATCTATGAGTGTGCCGGTGATTTGTAAACTTTAGAACTTGGCTTGTATACTATTCGAGACCACCATAATAAGTGTTATTTATATAATTGGAATGACTTGTTGATATGTGCCTAATTACACATATCTTTTATACAATTTGAACCCACAAAAATGACCAAAAACACACAAATGACTCACAAAATGATACAAATTCATAAAAATGTGTTTTTATGTGATTCAGGTACAAAAGATTGAAAAACAAGTGAAAAATGATCAATTTCACAACAATTGTCATTTTCAGTCCCTGAAGTTTCACAAATTGGCAAAACTAGTCCCTGAAGGTTTAAAATGAATGAAAAGTCAACTTTAGTCCTTGGATAATCAAACTTGTTCAAAATAGTCCCTGGATGAAAGTTTACACAACTTGGCAACTTTTACCCCTCAAGTATCAAAATTGGCAAAATCAGTCCCTGGGTGTTTTAAAATTGAGTTTTATCAAATATCACCCTTGTACTATTCATGAATGACAATTTGGAACCTTTTGATAACTTTTGGGGAATTTACAATTTCACCCCTAAAATTTTGAAAAATTACATAAATGGTCCTCGGGTGTTTCAAATTGTAATATAATGCAAAATAGGTCTTTGGTTTATCTAACTTAGCAGGTTTAGTCCTTGAATGAAGTTTGGAAAGATGGCAATTCAGGTCCCTTTAAGTTTCAGCAGTTTACAAGATTGGTCCTTGGGCCTTATGTTTAAATAAACCAAAATCCGGATCCAACTCAAACCTTTAACCCAAAAATAATAACCAACCCTTTTATCAATTACCAAGCCCAATCCCATAAATAATAAACCCGGCCCACCTTTTTTTTCTTAAATAATATCCCAGGTCAAACATGGTTTGACCCGTCTCTTTCCCTCTCACCTCTGCAACCTTATCCCCCCACCTCATTCAAACCCCCAGCTGTTTCACCACCTCATCCCCTCCTCTCATACACGTTACCTAACAAGCCAAAGCATTAAATGCTTCTTCCTTACACCCCATGTGCTCAGGACAAGTTAAAACCCACTTGTCCTATTTTCCCGCCAAAAGTACAAATGGACGAATAGGATGAATTGGAAGCTAACCAAAGGTGGGATTTGCTCAGAAGGATGGTGGGAACTCAATGGACTATAAATAGCAGAGGAGAGGCAAGAGATTGGGTACCTTGGAATAGCCTTGGTCACTTAGCATAATGTAGCTTACTGCTTTCCTTTAATTATTGTCATTTTAATGCTTTCAGTAGTGTAATCATCTTCAAAGTAGTGTAATGGAACCATGTTTTCAGTTTAATTCAAGTTATGATTCAGTTTTAAGTTTCACCTTAATTATGCTTTATTTTCCATGTTCTTTAAATCTTGTTTAATGTAGTGGATTATGGACTTCTTAAGCCACATAAGCTCCTGACAAAAGCTTTTAAGCTTATAGAAACCATTAAAATTCAGTTTAGCATTTAAATTCAGAAAAGTTCTAAAAAAATAGAGAAAATCAATGAAAAATGTCAAAACAGTGGTGATGAAGATTGATGAATTGGAGCAGGGTATTTTATGATTGATTATGGTTCAGAAGCTCATTTGGGAGCTATAGGGCATGATCTTGGTCCTTGTTTCATTGATCTCAGTTGGATTCATTTGTAAGCTTATTTTAACCTTTTTATGCATTCATTGTTTTAATGTTTTATGTGCTTTGTTTTTTATATATTTGTGTTTATTAGCTGTGTATTAATCATATTAGAGCTTTATAATAGGTTTATATGTGTTGGATTTGTCTGTGGTTGGATATTGCAATTTGACTGTCCATTCTCCTCATTTTTGATATTCGTAGGTTTAACTTGTTTAAACAACAATCTTAAACTGAATAAGGGTTTACTTGGCTTAGTATAATCCCTGGAATGGATGGATTAGGTCTACACAGTTGGCTGTTATGAAAACTCAGTTGAATCTCATTTGTAGCTATTTTTCTTAGTTTTTGCTATTTTGCTTTTCAGGTGTTTTTGTGCTTTGATTGTTATGTTTCTGTGTTTATTTGATGTTAGTAAGTGATAATAGAGCCTTATTTAAGGTTTGTATGTTTTGGCTTTGACTGTGGTTTGAAATCCCATGTGACTATCAATAAACTTAGTTTTGAAAATCATAGGTATAGACTTGTTTGACAGCTTGTTTATGTTGAAAAAGATCCATTTTGACAAAATGTGATCACTGGATTGGATAGGATAAGTTTATACAGTAACTTGCTATGAAAATCTCAATTTAGTTCAATTTAAGGGTTGTTTGGATTAGATGGCAAAATTGTGTTATAGGCCTTGTAAATGGTTGTTCTTGTTTGATGTACTATCTATATGTCTTATATAACTCAATTGAACCTTGATAGAACAGTGTTACATGTTAGATAGTCAAAATGACATTTGATTGTATATTAACTGTTAACTGTGAAATCATTTGATCCCAAAACCTTGCATACTAGTGTAATCCTTGTTTATTTTGCTTAATTTCATTTCATTACAGCTTATTTTAACTTATTTAATCAGTAGATTAGCTTTTAAATTCATTTTAGTCAACTTATTAGTGTTTTTGTAAAAAGTCAAGTTTTTCTGCACATTTTCGTAATAGGCCATTTTCAGCCAATTTTCGGCGATTTTTCATTTCTTCGTCGTAAGGAGTTAGAACCTAAAATTTGGCACGCTTAGAGTTGGCCAGCTTGTGTACATCTGTAATTTTTTGTGTGATTTTTAGAACCCTTTTAGACCACTAAACCAGGCCTCGAAGAAGGGCATTTTTGCCCTGCTCCACATGAACACCAGCAGTCCAAATAAGCCTTTGGCTTATTTTGGGCTTTTCTGGCTTTTCAGTCCATGTTTCTTAAATCCTTAGGCTTATTTACATATATGTCAGTCCATATTAGCTTTTCCTTTTAGCTTGTAAACCATTTTAAAGCTTATAGATTAATTAGAAAATTTCTAGTTTTAAAAAAAAAAAAAACCTTAACAAGCCACTGTTGTAAATATTCATTTCAAACTAGTTCATTTAGCTTGATTCAATCAAGTTGTCTTTTTTAAAGTTGTTTAATATTAGTTGAAAAGTTGATTTGTAAAAAGAAAATCGAAAAAAAAAATAAATGCAAAAAAAAACGTGGGTGTGGGATTCGAACTCAAGACCTCTCGCTAGTAATAACATGCATAACTCCCACACCCCTTCCACACGCTCTGGAGCACCAGTTCTACTTATCCTTCCACATTAATTCCTTTTATGCTTGTTATTTTCGTATAGCTTATTTTCCCTTTTCGGCTTATTTTAGCTTATCCCGATAAGCTGTTTTATCATTTTTATTTTTAATAAATCTATAATCATGTAAAGTATTTATATAAAAAATTTCAGATTTTTTTGATTAGTTTTAGTATTTATTTCGAATTTTTATTTGTATAATAGTAATTAAATCATAATAAAAAATATAAAAGTCAAAAAAATATAATTCTTTTTTCTAAAATTTTCTTTTATCATATAGAACATGTAAAAATTATAATTGTACCCGTAGTATTTATATTTCACAAATTTTACGTTTTAACTCGCGCACGTACGTAGTTTTTAATAAAACCGCGCGTTTTTAGTTTTCTTTGTAGTTTTTGTGTACGTAAGTTTTAGATAACCGTTTTTCTTACGTTTTTAGTCGTTTTTAATTATCTTTCACATTTTATAGATAGAACTTACATTTTAGATTTTTAGATTTCCTAATTATTATAATAATAGCTTTGTAAATATAGTTATTTATTTTATTTTCTTTTAATTTGCATTTAAGCCGTTAAGGCATGCAAATTCCCTCTTTGGGAATGTTTGTTTTATTTCATTTTGTACGTTTACGTTTAATTCAAGTTAAACGTACGTTTGTAAATACTTTATTTAGATAGTTTCATAAATAGAAAAACCAAAAAGAACCACATGCAGCTAAGTGATAGCTTCTATTTAAGAAGCTTATTTGCTTAGTTCCTTTCACGTTTTTAGGTTTCTGATTGTACGTTTCTTAACGATACAGCTGTGACAGAGCTATGACTATTCACATTCCAGTGTTAGTCAATCAGATTCCCGTTTTTGTATATTCTATATCATTTCAGCACACACATTCGTTGTATTACACTTTACACACCTCGTTGGGACATAACGACCCGGGGATGCACTTCTCTGTACTCATGTACTTAACTCCCACGGATTTAAATTGCATTTTTCTCCCTTACGGTTCGACTTGTATGGTTGACCATTCACAAGTGGTTGACTGATATAAAGATGACTGTAAGGGAGGAATCAAATTTTGGCGCCGTTGCCGGGGAGGTGTGGTGCGTATAATGAATTTGTGTTTTCTATCCCTTGTATATATTATATATAATATCATATTTCACTTCCAAAAACAATATAAAACACAAAAATATTTTTCTTTCCTTTATATATATATATAAAAGATAAAAATCCAAAAATATTCTCCTTCCCTATATATTCATAATTCTGTGAGTGGTCCCCACTCCGATTTCTCACCCAATCATTTCCCCATGAACCATTTAATTCGGGGTCGAGTCAAGCTAGCGACTCGGTTATCAAAAACAGTAGCCATAACATGGGTTTTCACCCATGTTTCACTTTTCTTACCCCTTTCTACCACCTAAGTGTGGGGGTGTGCCCCACATTTCGTATATAGATCTAAAAAAAAAAAATGTTTGAAAATTGTATATATTAAAAAACAGAATAACTGTTGTGTTTACCCCACTTGGCCAGAAATGTTATCTTTTTACGTTCAAGGATTCGGCATAATAGCCGGGACTTTGAATATTGAGGACAATATTCAGTTCAAGTGTGGGGGGGGGGAAATTCTGGCGAATTTCATCAAAAATGTTCCATTTTAGTCCCTTTTTCCCCCAAAATGGCCAAATTAAAAAAAAAAAAAAAAAAAAAAAAAAAAAAAAAAAAAAAAAAAATTTAGTGGAAGTACTAAGTACTAAACACAACAAATGGTTATCAGTCCGCCATGTCTAACACACATAAGGATTGGCTAATCCAGGAGCAAACGGCTCTTGGTAAAGATAAATCAAATCCGTTTATGGCTTGCAATTTGCCCAAAATTGTATGGTATTCGACTCACCATATCCTTATAAGTGAAGAGTTGGCTAGCCCGCAAGATTATGGCTTGTGGTAAAGGCAGTGGAAAAACCATAATTGGTAATCAGCTCACCAAAGATAATATTAATAATTTATCTAAGAGTTGGCTAGTCCAGAAGCAAACGGCTTTTGGTAAAGACAAATCAAAACCGTTGACAGCTTATGGTTTGCTCAAAATCATTTGGTTATCATTGTACCAAAGTTCTTACTTGAACTGAAACAATTGGCTACTCCAGAAGTAATGGCTTTTGGTAAAGAGTCTTTCAAATCCATTAAATCTTCATAAAATATTGCTAGGGACTAGCAATAGTTCAGTGTGGGGGATTTGATATGTGCCTAATTACACATATCTTTTATACAATTTGAACCCACAAAAACGACCAAAAACACACAAATGACTCACAAAATGATACAAATTCATAAAAATGTGTTTTTATGTGATTCAGGTACAAAAGATTGAAAAACAAGTGAAAAATGATCAATTTCACAACAATTGTCATTTTCAGTCCCTGAAGTTTCACAAATTGGCAAAACTAGTCCCTGAAGGTTTAAAATGAATGAAAAGTCAACTTTAGTCCTTGGATAATCAAACTTGTTCAAAATAGTCCCTGGATGAAAGTTTACACAACTTGGCAACTTTTACCCCTCAAGTATCAAAATTGGCAAAATCAGTCCCTGGGTGTTTTAAAATTGAGTTTTATCAAATATCACCCTTGTACTATTCATGAATGACAATTTGGAACCTTTTGATAACTTTTGGGGAATTTACAATTTCACCCCTAAAATTTTGAAAAATTACATAAATGGTCCTCGGGTGTTTCAAATTGTAATATAATGCAAAATAGGTCTTTGGTTTATCTAACTTAGCAGGTTTAGTCCTTGAATGAAGTTTGGAAAGATGGCAATTCAGGTCCCTTTAAGTTTCAGCAGTTTACAAGATTGGTCCTTGGGCCTTATGTTTAAATAAACCAAAATCCGGATCCAACTCAAACCTTTAACCCAAAAATAATAACCAACCCTTTTATCAATTACCAAGCCCAATCCCATAAATAATAAACCCGGCCCACCTTTTTTTTCTTAAATAATATCCCAGGTCAAACATGGTTTGACCCGTCTCTTTCCCTCTCACCTCTGCAACCTTATCCCCCCACCTCATTCAAACCCCCAGCTGTTTCACCACCTCATCCCCTCCTCTCATACACGTTACCTAACAAGCCAAAGCATTAAATGCTTCTTCCTTACACCCCATGTGCTCAGGACAAGTTAAAACCCACTTGTCCTATTTTCCCGCCAAAAGTACAAATGGACGAATAGGATGAATTGGAAGCTAACCAAAGGTGGGATTTGCTCAGAAGGATGGTGGGAACTCAATGGACTATAAATAGCAGAGGAGAGGCAAGAGATTGGGTACCTTGGAATAGCCTTGGTCACTTAGCATAATGTAGCTTACTGCTTTCCTTTAATTATTGTCATTTTAATGCTTTCAGTAGTGTAATCATCTTCAAAGTAGTGTAATGGAACCATGTTTTCAGTTTAATTCAAGTTATGATTCAGTTTTAAGTTTCACCTTAATTATGCTTTATTTTCCATGTTCTTTAAATCTTGTTTAATGTAGTGGATTATGGACTTCTTAAGCCACATAAGCTCCTGACAAAAGCTTTTAAGCTTATAGAAACCATTAAAATTCAGTTTAGCATTTAAATTCAGAAAAGTTCTAAAAAAATAGAGAAAATCAATGAAAAATGTCAAAACAGTGGTGATGAAGATTGATGAATTGGAGCAGGGTATTTTATGATTGATTATGGTTCAGAAGCTCATTTGGGAGCTATAGGGCATGATCTTGGTCCTTGTTTCATTGATCTCAGTTGGATTCATTTGTAAGCTTATTTTAACCTTTTTATGCATTCATTGTTTTAATGTTTTATGTGCTTTGTTTTTTATATATTTGTGTTTATTAGCTGTGTATTAATCATATTAGAGCTTTATAATAGGTTTATATGTGTTGGATTTGTCTGTGGTTGGATATTGCAATTTGACTGTCCATTCTCCTCATTTTTGATATTCGTAGGTTTAACTTGTTTAAACAACAATCTTAAACTGAATAAGGGTTTACTTGGCTTAGTATAATCCCTGGAATGGATGGATTAGGTCTACACAGTTGGCTGTTATGAAAACTCAGTTGAATCTCATTTGTAGCTATTTTTCTTAGTTTTTGCTATTTTGCTTTTCAGGTGTTTTTGTGCTTTGATTGTTATGTTTCTGTGTTTATTTGATGTTAGTAAGTGATAATAGAGCCTTATTTAAGGTTTGTATGTTTTGGCTTTGACTGTGGTTTGAAATCCCATGTGACTATCAATAAACTTAGTTTTGAAAATCATAGGTATAGACTTGTTTGACAGCTTGTTTATGTTGAAAAAGATCCATTTTGACAAAATGTGATCACTGGATTGGATAGGATAAGTTTATACAGTAACTTGCTATGAAAATCTCAATTTAGTTCAATTTAAGGGTTGTTTGGATTAGATGGCAAAATTGTGTTATAGGCCTTGTAAATGGTTGTTCTTGTTTGATGTACTATCTATATGTCTTATATAACTCAATTGAACCTTGATAGAACAGTGTTACATGTTAGATAGTCAAAATGACATTTGATTGTATATTAACTGTTAACTGTGAAATCATTTGATCCCAAAACCTTGCATACTAGTGTAATCCTTGTTTATTTTGCTTAATTTCATTTCATTACAGCTTATTTTAACTTATTTAATCAGTAGATTAGCTTTTAAATTCATTTTAGTCAACTTATTAGTGTTTTTGTAAAAAGTCAAGTTTTTCTGCACATTTTCGTAATAGGCCATTTTCAGCCAATTTTCGGCGATTTTTCATTTCTTCGTCGTAAGGAGTTAGAACCTAAAATTTGGCACGCTTAGAGTTGGCCAGCTTGTGTACATCTGTAATTTTTTGTGTGATTTTTAGAACCCTTTTAGACCACTAAACCAGGCCTCGAAGAAGGGCATTTTTGCCCTGCTCCACATGAACACCAGCAGTCCAAATAAGCCTTTGGCTTATTTTGGGCTTTTCTGGCTTTTCAGTCCATGTTTCTTAAATCCTTAGGCTTATTTACATATATGTCAGTCCATATTAGCTTTTCCTTTTAGCTTGTAAACCATTTTAAAGCTTATAGATTAATTAGAAAATTTCTAGTTTTAAAAAAAAAAAAAAACCTTAACAAGCCACTGTTGTAAATATTCATTTCAAACTAGTTCATTTAGCTTGATTCAATCAAGTTGTCTTTTTTAAAGTTGTTTAATATTAGTTGAAAAGTTGATTTGTAAAAAGAAAATCGAAAAAAAAAATAAATGCAAAAAAAACGTGGGTGTGGGATTCGAACTCAAGACCTCTCGCTAGTAATAACATGCATAACTCCCACACCCCTTCCACACGCTCTGGAGCACCAGTTCTACTTATCCTTCCACATTAATTCCTTTTATGCTTGTTATTTTCGTATAGCTTATTTTCCCTTTTCGGCTTATTTTAGCTTATCCCGATAAGCTGTTTTATCATTTTTATTTTTAATAAATCTATAATCATGTAAAGTATTTATATAAAAAATTTCAGATTTTTTTGATTAGTTTTAGTATTTATTTCGAATTTTTATTTGTATAATAGTAATTAAATCATAATAAAAAATATAAAAGTCAAAAAAATATAATTCTTTTTTCTAAAATTTTCTTTTATCATATAGAACATGTAAAAATTATAATTGTACCCGTAGTATTTATATTTCACAAATTTTACGTTTTAACTCGCGCACGTACGTAGTTTTTAATAAAACCGCGCGTTTTTAGTTTTCTTTGTAGTTTTTGTATACGTAAGTTTTAGATAACCGTTTTTCTTACGTTTTTAGTCGTTTTTAATTATCTTTCACATTTTATAGATAGAACTTACATTTTAGATTTTTAGATTTCCTAATTATTATAATAATAGCTTTGTAAATATAGTTATTTATTTTATTTTCTTTTAATTTGCATTTAAGCCGTTAAGGCATGCAAATTCCCTCTTCGGGAATGTTTGTTTTATTTCATTTTGTACGTTTACGTTTAATTCAAGTTAAACGTACGTTTGTAAATACTTTATTTAGATAGTTTCATAAATAGAAAAACCAAAAAGAACCACATGCAGCTAAGTGATAGCTTCTATTTAAGAAGCTTATTTGCTTAGTTCCTTTCACGTTTTTAGGTTTCTGATTGTACGTTTCTTAACGATACAGCTGTGACAGAGCTATGACTATTCACATTCCAGTGTTAGTCAATCAGATTCCCGTTTTTGTATATTCTATATCATTTCAGCACACACATTCGTTGTATTACACTTTACACACCTCGTTGGGACATAACGACCCGGGGATGCACTTCTCTGTACTCATGTACTTAACTCCCACGGATTTAAATTGCATTTTTCTCCCTTACGGTTCGACTTGTATGGTTGACCATTCACAAGTGGTTGACTGATATAAAGATGACTGTAAGGGAGGAATCACTTGTCTAAATTGGTAAAATTTCTAGGATTACACCCAAATAGCCTTATATGTTATGTGTTATTAGCTAACTACACTGGTTAGTTAACCCCCGTATAAACCCTTTTGTTACTCTCATTTTTAGAGTAAGATACCCCTAGAAAAACACTCAGAGCCATTCCTTTCGTTTCTTACACCTTTGTTAAAATGTTTCGTTACACCCTTACACCTTAGCCTACCCTGTAGATTAAAATCCGTGGTTGGTTAATTGCTTTAGGCA
Organism: Artemisia tridentata subsp. tridentata; assembly: GCA_021014915.2. NCBI lineage: Eukaryota > Viridiplantae > Streptophyta > Magnoliopsida > Asterales > Asteraceae > Artemisia > Artemisia tridentata. The sequence goes on from CP139509.1 coordinate 412,554,207, forward strand.
AACTGTGTTTCCTTACATTACCTGTGTTCGCGTGCGTAATTCATTATCTATGGTTAGGTCGGGAAATTGCACAATGCAATTGGAGTGAAAGTAAATATTGTATATCTTTGAGTTTATTTTTCGTGTGTTTACTACTTTCACTATTACCGTTGTTTCTGAAGTTATGAAAAATATGGAAAAATTATCCAGAATTATCATTATAGTGATGTGGTGAAATTTTACACATCTATGTTTATGTTTAAAAAAAAAAAAAAAAAAAAAAAAAAAAAAAAAAAAAAAAAAAAAAAATCGAAAAAATAGAAAAGAAAAAGAAAAAAAGAAAAGTTGGATGTTTGATTTAACCAACTTATGTAAAGTTTTGTATTAAGTGGTCGATATCACCACTAGTTGTTATATACTATATCTATGGATTGAATGGGAGTTGGCAGTTATGGGAACACCAACTAAGGTTTATTCTTTGATTAAGATCTTGTTGAGTATAATTCGTGTCTACCTAAAGCGTGTGTTTCAAGTGTTAAAGCGTGAGTTATTCAATGATATGAGTCTTATTCATGGGATGGTTGGGATAGTGATTAACCACACTTAGGATTTTAATTTATTTGTTTTTTTTATTTTTCATTTTACACCAATTTATATCCCAATTATTATCCATACCCTATATTATTCTTTATCCAACTAAACCTTTGATTTATTGAGATTAGGGATTTGAGCAATCTTAAGTATCGTAGTCGTGGATTCGACTATGTATTTATGATTTTGTCGCCCTTTTTGATATATTATTATTGGTGAAGTTTGGACCTATCTTTAGCCTATTCGAGTTAAGGATTTGAGCAATTGCAAGTATCGTGTTCGTGGATTCGATCATGTATTTGTGATTTTGTCGCCTTTTCTGGAATTTGAGATCGATAGAGATTTAAAAGAATAATTAACCCTTAAACATCAAAACCCTTTTTACCGCTTTAGACTTGTTATTCCTTGGCTTTAGTGGGGGAGATGTGTATACTTGCCAAGCTTATGATAGAATATTCGTCATGACTGGACAGTTAAACGATTAGATTTGCTTTTATCAAATTATTTTATTTTACTTCTAATTCGTTAAGTGTTTGGTTGTGTGATTATGACAAAAATGAATACATGCTTAAATATAAAAATAAATCCTAATATCTTTTAGGATACATTTTCATAAGATTAATTCTAAGGTTTACTTGGGGACAAGTAAAGTTCAAGTGGGGGGATATTTGATGAACTCAAATAAGTACATTTTATTACTATCATTTATCCTATTAATTTGACTTGTTTTATTATATTATGTATGAGGATTGATACTTAATCGTTTACTTTTGTAATTCTCAGTTGAAAACAAGCATTTGGTGAAACTTGTCGATTTTGGACTAATTATGGAGCAAAACATGCAAGAAGTTAAGAGTCTACTGAAATGTACAAGATCAAGACAAATCTGCTCCAGATGCGCCGCATCTCTCTTATTACATACGGCGCATCACTATCAAGATTTCACAAGATATTATCCAAGACGGCAAAGGACATGCGCCGCATCCAAGAATGAAGATACGCCGCATCTTCTGGCGGTGTACGAATATTCCTGAATATTTTAATCTTGGACCCCACGCGAAGTTAAGTCAATGCGCCACATCTACTTACTAAATGCGCCGCATCTTACCCTCAGACAAAAACTATAAATACCCCAAGACCAGACGAATTCGAGGGGGAAAATAATATATACGAAGTACGAAGTACAGAAACCTAGGACGAATTCAGTCGAATAGGCAGCACAAGACACACCCAAACGAAGATACAAGAGCTGTAAGAAGGTGCTGCATGTGTTTAATTCATTAAGTAGTTTTGTTTTATTGTGTTAGTAAACTTTAATTCATCAAGATTGGTGGCTTGTGTAATGTGACAACGGAAAGATTGCACTCCCTTAAAACTGCTTTCTCATTAATTAAAGTTTATATGTTGATGTCTTTGGTGACTTTTATTAGTGCATTGATAACCTCTGTGTCTAGCTGAGCGTTGATCGGGTCGCCATGCCTCTGCCCTCGCCTATTTATTAGATCGCCTATGCATTCTATCGTCTGTAGAAAAGTAGGAAGAAAGATAAATAGGATAGTCATAAGTAATCATTAAGGGTTTACTCGCCGATAAGATTAGAACCAACGAGAAAGGACTTAATCTCGGTGCGTTGCATCGAACTATAAACTTCATATAAAACTAGCAATAAAACAAGTGACAAACTACTTATCTATCAGGACAGTCTTCTTATTGTCTCGAGTATTTATCTGTGTACGTGTGTGCTATTCGCTGATTCGTGCCTATTGGTTTAGTTTATTATTTAATTGCAACCAAATCGTGCCAGTCTCTCAGGCTGAACCCCCTTGCATTAGAATAGGTTGTATAGCTAACTTAATTTATTAAAATACTGATTAGAATAACTAGATAATACGTTCCACTCTTAGTGATTGACACTCTACTTACCATTATATTCATACTGACCGGGTACACTGCTCGTTAAGTGTGTGTGTTATTGATAAGTCGGCTAAATATAAATTTAAAACTTGAGTAGGCATTAATACTGCTAAACCGCAACGACACATCGCACGTATCATAGGCCTTAACCACTTCATGTTGTTTTTTGTGGCGGCTTAACTTGATCGTTCCCTTTGTTGTCATCCCTTTTCCTCTTGTTTTCGTGGTTGCTGTTGTTGTTGTTGTTATGGTCATTGTTGTTGACAGTAGTCCCCTTCTTCACCACCTGTGCCATAAGCTTTTGAGATATTCTGATTGCTTCATCTAGTGTGAGTGGATCAAAGGAAAATACATCTCCTTGGATGCTGTGTGGTAGCCCATCAATGAAGTTTTCCAACAACTTCTGTTTATCTGGAACCATATTTGGACAAAGTGCGGTCAACTCTTGAAATCTCCTTATTTAGGCTTCGATATCATTACCTGTAGTCACCAACCCATGAAACTCTGTTTCTAACTTCTTCACCTCGGTGCGTGGACAAAACTTCTTACCCAATAACTTTTTGAATTCTTCCCACGTGAGCTTGTGAGCATTTTCCATACCAATAGGCTGTGCGTAAGAATTCCACCATGACATAGCTTCCTCAACGAGTGTTCTGGTAGCAAACTTTACCTTGCTGTCCTCTGGACAATTGCATAGAAGAAATACATATTCTATCTTCTCAAACCAACGGATCATAGAAGTGGCACCTTCCGTGCCCTTGAATTTTGTGGGATCACCACTCTTAAAGTCCTTGTATGTACATTTACGAACATTAGTGCCATTAGCAGCTTGCCCTGCAGCTTCTGCTGTTTCTGCCCGAGAAGCAGCTTCAGCTGCGGCTTCAGCAGCCCGTGCAGCTACGGCCTCTCTTTCAACTACTAGTGCTGCCTCTATACTGTCGGCAACAAGCTTCCTGATCTCAGCTGGTGTCATCGTTGAAGTGGTTTTCTTTGGTGGCATGATTCTTCAAAATAAGAAAAGAAGATTGAGACGTAATAAAGACGTTTCCTAAAAGTAAGTGCCCTAAAGTGGCTTGTCATAAAATGGAAGCTTGAGGTCGTGTTATGATTAGCTGGCATGCTTTTAGGCGGTGGTTCACGAGGTGATGTAGATGTGAATGTTCTTGCAATGATTGAATACACACATATGGATTTTGAAACCTTTAGAAATCGAGTAGAGAATCAACCAGGACATACTTCTATTATAACTATTCCCAGTATCTCAAAATTCATCTCTGTGTCGAACATAGGTGGTCAGCCTATGTCCCACTGTCCCTGGTCGAATATAGATGACCAACCTATATTCCACTGAGGTTCAATGAATTTTGAAATACTCGACTCAGTTATAGTAATAATATGTCCCTCGCATTTGAAAGTCGTTTTGAAAGACTAAGGCAAGTGACCAAACTCGAGGTCGAATGATGAGATTATGTGAGGAAAGGTGTAACGCGGTGACATATACGATATGTGAGCATGCTTATATGGAAGACAATTATAGTAATCAACGAGAATAAGTGAGTATAATCTATCTGATAATAAGATACAAATCTCATCAAATATAGTATCAACAAACCACAAATGAGGCATCAGCTTGGTAGGCAGGCACGTGGCGGTCACAGGGTTAAGTCTTCGTGAAAGTAGTTATAGCCTAGGTTTTAAAATCACCCAGTTCTGTATACCAAGGCTCTGATACCAATCTGTAACACCCCCAAAATCGGGTCCAGCGGAAGCATACATGTCGCTGGGGTGCTACTAAATTGGTATCACAACACAAGTATAAAGAATGGTTTTACCTCAACCATTTAAAGTAGATTTCATAATCAAAAGTGATTTGTTTACAACATTTCAAAAATGGTGCGGAAATATAAGCCCATAAAATATTACAAATGGTCCCGAATATATTAGAGTCTTCTATGACCATGCCATGCCCTGCCAGGAGCCTCCAATAGCGTACTATTGCTTTATACCTGAAAATACATGCTAAAGTGTCAACACGAGGTTGGTGAGTTCATAGAGTTTAGTGTAAAATGTAAGCATTTGCATAATGATTTCCTAGCAAAGGCATTGTAAATCCACTCAGTCCCAAGTCCCTCTGATTGGTTCTAAAACGTCAGCTAATATCGACCAGGTAAATGGTCAACAAGATTCAATCACTTGAGAACACAATGCAATTTACCAAAGGAGTACAGAGTATCCCCGGGTCGTTATGTCCCAACGAGGTGTGAAATCTGTAGTAAAACGGATTTGTGATCGGGTGATATTGAATGGAAAAGGGGTTTTGAATTTATTGGACTAAGAAAATAAAAGGAAATAGCTTTAAACAAGCTATAGGAATAAATACAGTAAGCCAAATTACTTAAAAATGTTTAGAAACCTAGAAACGTACGTTTAAATTTAAATAAACGTAAACGTACAAAATAAAAAGTGAAAATTAAGAAATATTAATCCTAAAAATGTGAAGATAACTTTTTTCTAAACTTAAAGATAAAAGAAAATTTTGAGAAAAAGAAAATTAATTATTTAACTATTTAATTAATTATTATTAATTAATAACTATTTGTTAATTATTTAAAATGTACTAAATTAAAGAAAATAGGAAATTAACCTAGAAAATTAAAATTTTAACTTAGATAAATCTAAAATAACCTAAAACTTATTTTAAAACTGAAAATATATTTATTACACTTTTTATCTAATTATTATTAATTAATTACTAATTAATAATTATTTAAACTAATTTAAATTATAATAAATACTAAATGAACAAAGAAAAATCTAAAACTTTTTATATAAATATTAAATAAGTACAGGAACCTATGAAAAATATAAAAATGATAAGTGCTTAAGGAAAAAGCTGAAAATAAGCCAAATGGCTTAAATAGAAGCTATCACTTATTTTTATGTTGTGGATTTTGGGATTTTTCTTTTACAAAACTAGTAAACTACTGAAAATAACAAACTTTAATAAAGAAAAAAATTTTAGAACTTAAAAATAAGCAGTTTGGAAGCTTATGAGCTTAACAGTTGAGCTTTTGACTCAACTTTGATATTACAAGCTCCAATAAGCTCTCAAATAAGCTATACAAATGAAACAAAGGTGAAATAAGATGGAAATAAGCAAAAGGTACTGGAAATGAACAAAAAGTACAAAAGATAAGCACTGATAAGCTTGCAATAAGCAAATCAGCAAGGTACTGCTAGAGTACCAAAGGTACTGCTAGTATACCAACCTGCTGCTAACTTTAGAGGGTAAATAAGCTTATAAGCACAATATGAAAATTGGAGTAGCAAGCTGAGTTGGTGGGCTTTCCAAAAAGTCCAAGCTCAACCTATGGGGTCCACTGGTGAGCTTTTGAGGGGCTTATGAAAAAGCTTGAATACACTGAATTCTCAGTGGTTGCAGTAAATGGGACAACTTAAAAGCTAGTTGCAGCCCTATCAAATAAGCTTGAAAAAGCAAAATAAGGACTGGAACTTGGAGACTGGTGGTTAAGCTTTATAAAAAGCCAAAGAACACAAGCTTAAGCTTACTGATGAGCTTTTGATGAGCTTGTGAAATTGACTCACCTATACTGATGACTCAGTATAGGGAGTTGTTTTTGAGCAATTGAAATAAGCATGATAAGCAGTCCAATAAGCATATAAAGGAAAAGCAAAAGCATACAAACCAAGATAGCCAGAAGGGCTTATGAAAACAACAAATATCACAAGCTAAAAGCTAAATAGCAAAGATTATGCAAGCTTATGAAAGACTATCTATCCTGATGCACAGAGCAATTTTTTGACTTTTTAAGTAAAACTAAATAATTGACTTGTATGAACTTTAATCTAGATTTACCTACTGATTATGTTATATTAAACTATAATAAGATGAAATTAAGCTAGATTATCAGATTATGAACAACTGTGATGAATTAAGCACTCCAAAATCTAACAGTGAACAACTAAAGGTGAGATCAAAGGTGATTTTGACTTTTTATCAAATAAGGACAGGTTTTTATTGTTTCTCTGAGTTATTAGATACTAATGTAACATGTAACAACAACAAGCAACAACACAAACAACCTGAATCACTGATAACCACAGCAAATCCAAACAGCCCTTAACTTAACAGATTTTGTGATTTTCAAAGCAAATACATGATTTGGACCTTAACACTGATTCTACACCTTATTTTATCATTAAAGAAGACTTTATAAGCAATAAACAACAACAACATTGGCATGAAACATAAAACCACAGTAAAATGCAAGAAATGGTGAAAAAGCTTACAATTTTTGCAATCCAGTTAAAGAACCAAGAACAAGGACCAAGTGAGAACCCTAATAGCTTACCAATAAGCTTCTAACCCAGGGCAATCCACAATCAACCCTGCTCCAGCTTCTTGATCATGGCATTCTTCATTGTTGAATTTTCACTCATTTTTGTCTCACTTTTGTATTTTTGCTTTTTAACACTATAACTGAATTTTAAGGTTTCTAATAGCTTACACAAGCTATATGAGGAGCTTATATGAGCTTATGAGTCCATAAACAATACTAATAACAACATTCACAGTAACATGAGATTTTGAACAAGAAAATTGCATAAACTGATATTGATGATTAACACTGTAATTGAGACTTACAAAAGATTGATTACACACTGATGATACTAACAAAGGTTCTTAAAAGCTTAATTTAACACTGAAAATTAAAAACATTAAGAACGACATAAATAAAATAAAATTACACTAGAGATGTTACAATGCTGCTTCCTTCTCTTTCTTTATAGACTTCTTGCACTCCCCACATGCTTTTGAACATTTCCCATCAATAATCTTGACCTTTGGATGAGTCAAAGTGATCTTAGCCATTTAATCTACTTTTGGCGCCAAAAGTGAGATATGTATCTTGCAGCCGAAATTTTGTAATTAAAGAATTTTGGATGGTTGTATTGGTGGAGGGGACATGAAAGGAAGGGTTAGTGGCCAAATTGGCACTTAGTAGCAAAACAGGGGAAGTAAGTGGTACAGGGTAAGGTTTAGTTGTGGGAAAGCATTAAATGCAATAGTGGGTTGGTATAGGTGGAGGAGAGATGGTGGTAAGAGTAGGTAACAGCTGGGAGTTGAGGTGGAAAGGTGGTAGACAGGTGGTGGTGAATACCATGGTGGTATTTGAGTATCAGGTGAGGGAGAGGGAAGAGGTAAAAGGAAGGTGGGTTTGACTGGGTTTGACTCCGGTTTTAGTTATTTAGATTGGGATTGGGCCGGGTCAAGGGGTTTTGGTTTTGGGCTTGGGTAAGTTTAAGTAAAGGGTTGGGTTTTATTATATAAGGGTCCGGTTGGATTGTTAAATAAGCACAAGGACCAAAATTGTATTTTCTGAATTTTTGAAGGGCTGAGTTGTAATTTCACCAAAGTTATCAAAAGGACCATAAAACATAATTTTCCATTTTAAAACACCCGGGGACCATAAATGTCATTTTTCAAACCCTAGGGACTAATTTTGACAACTTTTGAAATTTAAGGGACTAGACTTGCCATTTATGCAAACTTTGTTTGTTTTCACTTGATTTTAATCATTTTGCATTTGAAACATATAAAAACACAATCCAATGATAATTTCTGAATTTTGAAGCATAACTGCATGTTTTTAAATGTTTTTGCAGTCAAAATGTGAAAGAAATGATGAGTATTTAGACACTCATCAATCCCCCACACTAAACTATTGCTAGTCCCTAGCAATCTTTTTTTTGAAAGTTTAATGGATTTTACTCTTTACCAGATAGCCATTACTTCTGGAGTAGCCACTGTTTTAGTATGTGATACTTTGGTACAATGATAACCAAATGATTTTGAGCAAATCATCAGCTGTCAACGGGTTTGGTTTGTCTTTACCAGAAGCCGTTTGCTTCTGGACTAGCCAACTCTTAGATAAATTACAACTATTATCTTTGGTGAGCTGATTACCAATTATGGTTTTTCACTGCCTTTACCACAAGCCATAACCTTGCGGGCTAGCCAACTCTACACTTATAAAGATATGGTGAGTCGAAAACCATACAATTTTAGGCAAATTGCAAGCCATAAACGGATTTGATATATCTTTACCAAGAGCCGTTTGCTCCTGGATTAGCCAATCCTTATGTGGGTTAGACATGGCGGACTGATAACCATTTATTGCGTTCTAAGTGAGAAAAAAAATTTAAAATTTTGGCCAAAATGGGGGTACTGGGGCACTAAAAGGTACATATGTGAACAAATTCGCCAGAATTCTCCCCCACACTTAGAACTGAATATTGCCCTCAATATTTAAAGTACCGGTTGTTAAACCAACACTTAGAACGTGAAAGGGAAATACTAATAACCATTATTTTATATACACACTTTTTTTTTTTCTTTTTTTTCATACTTATTGGAAATATACATATATACAACATGTGGGGCATCTCCCCCACACTTGGGTGTTAGAAAAGAGAAAGAAGTCAGAGACATGGGTGAAAACCCATGTTGTGGGCTAATGTTTTTGTTCACCGAGTCACTAGCTTGACTCGACCCCGCATTCATTGGTTCATGGGGAAAGTTTGGAGATCCGGGATAACCATTGGTGGTATATCCTCTCCAAAGTAGTGTTTCAAACGATGACCATTCACTTTGAAATTTGGACCGTCATTTTGAGATAACTTAACGGTACCATATGGATAAACTTTTGTAATAGTGAATGGACCAGACCAACGGGATTTGAGTTTTCCCGAGAAAATCTTCAATCTTGAATTGAAAAGAAGGACTCGATCACCAACGTTAAAAACGCGGTTCTTGATTTTAGAGTCATGAATCTTCTTTGTCTTTTCTTTATAGATCAAAGAGTTCTCGTATGCCTGATCACGGAGTTCATTTAATTCATTCATTTGAACTTTACGGTGATCACCCGCAGTTTGGAGGTCAAAGTTAGCATGTTTCAAGGCCCAGTAGGCTTTGTGCTCTAATTCGATCGGAAGATGACATGCCTTTTCGTACACAAGTTTGTAAGGTGTACACCCGATGGGTGTTTTGTAAGCTGTACGAAAGGCCCATAATGCATCATCCAACTTATCCGACCAGGATGCACGATTTTCTCCTACAGTCCTTTCCAGGATTCTTTTAATACCACGATTTGAAACTTTCACTTGCCCACTTGTTTGTGGGTGATACGCAGTAGAAAGACGGTGAGTTACACCATACTTTTGCATGACTTTATCAAAATTTTCATTGCAAAAATGCGTACCACGATCACTGATTATAGCACGTGGAGTTCCAAAACGGGCAAACAGAGCTTTCAGGAATTTTACAACCACTCGGGCATCATTAGTGGGTAAAGCTTTTGCTTCAACCCATTTTGACAAATAGTCAACAGCCACGAGAATGTATTTATTTCCTCGAGATGATGGAAATGGCCCCATAAAGTCAATGCCCCAGACATCAAAGATTTCACAAACTTGAATAGCATTTTGTGGCGTTTCATTTTGTTGTGAAATATTTCCGTGACGCTGACAAGCTTCACAAGTTTTGATGAGATCTTGGGCATCCTTATAGATTGTGGGCCAATAAAACCCGGAATCAAACACCTTTTTGGCGGTGTAGTTTGGACTATGATGGCCCCCAGTGGGTCCAGCATGGTAAGCTTTGAGAATGTCAATAGCTTCCTGTCCGTAAACACACCGTCGGATGACTTGATCCGCACAGATTTTGAATAAGTAGGGGTCGTCCCAGAAGTAATGTTTAACATCCTTGAAGAATTTATTCTTCTGTTGGGTCAACATCCCTTTCACTATGAAGTTACCCGCATGGTAATTTGCGAAGTCAGCAAACCATGGGGTAGTGGAATCTCCACGAAAAGTAACCGCATTGAGCGTCTCGAGAGGAAATGTTTCATTAATTTCCTTTTTCTCGAAAACATCTTGGTGTGGGTTCTCTAATCGGGATAGATGATCAGCAGCTAGGTTCTCAGCTCCTTTTTTATCACGTATAATGATATCAAATTCTTGCAAGAGGAGAACCCAACGGAGCAATCTTGGCTTTGCATCTTATTTTGCAAAGAGATATTTGAGAGCCGAGTGATCCGTATACACTACACATTTTGTCAAGATTAAATATGGCCGAAACATCTCAAAGGCATACACCACAGCTAATAATTCTTTTTCTGTAGTGGTGTAATGAGTTTGAGCTTCAGTCATGGTTTTACTTGCGTAGTGGATCGGCTGAAAGTGTTTGGCTTTTCGTTGCCCCAGGACTGCACCGATAGCAAAATCACTTGCATCGCACATAAGTTCAAAGGGAAAATCCCAGTCGGGGGCAACTAGAATGGGTGCTTCAGTAAACTTTTTCTTTAATACTTCAAAAGCTTTGATTCACTCGGGTGAGAAGATAAAAGGAGCATCCTTTTCAAGGAGATGAGTCATAGGCCGGGCAATTTTAGAAAAATCTTGTATGAATCTACGATAGAAACCGGCATGACCCAGAAAACTCCTAATACCTTTGACGGTAGTGGGATGAGGTAATTTAGCGATGACATCAACTTTAGCTCTGTCAACCTCAATCCCGTTCTTTGATATCTTATGGCCTAGGACAATGCCCTCTTTGACCATAAAATGACTTTTCTCCCAATTTAGACAAAGATTGGTGTCTTTACACCTTTTCAACATGTTTTCTAAATTGGAGAGACATGCTTGGAACGAATCCCCAATGACTGAGAAGTCATCCATAAAGACCTCCATTGTTTTCCCGATCATATCGGTAAATATGGCCATCATACACCTATGGAACGTGCCTGGAGCATTACATAAGCCGAAAGGCATACGTTTATAAGCAAAGGTTCCATAAGGGCACGTGAAGGTAGTCTTTTCTTGATCTTGTGGATCAATGGGGATTTGAAAGTAACCCGAGAAACCATCAAGGAAACAATAGTACTCGTTTCCTGCTAATCTCTCAAGCATCTGATCCATAAAAGGTAGAGGAAAATGGTCTTTATGGGTGGCATCATTTAATTTACGATAGTCAATGCAAACACAGCCACCCCGTAACCAATCGAGTTGGAATCAACTCATTTTCATCATTTGTGACAACAGTTATGCCACCGTTTTTTGGAACACAGTGAATGGGACTAACCCAAGGACTATCAGAGATGGGATAAATCAATCCTGCATCAAGAAGTTTGAGAACCACTTGTTTGATAACATCGTGGATTTTAGGATTCACCCTTCTTTGATGTTGGACTGCTGGTTTAAAGTCATCCTCCATTAAAATCTTATGAGTACAAAATTCAGGGTCGATACCCTTTATGTCGGAGAGTTTCCAAGCAATGGCTTGCTTGTGTGACTTTAAGACCTTTATTAGAGCAGTCTTTTCCTCATCACTTAAATCTTTAGCAATAATGACGGGTAATTTATCATCACCCTCCAAAAATGCGTACTCAAGATGAGGCGGTAAGTCTTTGAGTTCGACCTCAGGAAATTCATCGGTTTTCTCAACTGATTTGATTTCCTCATTATGAAGTTCAACGGGAGGGAGTGGAGGAGAATTGTCCTGATTCAACAATTTCTCAAGAAGAAGAATATCTCCCTCCAGATCAATCTCAGCGTTATCAATCCCTTCTAGAAATGAATCACACTTGAGAAAAACCTCGATCTCTTCCAAATTGAAATCACTTCCCTCAAACGGAGTGAGAGAAGGGGAAGAGTCGGAAATGATAGGTAGAGAAGATGTGGTAGGATCCCCACTCACAGAATTATGAGAATAACCAAGAAACTCTTGAGAGTACTCCTCTGAAGCAATATCAATGACATCGATTCGGTTAACCGATTCAGAATCATAATTTGAGGAGTACCTCGAAGTTTGATCGAGGTTAAAGGTAATAGCTTCATTACCCACACGTAATGTGATTTCATGCTCAAATACATCTATGAGAGCACGGCCCGTTCTTAGGAATCGTCTTCCAAGAATGAGAGGAACCCTAGGATCAGCATCGAAATCAACAACCACAAAGTCAGCTGGAAAATGGAACTTTCCTACTTTCACAAATACATCCTCAGCAATGCCGCGTGGATGAGATGTGGAACGATCTGCAAGCTCAAGAGTCATGCAGGTAGGAGTGAGTTCAGGAAGAGAAAGTTTCTCCCACACTGAATAAGGCATCAGGTTGATGCTTGCACCAAGATCGGCCAAGGCATAGCATTCAACCATTCCTGGAAAGACACAAGGTAGTAGAAATCTTCCAGGATCTCCAAGCTTCACGGGAAGCTTTTTCAAGATAACTGCTGAGCAGTTCTCATTTAATGGAGTCTTTGCCATTTCAAACAGTTTTTCCTTGTTGCTTAACAAGTGTTTGATTGTGGATGCAAACTTGGGCATCAGAATGATAGCATCCGCAAAGCTTATGTCAAAATGTAATTCCTGAAAAATTTGGAAAAATTTTTCCATTTGTTGACTAGCTTTTTCGCGGAGCTTTTGCTCATTTAAACGTGATGGGTAAGGAATAGAAGGTTTGGATTTAGGGTTATCAACAGGGATTTCATGCGGTTCAAAGACAACTCCTGGTTTGGGTTTCGGGACAACTTGAGGTTGGATGTCATCGATACCTCCATTATTAGTAGGAAGTACTGTGTCCTTAGTCACCTCAGGTTCACTATCCACTACCTTGGGAGGAGGAGAAGAAAAGGTAGTAGGAATAGTGGGTCCATCATAAGCTTTACTACTGCGTGTGGTGACAGCTTTGAGTTCACCCTTTGGGTTTGGAATGGTATTACCAGGGAGACCTCCCGAGGAAGAAGGTAGATTGAGATGGTTCATGAGACTGGCAAACATATTTTTAACCTCGCTTTGAGAATGATCAATTTTGTTTGAAATCTCATTCTTTAGCTCAGTTCCTTGCTTGTGTATTGAAGATTGAAATTCATTCTTCAAATTAGAGATTTGATTTTGCATTGATTTCATGTTGGTCTCATTAACCTTGATGTAGTTATCAAGTTCATTTGGGATAGGTCTTTGGTAATTAGGAGCTGAATACCCTTGATTTCCCCTTTGGGGTGGGTATTGATTGTTCGGGGCATGAAATTGATTTTGCATGTTTTGCCCTTTTTGTTGATTAGGATTAACCCTATTTGGATTGTTGGGTGGAGGAAATCCGGGTGGTCCATGTTGATTGCTAGCACGGTAGTTTGGTTCCACTTGAGGATGGTATTGATTACCTCCTTGATTGGAAGTTCCGGCTATAGCATTAGCTTCAAATGCATTGCCATCGGTGGCAGTACAATTGTAGTAAGCGTGAGGACCACCACAAGTAACACAAACTTCTACCTTTTTGATTTCAGCAGTGTGAGAAGTTTGCGGAGCGGACTCTTTCTTTTGTGAGGAGAAAACCAAAGATTGAATAACCTTCGTGAGTTCAGCAAGCTGAGTATCAGTACTAGACTGACTCACGGGAGATGAAGTAGAAGGACCAGCATTAGCCTGAGAATTATATGGTCTGGCTCGTGCAGTGCGGACCTTTGACTTATTTTCAATGAGTGCAATGGCTTCCTTAGTGGATTTGCTCAGAAAATTACCTCCAGCTGAGGCATTGAGAGAATCTTGGTCAGATGGGTTTAAACCAATGTAGAAAATGTCCATTTGCATCAAGTCGGTGAAACCATGATGAGGACATTTGCGAAGTAATCCTTTGAAACGATCCCATGCCTCACCAAATGATTCATCATATTGTTGTGTGAATTTCATGATTTCATTTTTAAGATGCGTGGTTTTAGAAGGAGGAAAGAATTCATTTACAAACTTTTGAACCAACTCTTCCCATGTTGCAATTGATCGAGGGGGTTGTTTATCAAGCCAAATCCGGGCTGCCCCATCGATGGAAAACGGGAAAAGAAGAAGTTTGATTGCCTCTTCAGGGACATTTTTACATTTGATGGTGGATGTGATTTTATTGAACCATCGAATGTGATCTTGAGGATCGTCCCTTTCAAAACCATAGAATTGACGCGATGTTACAAGGATTATCAACCCGGTTTTAAGCTCAAAATTCTCAGCCACGATGGCTGGAACAATAATGGCATCTCCATAACCCTCAGTGGGAGCTTGAAGAAGCTCATTCATAGGACGGTCTTCTGCCATGATGACAGGGGTTTTAGGATCAGTACGTATCTCGGGTACGACTGATGGAGCAAACCGTCTACGACGTCTTCGAGGTATGTTTCCAAGCTCACGAAAAGGGCTTGATGACCTAGAAGAACGAGTGCGCATGCACTAAGACGAGTCTAAGAATCCTTTATAGTGGAGGAAACTTAGAAAAGGGGAAGAAGATTCTTTTTGGATTTTATTTGTTTTATGGAAATTTGAAATACGATATTTTTGGTTATCGATCAGTCAATGAATTAACTTCACGATAATTTTGGTTTTATCTGAAAATAAGAGAATATGGACAAGGATGGTTAATATACAATGGATGTATATTCAACAACAATGATTCTTCAAATACGTTTTTACGCAGCACACCTCCCCGGCAGCGGCGCCAAAATTTGATTGGTTCTAAAACGTCAGCTAATATCGACCAGGTAAATGGTCAACAAGAGTCAATCACTTAAGAACACAATGCAATTTACCAAAGGAGTACAGAGTATCCCCGGGTCGTTATGTCCCAACGAGGTGTGAAATCTGTAGTAAAACGGATTTGTGATCGGGTGATATTGACTGGAAAAGGGGGTTTTGAATTATTGGACTAAGGAAATAAAAGGAAATAGCTTTAAACAAGCTATGGGAATAAATACAGTAAGCCAAATTACTTAAAAATGTTTAGAAACCTAGAAACGTACGTTTAAATTTAAATAAACGTAAACGTACAAAATAAAAAGTGAAAATTAAGAAATATTAATCCTAAAAATGTGAAGATAACTTTTTTCTAAACCTAAAGATAAAAGAAAATTTTGAGAAAAAGAAAATTAATTATTTAACTATTTAATTAATTATTATTAATTAATAACTATTTGTTAATTATTTAAAATGTACTAAATTAAAGAAAATAGGAAATTAACCTAGAAAATTAAAATTTTAACTTAGATAAATCTAAAATAACCTAAAATTTATTTTAAAACTGAAAATATATTTATTACACTTTTTATCTAATTATTATTAATTAATTACTAATTAATAATTATTTAAACTAATTTAAATTATAATAAATACTAAATGAACAAAGAAAAATCTAAAACTTTTTATATAAATATTAAATAAGTACAGGAACCTATGAAAAATATAAAAATGATAAGTGCTTAAGGAAAAAGCTGAAAATAAGCCAAATGGCTTAAATAGAAGCTATCACTTATTTTTATGTTGTGGATTTTCTGATTTTTCTTTTACAAAACTATTAAACTACTGAAAATAACAAACTTTAATAAAGACAAAATTTTTAGAACTTAAAAATAAGCAGTTTGGAAGCTTATGAGCTTAACAGTTGAGCTTTTGACTCAACTTTGATATTACAAGCTCTCCAATAAGCTATACAAATGAAACAAAGGTGAAATAAGATGGAAATAAGCAAAAGGTACTGGAAATGAACAAAAAGTACAAAAGATAAGCACTGATAAGCTTGCAATAAGCAAATCAGCAAGGTACTGCTAGAGTACCAAAGGTACTGCTAGTATACCAACCTGCTGCTAACTTTAGAGGGCAAATAAGTTTATGAAATAAGCTTATAAGCACAATATGAAAATTGGAGTAGCAAGCTGAGTTGGTGGGCTATCCAAAAAGTCCAAGCTCAACCTATGGGGTCCACTGGTGAGCTTTTGAGGGGCTTATGAAAAAGCTTGAATACACTGAATTCTCAGTGGTTGCAGTAAATGGGACAACTTAAAAGCTAGTTGCAGCCCTATCAAATAAGCTTGAAAAAGCAAAATAAGGACTGGAACTTGGAGACTGGTGGTTAAGCTTTATAAAAAGCCAAAGAACACAAGCTTAAGCTTACTGATGAGCTTTTGATGAGCTTGTGAAATTGACTCACCTATACTGATGACTCAGTATAGGGAGTTGTTTTTGAGCAATTGAAATAAGCATGATAAGCAGTCCAATAAGCATATAAAGGAAAAGCAAAAGCATACAAACCAAGATAGCCAGAAGGGCTTATGAAAACAACAAATATCACAAGCTAAAAGCTAAATAGAAAAGATTATGCAAGCTTATGAAAGACTATCTATCCTGATGCACAGAGCAATTTTTTGACTTTTTAAGTAAAACTAAATAATTGACTTGTATGAACTTTAATCTAGATTTACCTACTGATTATGTTATATTAAACTATAATAAGATGAAATTAAGCTAGATTATCAGATTATGAACAACTGTGATGAATTAAGCACTACAAAATCTAACAGTGAACAACTAAAGGTGAGATCAAAGGTGATTTTGACTTTTTATCAAATAAGGACAGGTTTTTATTGTTTCTCTGAGTTATTAGATACTAATGTAACATGTAATAACAACAAGCAACAACACAAACAACCTGAATCACTGATAACCACAACAAATCCAAACAGCCCTTAACTTAACAGATTTTGTGATTTTCAAAGCAAATACATGATTTGGACCTTAACACTGATTCTACACCTTATTTTATGATTAAAGAAGACTTTATAAGCAATAAACAACAACAACATTGGCATGAAACATAAAACCACAGTAAAATGCAAGAAATGGTGAAAAAGCTTACAATTTTTGCAATAAAGTTAAAGAACCAAGAACAAGGACCAAGTGAGAACCCTAATAGCTTACCAATAAGCTTCTAACCCAGGGCAATCCACAATCAACCCTGCTCCAGCTTCTTGATCATGGCATTCTTCATTGTTGAATTTTCACTCATTTTTGTCTCACTTTTGTATTTTTGCTTTTTAACACTATAACTGAATTTTAAGGTTTCTAATAGCTTACACAAGCTATATGAGGAGCTTATATGAGCTTATGAGTCCATAAACAATACTAATAACAACATTCACAGTAACATGAGATTTTGAACAAGAAAATTGCATAAACTGATATTGATGATTAACACTGTAATTGAGACTTACAAAAGATTGATTACACACTGATGATACTAACAAAGGTTCTTAAAAGCTTAATTTAACACTGAAAATTAAAAACATTAAAAACGACATAAATAAAATAAAATTACACTAGATATGTTACAATGCTGCTTCCTTCTCTTTCTTTATAGACTTCTTGCACTCCCCACATGCTTCTGAACATTTCCCATCAATAATCTTGACCTTTGGATGAGTCAAAGTGATCTTAGCCATTTAATCTACTTTTGGCGCCAAAAGTGAGATATGTATCTTGCAGCCGAAATTTTGCAATTAAAGAATTTTGGATGGTTGTATTGGTGGAGGGGACATGAAAGGAAGGGTTAGTGGCCAAATTGGCACTTAGTAGCAAAACAGGGGAAGTAAGTGGTACAGGGTAAGGTTTTAGTTGTGGGAAAGCATTAAATGCAATAGTGGGTTGGTATAGGTGGAGGAGAGATGGTGGTAAGAGTAGGTAACAGCTGGGGGTTGAGGTGGAAAGGTGGTAGACAGGTGGTGGTGAATACCATGGTGGTATTTGAGTATCAGGTGAGGAGAGGGAAGAGGTAAAGGGAAGGTGGGTTTGACTGGGTTTGACTCCGGTTTTAGTTATTTAAATTGGGATTGGGCCGGGTCAAGGGGTTTTGGTTTTGGGCTTGGGTAAGTTTAAGTAAAGGGTTGGGTTTTATTATATAAGGGTCCGGTTGGATTGTTAAATAAGCACAAGGACCAAAATTGTATTTTCTGAATTTTGAAGGGCTGAGTTGTAATTTCACCAAAGTTATCAAAGGACCATAAAACATAATTTTCCATTTTAAAACACCCGGGGACCATAAATGTCATTTTTCAAACCCCAGGGACTAATTTTGACAACTTTTGAAATTTGAGGGACTAGACTTGCCATTTATGCAAACTTTGTTCGTTTTCACTTGATTTCAATCATTTTGCATTTGAAACATATAAAAACACAATCCAATGATAATTTCTGAATTTTGAAGCATAACTGCATGTTTTTAAATGTTTTTGCAGTCAAAATGTGAAAGAAATGATGAGTATTTAGACACTCATCACCCGCCCATACAAGGCCTGCAACCTATGTGTTTACAACCCACTGCTAAATAAGATTTGATTTAGGTGAACAAAAGTGATATGTGGACCAAGATTTAAAATACATTATTTTTTATCAGTACATTCGTTTACGTGACCAATTCATTTGGTTTTGTGACCAGTTCATTCTGTCATGTGACCTGTTCATTCTGTCATGTGACCCGTTCATTCTGTCATGTTACCCGTACATCCGGTTATGTGACCCGTTCATTCTGTCATGTATGTACATAGTGGTGGAGCCGGTTCATTCGGTTAAGTATGCATAATCGTTTAAAGTGCGTGGGTCCATGGGTAAAAAGAATCAAGTGTGATACAAGTGAATATACAATACATTCGAGTGAATAACAAATTCATAGGTAGAGTAAGTAATGGTTTGACTAAACAAGTAGCATATTCAAACAAAACTAGTATTGCATTAAGTTAAAAACGAGCATGTATTCTCACCCAAAAGTAATTCAAAACCTATAAGAGTAGGGGCTATGAAACTCACTTGATGCGATAGCAACAATGACAATAATGGATATGCTGAAATGAGGCTCGGTCTCTAACCGCAACCTAATATGAATGATATGGTCTAATGTAAGTCATGAAATGACGCTACACATGCAAATACGTATGTTACCGATACCACTCGAGAATTTTGGAAATAATGTTTATCGTCGAAAAAAAATATATTTTTGACGTCTCTATAAAATAGCATTTTTCACAACTTGAAAATATGACTAAATGGCCTCGCAAAATTAGCCATAAAAGGGTGTACGTTGAGTGTTAGGAAATAAGCTCGGCGTTTTTGGAAGCCTCGTAACAATGTCTTGAAGTCGTATCATTTAATTTATGACCATACGGGCCTTGATCAATAAGAAAAACGGCTCTCAATATAGTGTTGTGCAAAAACAGTTTTTCTATACTTAGAAATATTTTTGTGAAAAGCTGATGGAAAAATATAATGTTCGTCGGGTTTCGAACGCGTGTATCTCGGTCGTTATGAGCTCGTTTTCTACGTTCTTTATATCCACGGCTTCGTATTAATGTAAACTAACATATTTTCAGTAGGTCGACACATCTAGATCATGTCCAATGCCTCGTTTTACTCGTCGAAATTCGTAGGACAGCGCGTATTTTTCAGAAAAATAGTTTTTTCGTCGCCCAAATTAGAATTAGCGTATCTTTTTCGTCGTAAGCTCGTTTTTGCTCATTCCGGCGGCCACGGTTTCGTTTTTGAAAATATTTTCTAAATATTTAAGCCAAAATAGTTCAAAGTTTACTGAGTTTTCCAGATTTCATGATTTTGGACAGAACCTTTTCTATAAGTTGTTAAAATTAATTTTCTAGTTCAAGACTTGATCAAATCACTTCCAATCAACACCACAACTAGTCTAACCTACCATACACCTTCTTAGGGTGTTATGGGTTACTAATCTTCACCAAAAATGGTGGATCTCATGAGATTATAAATGAAAATCCATAGATCTATTATTAGAGAGAAAAATTAAACATTAAGAGGTATGTAACATGTATATATTTGCATGATTAGTTACTAGAACTACAAAATATATTAAATGAAAGTATGAAAGGTTAGAAAAGTTTACTTGAAGCTTACTTGATGTTTTGATGATTTTTGAAGCAAATACTTAAGTTACTTGGAGGTTTTTATTGCAAAACCTTAACGAATAACACAAATGGGACTTGATTAGTACTTGTTCTTGAATTTTTGGTGACCTCCTTGTTGCTTCTTGATGTTGGCCGATCCACCAAAGGGAGGGAGAAAGTGAGAGTGTTTTTGGTTAGTAAATTGTATGTAGTATGTGTAATTTTTGAGGTTATGATAATTATTAGTATTGTTTGTGTACAATTATTGGTAGCAAGTAATAAATGCCATGTTTTTGGGTATAGGGAGGGGGAGGGTCGGCTGAAAATGGGGAGGAAAAGAGGATGAGGCATGTGGTAATTAATGTTCTTGCCTATTATGTAAGATTTGGCTAGATTTGGATGGATTTAGTTGGGTATAATATGTTATCGGGTATCGAGTTATCTAGTAATAAATCTTGACGGAACAAAATAAAGTATGACGAAGTTGTAAAAATTATAAAATCAAGAATCGGGTGTCCAAATTGTAACACCCCCAGAAATCGGGTCTAGCGGAAGCATACACGTCGCTGGTGTGATACTCAATTGGTGTCACAACACAAGTACAAAGAACGGTTTTTACCTCAATCATTTAGAATGAAATTCATTAGCAAAAGTGTTAAATTTACACGATTAAAAGTAGTGCGGAAATAAGCCCATAAATAAGTTAAGTGGTCCCCAAATAAATATAAGAGTCTTCTATGACCATGCCATGCCCTGCCAAGAGCCTCCAATAGTGCACTATTGCTTTATACCTGAAAATACATGCTAAAAGTGTCAACACGAGGTTGGTGAGTTAATAGAGTTTAGTGTAAAATGTAAGGCATTTGGATGGCAATTTCCCAGCAAAGGCATTGTAAATCCATTCAGTCCCAAATCCCGCCCATACAAGGCTTGCAACCTGTGTGTTTACAACCCACTGTCAAATAAGATTGGGTTTGAGTGAACAAAAGTAATATGTGGACCATGATTTAAAATACATTTAGTTAGATCAGTACATTCGGTTACAAGACCAATTCATTTGGTTATGTGACCAGTTCATTCTGTCATGTGACCCGTTCATTCTGTCATGTGACCCGTTCATTCGGTCATATTACCCGTACATTCGGTTATGTGACCCGTTCATTCTGTCATGTATGTACATAGTGTTCGTGCCGGTTCATTTGGTTAAGCAGGCATAAATGTTTAAAGTGCTTGGGTCCATGGGTGAAAAAGTATTAAGTGTGATACAAGTGAATATACAATATATTTGAATGAATAACAAATTTATAAGCAGAGCAAATAATGGTTTGACTAAACAAGTCGCATGTTCAAATAAATCAAGTATACATTTAGATGAAAACGAGCATGTATTCTCCTCCAAAACGGTTATAAAACAAGTATTACAAGAGTAGGGGCTATGAAACTCACGGTAATCCTTAAAAGATTAAAGTGCTTGTGAAGGTAAATGAAAATAATTGAGCATGTATTCTCCCCCAAAACGTATAAAGGTAGGGGCTATGGAACTCACCTGATGCAATAGTTACGATGACGAAAGTGGATACACTGAAATGAGGCACGATCTCTAACCGCAACCTAATATGAATGACAGGATCTAATGTAAGCAATGAAATGATGCTACACATGCAAATACGTATGTTATCGATACCACTCGTTAATTTGAAAATAACGTTTATCGACGAAAAATACATTTTTGACGTCTCGTTAAGTTATAAACTACTTTTCGTTTAAATATGTTGAAACGGTACTCCACAATCCTTGTTTGGTGTTCTATCGGTAAATATAATGTTTTCGTCGTGGTTTAATATTTTTCTTAACTTGTGAAAATATGTCCAAACGGCCTAGCAAAACTAGTCGTGAAATATTGTACGTTAAGTGTTAGTGATTAAACTCGACGTTTTTGAAAACCTTGTAACAATATCTTAATGTCGTATTATTTGACTTTTGATCATACGCGTCTCGATCAATTAGAAAATCGGCTATCAATGTAGTGTCTTGTAAAAACACTTGTTTTTATACTTAAATTTATTTTCTATTAGGGGCTGTCAAAATAGGTTGTGCATCGAAGGGCTTCAAACGCGTGTATCTCGGTCGTTATAAGCTCGTTTTCTACGTTCTTTATATCCACGGCTTCGTATAAACATGAACTAACATAATCTAAGTAGTTCGGCTCCTCTAGATAACGTCTAACGCCTCGTTTTGTCCTTTTAAGTTCGGAAAACTAGCAAGAAATTTTCAGAAATTTAGTTTTCGTCGTCTAACTTTGAAAAATCATAACTTTCTCATCGTAAGTCGGTTTTACTGATTCTTACGGCCACGGTTTCTTTTTTGAAATTATTTTCTGAATATGAAGGCCAAAATATCCCCTGAGTTACTGAGTTTTCCAGATTACACGTTTTTGGACAGTAGCTTTTCTATAGTGCTAAAAACTCATTTTTCTAGTTCAAGTCTTGATCAAACCACTTCCAATCAACACCACAACCTATCTAATCCTACCATACACCTTCTTAAGGTGTCATGGGTCCTAAACATCACCAATCTTGGTGGATTTCATGAGATTACTAGTAAAACTTATGGATCTAGTGTTAAAGATTATTTATGTGTAATGTGGTATATATAACATAAGTAAGTTGCATGTTTAACTACTAATACTTGAAAATACATCAACATATAAATCAAATGAAGGTATGAAAAGATCAAAAAGGTGTTCTTGAAGCTTACTTGAGGATTTGAGATGATTTGGAGTGAAATGTATAAGAAACCTAGGGATTTTTATTTCAAAATCCTAACTAGGAGTGTAAATGAGACTTGATTGATTCTTGGTCTTGAAAAACTTATGGATTCTTCTTGGTGATCTTGTTGTGGCCGATCAATAGAGGAGAAAAAAGAGAGAGTTTGATCTTTTTGCTAGCTATTTTATGGAAGTGTATGTGTTAGTTTAATTAAATCCAAAACATGTATACTTGAAACATTTATTGTAGTCAAATACAATCAAGTGTTATGGAGAGTTTAGGGAGCTAGGGGGGGGGGGCATGTGGAAGAAAGAAAGAGATATATTTGCTAATTAATGTTCTTGTCCCCCTATTTAAGCAAGTATTAGTTTGTTTTGTGTATACATTAGGTGTTATCGTATACCGAGTTAACTAGAAATGAATCGTGACGAGGTGAAATAAAATGTGACAAAGTTGTAAAAATTGTAAAATCATATTCCTTGCAAGAATCGGGTGTTAGAATAATTATCGGGTTAAAATATCGCAAACCGACGAAGTTATAAGCTCCTAACGGAAAATATAGCAATTGATTTAAAAATACCGGGTAAAGTAATAATATAATCTTTATATCATTATAATAGAGTATGAAAATATGTTATGATCAGTGTCGGGAGTATCGGGTGTATTGTTAGTAGTAATGACTGAGTGGTAACGTTTATGAAATAATTAAACATACGTAAATGAAAATCACACAAACCCGTACATGACCTAGTATACAGATGATGTTACTGATGATTTATAGACTACTCTAGTTCATATGATGTGTCCTAGATGATGTTTCATGAATACGCTGCTAAACCATACTGGTTACGCGCATTTTCGATACCCGTAAACCTAGTTTACGAAAGGATGAACGATAATACATGAATAGTGATTTCCCTCCGGGAATGAATAGTGTCTCGTAAATAGTAATTTTTTTTAAAACCTCTCTAAGTCTCAAACTGACTTCGAAAATGAAGAATAGTAAAATGATGAATAGTGATCGGTGAATAGTAATCCGTAAATAGTAACTTGTCGAGATTTGGAAAATGACCTGAAATTACGGGTTGTCACGTTCTCCACCCGTTAAAGGAATTCAGTCCCTGAATTCAGGTCGTGTTAGCCTCTCAAGTGGACTCGGTGAAGAGATGGGGATGTTTGAGTCGCATTGCGGTGACAAAAGATAGAACAGTCATTAGATCGGAATTCGTAATAGTACATGAAGTTCATATGATAGAACTCAAAGTTAAACACAAAAGAAATACAACACCAGAGTGTTTAGGCTTCGGTTTATTTTTAAGGCTGGAGTTCCCCTCCTAAACGTTGTCATTGTTGTTGTTGTCCTGACGAGCTTCGCGCTTCAACGAGTTCTTCCTCCATTCTGGTTTCTCAGCTCTAGGCATTCACTCTTGAAATGTCCAATTACTCCACACTCATGGCAGGTTACCGTGACTTTCTGATGCATTACGAGGGTGGGAGCCTTGCAATCCTTGGCTTTGTGTCCGACCTTTTGGCAGTTTCCACATTGAGTGGGGCAAGGTCCATTGTGGTGAAACCGACACTTATTGCACTTGGGTAAAGTCCCTGCATATCCTTTCTTTTCACTTGATCCAGCAACGTAGGCCCTAACCACTTCATGTTGTTTGTGTGGCGGCCGAACTTGATCGTTTCCTTCGTTGTTATCCCTTTTCCTCTTGTTGTCATTGTTGCTAGGGTTGTTGTTGGAAGTAGTTCCTTTCTTTACTTCCTGAGCCATAAGCTTCTGGGACATCCTGATTGCCTCGTCCAGTGTTTGTAGGTCAAAAGAAATCACATCTCCACGGATGCTGTGAGGTAGTCCACCAATGAAATTTTCTAGCAGCTTCTCATTATCTGGAACCATAGTTGGACATAGCACAGCCAACTCCTGAAACCTCCTGATATATGCCTCGATATCATTACCCGTTGTTACTAGCTCATAAAACTCTGTTTCCAACTTCTTTATTTCAGTGCGTGGACAGAACTTCTTAGTCAGCAACTTGAATTCATCCCACGTAAGCTTGTGAGCATTTTCCATTCCCATAGGTTTCGCATACGAATTCCACCATGACATAGCTTCCTCAACGAGTGTACTGGTAGCAAACTTTACTTTGTTGTCATATGGACAGTTACATAGAAGAAACACAGATTCTATCCCTTCATACCAATGGATCATAGCAGTGGCTCCTTCAGTGCCTTTGAATTTTGGGGGATCACCACTCTTGAAGTCCTTGTACGTACATTTACCACCATTAGTACCAACAGTAGCCATTCCGGCAGCTTCTGCGGTTTCTGCCCGAGAAGCGGCTTCAGCAGCGGCTTCGGCAGCCCGTACAGCTATGGCAGCTCTCTCGGTTACTAGTGCTGCCTCTATACTGTCGGCAACAAGCTTTCTGATCTCAGCTGGTGTCATAGAAGTAGTAGCTCTCTTGGATGGCATGATTCTTCAAAACAAGAAAAGAAGAGTGAGTCGTAAATAAGACGTTTCCGAAAAGTAGGTGCTCTAAGTGGCTTGTAATAGAATGAAAGCTTGAGGTTGAGTTATGATTAGCTGGCGTGCTTCTAGGCGGTGGTTCACGAGGTGATGTAGATGTGAATGTTCTTGCGACGATTGTGTACACACACATGAATGAAACCTTTAGAAATTGGGTAGGGAATCAATCTGGACATAATTCTATTATAACTATTCCCAGTATTGCAAAATTCATCTCTGAGTCGGACATAGGTGGTCAGGCTATGTCCCATTGTCCCGGGTCGAATATAGATGACCAGCCTATATTCCACCGAGGTTCAATAAATTTTGAAATACTCAGCTCAGTTATACTAATACTATGTCCTTCACATTTGAAAAGATGTTCTGAAAGACTAAGGCAAGTGACCAAACTCGAGGTCGAATGATGAAACTACGTAAGGAAAAGGCGTAATGCGGTGACATATACGATACGTGAGCATGCTTATATGGAAGACAATTATAGTAATCAATGAGAATAAGTGAGTATAATCTATCTGATAATAAGATATAAATCTCATCAAATATGTCAGCAACAAACCACAAATGAGGCATCAGCTTGGCAGGCAGGCACGTGGCGGTCATAGGGTTAAGTTTTCGTGTAAGTAGCTATAGTCTAGGTTTTAAAATCACCCAGTTCTCTATAGCCAAGGCTCTGATACCAATCTGTAACAACCCCAGAAATCGAGTCCCGCGGAAGCATACACGTCGCTGGGGTGCTACTCAATTGGTATCACAACACAAGTACAAAGAACGGTTTTTACCTCAATCATTTAGAATGAAATTCATTAGCAAAAGTGTTAAATTTACACGATTAAAAGTAGTGCGAAAATAAGCCCATAAATAAGTTAAGCGGTCCCCAAATGAATATCAGAGTTTTCTTTGACCATGCCATGCCCGGCCAAGAGCCTCCAATAGTGTACTATTGATTTATACTTGAAAATACATGCTAAAAGTGTCAACACGAGGTTGGTGAGTTCATAGAGTTTAGTGTAAAATGTAAGGCATTTGGATGGCAATTTCCCAGAAAAGGCATTGTAAATCCACTCAGTCCCAAATCCAGCCCATACAAGACTTGCAACCTGTGTGTTTACAACCCACTGCCAAATAAGATTTGGTTTGAGTGAACAAAAGTAATATGTGGACCATGATTTAAAATACATTTAGTTAGATCAGTACATTCGGTTACGTGACCAATTCATTCGGTTATGTGACCAGTTCATTCTGTCATGTGACCAGTTCCTTCTGTCATGTGACCCGTTCATTCGGTCATATACCTGTACATTCGGTTATGTGACCCGTTCATTCTGTCATATATGTACATAGTGTTGGTGCCGGTTCATTCGGTTAAGCAGGAATAAATGTTTAAAGTGCTTGGGTCCATGGGTAAAAAGTATTAAGTGTATTACAAGTGAATATACAATACATTTGAATGAATAACAAATTCATAAGCAGAGCAAATAATGGTTTGACTAAACAAGTCGCATGTTAAAATAAATCAAGTATACATTTAGAGGAAAACGAGCATGTATTCTCCCCCAAAACGGTTATAAAACAAGTATTACAAGAGTAGGGGCAATGAAACTCACGGTAATCCTTAAAAGATTAAAGTGCTTGTGAAGGTAAATGAAAATCATTGAGCATGTATTATCCCCCAAAACGTAACCCAAAACGTATAAATGTAGGGGCTATGGAACTCACCTGATGCAATAGTTACGATGACAAAAGTGGATACACTGAATTGAGGCACGATATCTAACCGCAACCTAATATGAATGATAGGATCTAATGTAAGCAATGAAATGATGCTACACATGCAAATACGTATGTTATCGATACCACTCGTTAATTTGAAAATAACGTTTATCGACGAAAAGTACATTTTTGACGTCTCGTTAAGTTATAAACTACTTTTCGTGTAAATATGTTGAAACGGTACTCCACGATCCTTGTTTGGTGTTCTATTTGTAAATATAATGTTTTCGTCGTGGTTTAATATTTTTCTTAACTTGTGAAAATATGTACAAACGGCCTCGCAAAACTAGTTGTGAAATATTGTACGTTAAGTGTTAGTGATTAAACTCGACGTTTTTGAAAACCTTGTAACAATATATTAATGTCGTATTTTTTGACTTTTGATCATACGCGTCTCGATCAATTAGAAAATCGGCTATCAATGTAGTGTCTTGCAAAAACACTTGTTTTTATACTTAGATTTATTTTCTATTAGGGGCTGTCAAAATAGGTTGTGTATCGTCGGGCTTCAAACGCGTGTATCTCGGTCGTTATAAGCTCGTTTTCTACGTTCTTTATATCCACGGATTCGTATAAACATGAACTAACATAATCTCGGTAGTTAGGCTCCTCTAGATCACTTCTAACACCTCGTTTTGTCCTTTGAAGTTCGGAAAAACAGCAAGAAATTTTCAGAAATTTAGTTTTCGTCGTCTAACTTTGAAAAATCATAACTTTCTCATCGTAAGTCGGTTTTTACTCATTCTTGCGGCCACGGTTTCGTTTTTGAAATTATTTTCTGAATATGAAGGCCAAAATATCCCCTGAGTTACTGAGTTTTCCAGATTACACGTTTTTGGACAGTAGCTTTTCTATAGTGCTAAAAACTCATTTTTCTAGTTCAAGTCTTGATCAAACCACTTCCAATCAACACCACAACTTATCTAATCCTACCATACACCTTCTTAAGGTGTCATGGGGTCCTAAAAATTACCAACCTTGGTGGATTTCATGAGATTACTAGAAAAACTTATGGATCTAGTGTTAAAGATTATTTATGTGTAATGTGGTATATATAACATAAGTAAGTTGCATGTTTAACTACTAATACTTGAAAATACATTAACATATAAATCAAATGAAGGTATGAAAAGATCAAAAAGTGTTCTTGAAACTTACTTGAGGATTTGAGATGATTTGGAGTGAAATGTATAAGAAACCTAAGGATTTTTATTTTAAAATCCTAACTAGGAGTGTAAATGAGACTTGATTGATTCTTGTTCTTGAAAAACTTATGGATTCTTCTTGGTGATCTTGTTGTGGCCGATCAATAGAGGAGAGAAAAGAGAGAGTTTGATCTTTTTGCTAGCTATTTTATGGAAGTGTATGTGTTAGTTTAATTAAATCCAAAACATGTATACTTGAAACATTTATTGTAGTCAAATACAATCAAGTGTTATGGAAAGTTTAGGGAGCTAGGGGGGGAGGCGGCATGTGGAAGAAAGGAAGAGATATATTTGCTAATTAATGATCTTGTCCCCCCATTTAAGCAATTATTAGTTTGTTTTGTGCATACATTAGGTGTTATCGTGTATCGAGTTAACTAGAAATGAATTATGACTAGGTGAAATAAAATGTTATGAAGTTGTAAAAATTGTAAAATCATATTCCTTGCAAGAATCGGGTGTTAGAATAATTATCGGGTTAAAATATCGCAAACCGACGTAGTTATAAGCTCCTAACGGAAAATATCGCAATTGATTTAAAAATACCGGGTAAAGTAATAATATAATCTTTATATCATTATAATGAGTATGAAAATATGTTATGATCACTATCGAGAGTATCGGGTGTATTGTTAGTAGTAATGACTGAGTGGTAACGTTTATGAAATAATTAAACATACGTAAATGAAAATCACACAAACCCGTGCATGACCTAGTATACAGATGATGTTACTGATGATTTATAGACTACTCTAGTCTATATGATGTGTCATAGATGATGTTTCATGAATACGCAGCTAAACCATACTGGTTACGCGTATTTTGGATACCCGTAAACCTAGTTTACGAAAGGATGAACGATAATACATGAATAGTGATTTCCCTCTGGGAATGAATAGTGTCTCGTGAATAGTAAATTTTTTGAAAACCTCTCAAAGTCTCAAACTGACTTCGAAAATGATGAATAGTGAAATGATGAATAGTAATCTGTAAATAGTAACTTGTTGAGGTTTTTAAAATGACCTCAAATTACGGGTTGTCACAGTCTCCACCCGTTAAAGGAATTCAGTCCCTGAATTTAGCTCGTGTTGGCCTCTGAAGTGGACTCGGTGAAGAGATGGGGATGTTGAACACTCATTAGATCGGAATTCATAATAGTACATGAAGTTCATATGATAGAACTCAAAGTTAAACACAAAAGAAATACAACACTAGAGTGTTTAGGCTTCGGTTTATTTTTAAGGCAGGAGTTCCCCTCCTAAACGTTGTCATTGTTGTTGTTGTCCTGACGAGCTTCGCGCTTCAACGAGTTCTTCCTCCATTCTGGTTTCTCAGCTCTAGGAATTCACTCTTGAAATATCCAATTACTCCACACTCATGGCAGGTTACCGTGACTTTCTGATGCATTACGAGGGTGGGATCCTTGCAATCCTAGGTTTTGTGTCCGATCTTTTGGCAGTTTCCACATTGAGTGGGGCAAGGTCCTTTATGGTGAAACCGACACTTGTTGCACTTGGGTAAAGTCCCTACATATCCTTTCTTTTCACTTGATCCAGCAACGTAGGCCCTAACCACTTCATGTTGTTTGTGTGGCGGCCGAACTTGATCGTTTCCTTCGTTGTTATCCCTTTTCCTCTTGTTGTCATTGTTGCTAGGGTTGTTGTTGGAAGTAGTTCCTTTCTTTACTTCCTGAGCCATAAGCTTCTGGGACATCCTGTTGCCTCGTCCAGTGTTTGTAGGTCGAAAGAAATCACATCTCCACGGATGCTGTGAGGTAGTCCACCAATGAAATTTTCTAGCAGCTTCTCATTATCTAGAACCATAGTTGGACATAGCACAGCCAACTCCTGAAACCTCCTGATATATGCCTCGTTATCATCACCCGTTGTTACTAGCTCATAAAACTCTGTTTCCAACTTCTTTATTTCAGTGCGTGGACAAAACTTCTTAGTCAGCAACTTCTTGAATTCATCCCACGTAAGCTTGTGAGCATTTTCCATTCCCATAGTTTTCGCATACGAATTCCACCATGACATAGCTTCCTCGACGAGTGTACTAGTAGCAAACTTTACTTTTCTGTCATATGTACAGTTACATAGAAGAAACACAGATTCTATCCCTTCATACCAACGGTTCATAGCAGTGGCTCCTTCAGTGCCTTTGAATTTTGGGGGATCACCACTCTTGAAGTCCTTGTACGTACATTTACGACCATTAGTACCAATAGTAGCCATTTCGGCAGCTTCTGCGGTTTATGCCCGAGAAGCGGCTTCAGCAGCGTCTTCGGCAGCCCGTGCAGCTACGGCAGCTCTCTCGGTTACTAGTGCTGCCTCTATACTGTCGGCAACAAGCTTTCTGATCTCAGCTGGTGTCATAGTTGTAGTAGCTCTCTTGGGTGTCATGATTCTTCAAAACAAGAACAGAAGAGTGAGTCGTAAATAAGACGTTTCCGAAAAGTAGGTGCTCTAAGTGGCTTGTCATAGAATGAAAGCTTGAGGTTGAGTTATGATTAGCTGACGTGCTTCTAGGCGGTGGTTCACGAGGTGATGTAGATGTGAATGTTCTTGCGACGATTGTGTAGACACATCCCACGATTCCGAATCAACAGACCCCATTACCGAGATGTGGCAACTCTTTTTGAAAGTCATAGTAATAAGAACTGTGGTCCATATGATGTGTCCTAGATGATGTTTCATGAATACGCAGCTAAACCATACTGGTTACGCGCATTTTGGATACCCGTAAACCTAGTTTACGAATGGATGAACGATAATACATGAATAGTGATTTCCCTCCGGGAATGAATAGTGTCTCATGAATAGTAAAAATATTGAAAACCTCTTAAAGTCTCAAACTGACTTCAAAAATGATGAATAGTGAAATGATGAATAGTGATCAGTGAATAGTAATTCATGAATAGTAACTTGTCGAGGTTTGTAAAATGACCTAAAATTACTGGTTGTCACACAAATAATTATCGGGTTGAAATTACGCAAACTGTCGTAGTTATACGCTTTTTACGGTATATATAGTAAATAATTTCAAACTACCGGGTAAACTAATAATATAATTTTTATATCATTATAACGAGTGAAAATATATTAGGATCATAATAGGGAGTGTCGGGTGCATGGTTCATAATTAATGATCGCGCGTTAACGTTTATTTAATAAATAAATATACGTAAATTAAAATTATGCAAACCCATAAATGATCTAATATGGAAATGATGTTACAGATGATGTGTAGACTACTCTAGTCTATATGATTGCCCTTAATGATGATGCATGAATACGCAGCTAAACCATACTGGTTACGCGCATTTGAATACCCGTAAACCTAGTGTACGACATGATGAATGATAACCATGAATAGTGATTTCCCTTCGGGAATGAATAGTGTTTCGTAAATAGTAAAATTTTTGAAAATATCTCAAAGTCGCAAACTGACTTCAAAAATGATGAATAGTGAACGATGACTAGTGGTTGATGAATAGTACCCCCGTGAATAGTAAATTGTCGAGGTCTGGAAAAATGTCTTGAAATTACGATTTGTCACAGTCTCCACCCGTTAAAGGAATTCAGTCCCTGAATTCAGTTAATGTTGGTCTCCAGGGTGGAGTTAGTGAAAAGATGTGGATATTTGAGTCGCATTGCGGTGTTAAAAGATAAAACATTCATTAGATAGGATTTCGTAGCAGTACATGAAACTCATACGATAGAGCTTAAAGTGAAACACAAAAGAACTACAACACTAGAGAGTTTGGGTTTCTGTTTATTTTTAAGGCAGGAGTTCTCTTCTTAACCATTGTCATTGTCGTTGTTGTCCTGACGAGCTTCGCATTTCAACGAGCTCTTCCTCCATTCTGGTTTCTCAGCTCTGGGCATTCACTCTTGAAGTGTCCAATTACTCCACACTCATGGCAGGTTACCATGACTTTCTGATGCATTACGAGGGTGGGAGCCTTGCAATCCTTTCTTTTCACTTGGTCCAGCAACGTAGGCCCTAACCACTTAACTTGATCGTTCCCTTTGTTGTATTCCCTTTTCCTCTTGTTGTCGTGGTTGCTGTTGTTGTTGTTATGGTCATTGTTGTTGACAGTAGTCCCCTTCTTCACCACCTGTGCCATAAGCTTTTGAGATATTCTGATTGCTTCATCTAGTGTGAGTGGATCAAAGGAAATTACATCTCCTTGGATGCTGTGTGGTAGCCCATCAATGAAGTTTTCCAACAACTTCTCGTTATCTGGAACCATATTTGGACAAAGTGCGGTCAACTCTTGAAATCTCCTTATGTAGGCTTCGATATCATTACCTGTAGTCACCAACTCATAAAACTCTGTTTCTAACTTCTTCACCTCGGTGCGTGGACAAAACTTCTTACCCAGTAACTTCTTGAATTCTTCCCACGTGAGCTTGTGAGCATTTTCCATACCAATAGGCTGTGCGTAAGAATTCCACCATGACATAGCTTCCTCAACGAGTGTGCTGGTAGCAAACTTTACCTTGCTGTCCTCTGGACAATTGCATAGAAGAAATACAGATTCTATCTTCTCAAACCAACGGATCATAGCAGTGGCTCCTTCAGTGCCCTTGAATTTTGTGGGATCACCACTCTTAAAGTCCTTGTATGTACATTTACGAACATTAGTGCCATTAGCAGCTTGCCCTGCAGCTTCTGCTGTTTCTGCCCGAGAAGCGGCTTCAGCAGCCCGTGCAGCTACGACCTCTCTTTCAACTACTAGTGCTGCCTCTATACTGTCGGCAACAAGCTTCCTGATCTCAGCTGGTGTCATCGTTGAAGTGGTTTTCTTTGGTGGCATGATTCTTCAAAATAAGAAAAGAAGAGTGAGACGTAATAAAGACGTTTCCTAAAAGTGGGTGCCCTAAAGTGGCTTGTCATAAAATGGAAGCTTGAGGTCGTGTTATGATTAGCTGGCATGCTTCTAGGCGGTGGTTCACGAGGTGATGTAGATGTGAATGTTCTTGCAATGATTGAATACACACATATGAATTTTGAAACCTTTAGAAATCGAGTAGAGAATCAACCTGGACATACTTCTATTATAACTATTCCCAGTATCGCAAAATTCATCTCTGAGTCGGACATAGGTGGTCAGCCTATGTCCCACTGTCCCTGGTCGAATATAGATGACCAACCTATATTCCACCGAGGTTCAATGAATTTTGAAATACTCGACTCAGTTATAGTAATAATATGTCCCTCGCATTTGAAAGTCGTTTTGAAAGACTAAGGAAAGTGACCAAACTCGAGGTCGAATAATGAGATTATGTGAGGAAATGTGTAACGCGGTGACATATACGATACGTGAGCATGCTTACATGGAAGACAATTATAGTAATCAATGAGAATAAGTGAGTATAATCAATCGGATAATAAGATACAAATCTCATCAAATATAGTATCAACAAACCACAAATGAGGCATCAGCTTGGCAGGCAGGCACGTGGCGGTCATAGGGTTAAGTCTTCGTGAAAGTAGTTATAGTCTAGGTTTTAAAATCACCCAGTTCTCTATAACCAAGGCTCTGATACCAATCTGTAATACCCCCAAAATCGGGTCCAGCGGAAGCATACATGTCGCTGGGGTGCTACTAAATTGGTATCACAACACAAGTATAAAGAATGGTTTTACCTCAACCATTTAAAGTAGATTTCATAATCAAAAGTGATTTGTTTACAACATTTCAAAAATGGTGCGGAAATATAAGCCCATAAAATATTTCAAATGGTCCCGAATATATCAGAGTCTTCTATGACCATGCCATGCCCTGCCAAGAGCCTCCAATAGCGTACTAATGCTTTATACCTGAAAATACATGCTAAAGTGTCAACACGAGGTTGGTGAGTTCAAAGAGTTTAGTGTAAAATGTAAGCATTTGCATAATGATTTCCCAGCAAAGGCATTGTAAATCCACTCAGTCCCAAGTCCCGCCCATACAAGGCCTGCAACCTGTGTGTTTACAACCCACTGCTAAATAAGATTTGATTTAGGTGAACAAAAGTGATATGTGGACCAAGATTTAAAATACATTTAGTTCGATCAGTACATTCGTTTACGTGACCAATTCATTTGGTTATGTGACCAGTTCATTCTGTCATGTGACCAGTTCATTCTGTCATGTGACCCGTTCATTCTGTCATGTTACCCGTACATCCGGTTATGTGACCCGTTCATTCTGTCATGTATGTACATAGTGGTGGAGCCGGTTCATTCGGTTAAGTATGCATAATCGTTTAAAGTGCTTGGGTCCATGGGTAAAAAGAATTAAGTGTGATACAAGTGAATATACAATACATTCGAGTGAATAACAAATTCATAGGTAGAGTAAGTAATGGTTTGACTAAACAAGTAGCATATTCAAATAAAACAAGTATTGCATTAAGTTAAAAACGAGCATGTATTCTCCCCCCAAAAGCAATTTAAAACCTATAAGAGTAGGGGCTATGAAACTCACCTGATGCGATAGCAACAATGACAATAATGGATATGCTGAAATAAGGCTCGGTCTCTAACTGCAACCTAATATGAATGATATGGTCTAATGTAAGTCATGAAATGATGCAACACAGTGCAAATACGTATGTTACCGATACCACTCGGGAATTTTGGAAATAATGTTTATCGTCGAAAAAAAATATATTTTTGACGTCTCGATAAGTTATAAAACACTTTTCGTGTAAATATGTTACAACGATAACCCACGATCGTCGTTTGGTAAATTATTGGAAAAATAGAGTTTTCAGTCGTAAAATAGCATTTTTCACAACTTGAAAATATGACCAAATGGCCTCGCAAAATTAGCCATAAAAGGGTGTACGTTGAGTGTTAGGAAATAAGCTCGGCATTTTTGGGAACCTTGTAACAATGTCTTGAAGTCGTATCATTTAATTTATGACCATACGGGCCTCGATCAATAAGAAAAACGGCTCTCAATATAGTGTTGTGCAAAAACAGTTTTTCTATACTTAGAAATATTTTTGTGAAAAGCTGATGGAAAAATATAATGTTCGTCGGGTTTCAAACGCGTGTATCTCGGTCGTTATGAGCTCGTTTTCTACGTTCTTTATATCCACGGATTCATATTAATGTAAACTAACATATTTTCAGTAGGTCGACTCATCTAGATCACGTCCAATGCCTTGTTTTACTCGTCGAAATTCGTAGGACAGCGCGTATTTTTCAGAAAAATAGTTTTTCGTCGCCCAACTTAGAATTAGCGTATCTTTTTCGTCGTAAGCTCGCTTTTGCTCATTCCGGCGGCCACGGTTTTGGTTTTTGAAAGTATTTTCTAAATATTTGAGCCAAAATAGTTCAAAGTTTACTGAGTTTTCCAGATTTCACGATTTTGGACAGAACCTTTTCTATAAGTTGTTAAAACTAATTTTCTAGTTCAAGACTTGATCAAATCACTTCCAATCAACACCACAACTAGTCTAAGCCTACCATACACCTTTTTAGGGTGTCATGGGTTCCTAATCTTCAACAAAAATGGTGGATCTCATGAGATTATAAATGAAAATCCATAGATCTATTATTAGAGAGAAAAATTAAACATTAAGTGGTATGTAACATGTATATATTTGCATGATTAGTTACTAGAACTACAAAATATATTAAATGAAAGTATGAAAGGTTATAAAAGTTTACTTAAAGCTTACTTGATGTTTTGATGATTTTTGAAGCAAATACTTAAGTTACTTGGAGGTTTTTATTGCAAAACCTTAACTAATAACACAAATGGGACTTGATTTGTACTTGTTCTTGAATTTTTGGTGATCTCCTTGTTGCTTCTTGATGTTGGCCGATCCACCAAAGGGAGGGAGAAAGTAAGAGTGTTTTTGGCTAGTAAATTGTATGTAGTATGTGTAATTTTTGAGGTTATGATAATTATTAGTATTGTTTGTGTACAATTATTGGTAGCAAGTAATAAATGCCATGTTTTTGGGTATAGGGAGGGGGAGGGTCGGCTGAAAATGGGGAGGAAAAGAGGATGAGGCATGTGGTAATTAATGTTCTTGCCTATTATGTAAGATTTGGCTAGATTTGGATGGATTTAGTTGGGTATAATGTGTTATTGGGTATCGAGTTAGCTAGAAATAAATCTTGACGGAACAAAATAAAGTATGACGAAGTTGTAAAAATTATAAAATCACATTCCTTGCAAGAATCGGGTGTCCAAATAATTATCGGGTTGAAATTACGCAAACCGTCGTAGTTATACGCTTTTTACGGTATATATAGTAAATAATTTCAAACCACCGGGTAAACTAATAATATAATTTTTTTATCATTATAATGAGTGTGAAAATATATTAGGATCATAATCGGGAGTGTCGGGTGCATTGTTCATAATTAATGATCGCGCGTTAACGTTTATTTATTAAATAAATACACGTAAATTAAAATTATGCAAACCCATAATTGATCTAATATGGAAATGATGTTACTAATGATGTGTAGACTACTCTAGTCTATATGATTGCCCTTAATGATGATGCATGAATACGCAGCTAAACCATACTGGTTACGCGCATTTGAATACCCGTAAACCTAGTTTACGACATGATGAATGATAACCATGAATAGTGATTTTCCTCCGAGAATGAATAGTGTTTCGTGAATAGTAAAATTTTTGAAAACATCTAAAAGTCGCAAACTGACTTCAAAAATGATGAATAGTGAACGATGAATAGTGGTTGATGAATAGTAACAACGTGAATAGTAAATTGTCGAGGTCTGGAAAAATGTTCTGAAATTACGATTTTTCACATTTTGCGTAGAAAACCTCTGATATTCCAGGAATTAGCCCTGATTTTTGTAAACACAAAATTAATTTCGAAGAAGGTGTTAAACCCGTTGTGGAAAGACAACGTCGACTCAATCCCAACATGAAAGAAGTTGTTAAGAAAGAAATCATCAAACTTCTTGATGCCGGTATCATTTACCCCATCGAGGATAGTCCTTGGGTGAGTCCAGTTCACTGTGTTCCGAAAAAAGGAGGAATGACCGTTGTGACTAACGAACGGAATGAATTAGTTCCTACTAGAACTGTCACTGGATGGCGAGTATGTATTGATTACAGAAAATTAAACAAAGCCACCAGAAAAGATCATTTTCCTTTACCCTTCATGGATCAAATGCTTGAGAGATTAGCAGGGAACAAGTACTTTTGTTTCCTTGATGGTTTTTCAGGATATTTCCAAATTCCTATTGATCCTGCCGATCAAGAAAAGACTACGTTCACATGTCCCTTTGGAAGCACCTGTGACTTTTCAAAGGTGTATGATTGCTATATTCCAAGACATGCTTGAAACATCTATGGAAGTTTTCATGGATGACTTTTCAGTTTTTGGAAGCTCATTTGAAGCTTGTCTTTCTAATCTCGATAAAATGCTCGAAAGATGTGAAGCTGCACATCTTGTTCTCAACTGGGAAAAATGTCATTTCATGGTGACTGAAGGAATTGTGCTAGGACACAAAATTTCCAGTGCAGGAATGGAGGTTGACAAAGCGAAAATCGATGTTATCACCAAATTACCACCTCCAACAAACGTTAAAGCCGTTAGAAGTTTTCTAGGACATGCCGGTTTCTACCGTCGTTTTATTAAGGATTTTTCCAAAATATCTCGTCCAATGAAAAAACTTCTTGAAAAAGATTCTGTTTTTTACTTCAATGCAGATTGCATGAAGGCATTCGAAACATTGAAAAGTCAACTGACTAGTGCACCCATTATGGTTTCACCTAATTGGTCACTACCATTCGAGCTCATGTGCGATGCAAGCGATTTTGCTGTTGGAGCTGTATTAGGACAACGTGAAGGAAAACATTTCCGTCCTATATACTTCGCTAGCAAAACACTCAACAATGCTCAACAAAATTACACGGTTACGGAGAAAGAATTGTTAGCCGTTGTTTTTGCTTTCGACAAATTCAGATCTTATCTTGTGCTTTCAAAAACAATCTCAGGAAAGGATTAACTCACGCCCAACGAAGTAAATTCTTTTCAGAACTAAAACACTATTATTGGGAAGAGCCCTATCTTTTCAAGATGTGTCCCGATGGGATGATCAGAAGATGTGTTTCTGGTTCCGAAACAAGAAGAATTCTTGATGAATGCCATCATGGCCCGACTGGGGGACACTATGGTCCTTCCACCACAGCTAAAAAAGTTTTTGATGCTGGATTCTATTGGCCAACAATTTTCAAAGAAGCTCATACTCTTGTTCAAAACTGCGATGCTTGCCAAAAATCCGGTAATCTTTCTCGTAGAGATGAGATGCCTCAAAAGAGCATTCAAGTCTGCGAAATATTCGATATTTGGGGAATCGATTTTATGGGACCATTTCCTAAATTGCACAAATACGAATACATTCTCGTCGCTATTGATTATGTTTCCAAATGGGCTGAAGCCGAAGCTCTACCCACAAATGATGCACGAGTTGTTGTTAATTTTCTCAAAAAGCTTTTCGCTCGTTACATGGAATTCCTAAAGCTTTAATAAGTGATAGAGGAATCCATTTCTGT
The DNA here is from genome assembly GCA_021014915.2 of Artemisia tridentata subsp. tridentata. Classification (NCBI taxonomy): domain Eukaryota; kingdom Viridiplantae; phylum Streptophyta; class Magnoliopsida; order Asterales; family Asteraceae; genus Artemisia; species Artemisia tridentata. The sequence goes on from CP139509.1 coordinate 412,593,303, forward strand.
AACAAACAAATGGAGAAAATTATGAAACGATATGGAGTTCATCATCGTTTTGCTACCGCTTATCACCCACAGACCAGTGGTCAAGTTGAAAATACCAACAGAGCCTTAAAGAGGATACTTGAAAAAACGGTCAAAGATAACCCTGCCGTTTGGTCGAGAAAACTCGATGACGCTCTGTGGGCATTTCGTACGGCTTACAAAACTCCAATTGGTACAACACCATACAGACTTTTGTATGGGAAAACATGTCATTTGCCGTTCGAAATTGAATATCGCGCCTACTGGGCCCTTAGAAACTGTAACCCTGATTTAAAAATAGTTGGAGAGAAGAGATTTTTGCAATTGCATGAAATCGATGAACTTAGACTCCAAGCTTACGAGAACTCAAGGCTTTACAAAGCCAGAACCAAAGCTTATCATGACAGAAAGCTTAGAATTCGGAAAGAATTCAAAGCTGGAGACAAAGTTCTGCTTTTCAATATGAAATACAAGTTTAAAGCTCCTAAGCTGAAACCGAAATGGTTCGGTCCGTATATAGTGAAACATGGATTTCCATCTAGATATGTTGAATTATATGACAAACAAGGTGGAAGTTTCATTGTTAATGGTCACCGAATTAAATTGTACTATGATAAGGAGCAAATGAACAAGATTTCTATCAAAGAAATTCTGCCGGAATCAGAATATGAATCTATCACATTTCTGACACCTTTTCCAACCGACTACTAGGAAAATGCTGAATTTATCTATGATGTCCCTCCTCAAGCTTGGGAAAGAGTGAAGTTGGAAGACATAGATAAAACTGGAGAAGAAATAGTCATAGGAAATGTGGTATATGTTCCCAAATTCCCAAAGAAGAATCAAAAGATTGCACCAACGTAGACTAAAGGAAGTTTGAGTTAGGCTGATGACTCGTTAATAAAACAAGCGCTTCTCGGGAGGCAACCCGTGTATTTGCTATTTTTACTTCTTATTTATTTTTCAAAGTGATTACACCCCAAAGTTTCTCTAATCCCTTAGTTGAACTTAAGTGTGGGGGTGTACCACTGATTTTTGAATAAAACGTAGAAATATTTTGTGTGTTTGTTTTGTTTGTTTTAAGATTACTACAGGTAATGATTACAAAGCTTGGACGCTTGGATCAAAGAATCATAAGAAGCATGGAAAATATGGTTTACTATCTTATTTCCCTATTTTCATTCCTTGAAATTCGTTTATCACATTGAGGACAATGCTTAATGTTAGGAACACGTTTTATTTACATTACAAGTCTTGATCATTTAGTTTAAAATGTTGCACGATTAAGGACTTTAAGTTAGCATTAAGGTCCGGTCCATTAGAAGTCCATGGGCCGGCCTTCTTATCATTTTTCCTTCTAGAAACATTCATGTAAGAGTTGCCCTAATCTTCGCCTATAAATAGAAGGTTAGGGAGCTCATTTTAGTTGTTGGTTATTCATTCTCTATGCGTAAGCCTTGCTGCTCTTTTGTATGAATGTTAATCATCCAATCTTCTTTCTTCTTAATCTCTTCTCTATTGTTATCTAATCTCTCGTAATTCTCTTATAGTTGTTTATCTCATTTCGTAGCTTAGTAGTAGTTGTAATCGTGGTTTAGTATTTGAGTAGTGTGTGTTTTACGTATTAACTAGGACCTACAAGTGGTATCATTCACCTAAGGATAGTTAACGTGTGTGTTTAAGAGTAGATTACATCATTATTCAGTTTGGTTTTGTCATTTACGTTTGGATTTTTTGCGTTTTTGTTCGAAGTTGTGTTAAAAACACGTGTTCTAATCGTTGTTAGTTGTAGATCTTCACAAAAATCTTAGTTTTTCACCTTAAAAGTTGCAAAAATCTTCGTATTTACGTAGCTTTAATCATTAAAAAACCATCGTTATCGACTAATCATCATAGTGGAAAGTTCTAGACGAAATTCGAAAAAAGTCGGTGAAAAGAGGGTTTTTCGGAATTGGTGAAAAGAGGGTTTTTCGGAATTGGCGAAAAGAGGGTTTCTCGCAATTGACAGTGTTTCTCGCAAATCACAAGAATCTTCGAAATTGGTACTCAGTATTTTCTAGCTTGTAGAAGTTAGTGAAAATACTTCGACTTGGCTTTAATTCTCACCTCTTGTATGAGAGATTGAGAAAGTGATCGAAATTGTAATTTTGATAATCTTTCAAAATTGCTTGATCTTTCGCAATTCTAAATAATTTATCGAAATTGCCTTTTCATATCGCAATTCAGATAATTTTTTCGCAATTGCTAAGTTCTTTCGCAAATTAGATAGTTTATCGCAATTTTCAATTCTCTTTCGCAAATTGTTGAAGTTTCGGAATTCTTTGTTATTTCGCAATTGGAAGCTTCTCTCGCAATTGGACGTTTCTTTGCAATTCGCAGAATCTTTCGCAATTGGCAGTGTGAACAGTGTTTTTCGCAATTGGAGTGAACAGTAACATTTCTTCGAAATTGGACAAAAACCTCAATTAACCAAAACCAAACCTCATAACTCATAACACACATCTTAATTATCTTAACGATCAACAAAAACACAAGAATGTCTCAACCACCACATTTCAATTACTACTACCAGCTACAGCAATATCCATAGCAACAATATCATCAGCAACAACAACAATTTCATCCTCAATATCCACAACAACATGCTTTTGTGCAACAACATCAGTTTTTCCCTCAACAATCAGTACCTCAACAACAAATCATTCCACAAACTCAAATGCATATGCAAAACTACCAACCTTCATCAAGAGAACCTCATTGGTTTACAAAAATGTGTGAAGCTATCAGTAGTCAGCAATCCAGGCATGAACCAGGATCGTTTGAAACTCCACCAATGCTGACTCCTGGAAACTATGTGCAATGGTCTAGCCGGTTTCTTCGATTTGTTGAACTAAGGAAACCTCATGGTCAATATCTCAAAAAGGTCATAATGGAAGGACCTTATCCACTTCCTTCAACATTGGTTCCGGGTGATCCAACTGCTATACCTCCACGGGATGACACTACAACTCCCATTCCAGTATCTCAATATTCCACTGAACAAACTCTTCAGCAAGAAGCCAATGAGATGGCCATGGCTTACATACTCCAGGGAATTCCTAACCCAATCTTCAGGAGTATTGATGCTCAGAAAACAGCCAAGGACATGTGGGAGCATGTACATCTTCTTATGGAAGGCACAGAATTGAACCAAGAGGATTTGGAATCCAAACTTTACATGGAATACAATAACTTCATAATGGAACCAGGGGAATCCTTAGAATCATACTATCACCGCTTCACCAATGTTGTCAATGATCTGGAACGTCACAACATACCTCTACCAAAGATTGCTATTAACTCCAAATTCTTAGGATGTCTTGGACCAGACTGGCAGAAGTATGTGACATTCGTGAGGCAAGCCAAAAAGATTAATCAAGTTTCTTATGGGCTTTTTTATGATTATCTCAAGAAACATCAAACTGAGGTAGACAAGGACATTGCAGCAAGAGGAGGTTACTCACCAGCACCAACTCCAAACTCTCTTGCTCTGATAGCTCAGTCACACTTTCCACCCTCAAGTCAAGAATTTGTTCCACCACCGTCTCAAACAAGTTTCCAACCACAACCAAACAATCAGATTTTTCCTTATGAAGCACCATCTCAGAATTCTGATAACCAACTGGTTCCATACAACAATACCGACTCCATGTTCTATTCCAATGCTGATTATAATGAAGAAGACGATGTGTTCAACTCTCTCAATGAAGGATTTGCATTAATTGCAAGAGCATTCAACAAGTTCTCTAACAAGTCAAACAACCGTCTTCGTTCTTCATCAAACACCAGGAACCAAGCAGTCGTCAATGATGGTCGAGTTGAGATTCAGAATCGGTCTTCTGGTAGATTTGGGTCAGGAAATATGGGAAATTATGGTACAAGGTTTAACTCAGGCGGACAGAGGTTCAACACAACTGGGGGCAGTGGAAATAATCTGGGGAATGCACAAAGGGGAATTCAGAATGTTGGCACTAACAGAAGAGGAATTGCAAATACGTCAATCACTTGTTACAATTGTGGAGGCAGTGGTCATATGGCAAATGCTTGCCCTAAGCCTAGGACTCAGGGTAGTGCATTTCATAAAGAAGCTCTTCTAATGGCTCTCAAAGATGAAAAGGCTGCAGGTGATGCGCGTGATGTGTCGTTGCGGTTTAGCAGTTTTAATGCCTACTCAAGTTTTAAATTTATATTTAGCCGACTTATCAATAACACACACACTTAACGAGCAGTGTACCCGGTCAGTATGAATATAATGGTAAGTAGAGTGTCGATCACTATGAGTGGAACATATTATCTAGTTATTCTAATCAGTATTTTAATATATTAAGTTAGCTATACAACCTAATCTAACGCAAGGGGGTTCAGCCTGAGAGACTGGCACGATTTGGTTGCAATTAAATAATAAACTAAACCAATAGGCACGAATCAGCAAGTAGCACACACGTACACAGATAAATACTCGAGACAATAAGAGGGCTGCCCTTATGATAAGTAGTTTGTCACTTGTTTTATTGCTAGTGTTATATGAAGTGTATAGTTCGATGTAACGCACCGAGATTAAGTCCTTTCTCGTTGGTTCTAATCTTATCGGCGAGTAAACCCTTAATGATTACTTATGACTATCCTATTTATCTTTCTCCTACTTTTCTACAGACCATAGAATGCATAGGCATCTAATAAATAGGCGAGGGCAGAGGCATGGCGACCCGATCAACGCTCAGCTAGCCACAGAGGTTATCAATGCACTAATAAAAGTCACCAAAGACACTAACATATAAACTTTAATTGATGAGAAAGCAGTTTTAAGGGAGTGCAACCTTTCCGTTGTCACATTACACAAGCTACCAATCTTGATGAATTAAAGTTTACTAACACAATAAAACAAAACTACTTAATGAATTAAACACATGCAGCACCTTCTTACAGCTCTTGTATCTTTGATTTGGGTGTGTCTTGTGCTGCTACCTTGACTGAATTCGTCCTAGGTTTCTGGTCTTCGGTCTTCTGTTAAAACTTCGGAACTAAAGCTAACCTCTTAATTCGTCTGGTCTTTGGGGTATTTATAGTTTCTGTCTGAGGGTAAGATGCGGCGCATCTAAGGAGTAGATGCGGCGCATTGACTTAACTTCGCGTGGGGTCCAAGATTATAATATTCAGGAATATTCGTACACCGCCAGAAGATGCGGCGTAACCCATTTATAGATGCGGCGCATGTCCTCTTGTATCTTGGATCGTATCTGGTGAAATATTGATAGTGATGCGGCGCATGTAATGAGTGAGATGCGGCGCATCTGGAGCAGATTTGACTTGATCTTGTCCATTTCAGTAGACTCTTCACTTTGTGCATGTTTTGCTCCATAATTAGTCCAAAATCGCCAAGTTTCACCAAATGCTTGTTTTCAACTGAGAATTACAAAAGTAAACGATTAAGTATCAATCCTCATACATAATATAATAAAACAAGTCAAATTAATAGGATAAATGATGGTAATAAAATGTACTTATTTGAGTTCATCAAATATCCCCCCACTTGAACTTTACTTGTCCCCAAGTAAACCTTAGAATTATTCTTATGAAAATGTATCCCAAAAGATATTAGGATTTATTTTTATATTTAAGCATGTATTCATTTTTGTCATAATCACACAACTAAACACTTAACGAATTAGAAGTAAAATAAAATAATTTGATAAAAGCAAATCTAATCGTTTAACTGTCCAGTCGCAACGAATATTCTATCATAAGCTTGGCAAGTATACACATCTCCACCACTAAAGCTAAGGAATAAACAAGTCTAAAGCGGTAAAAAAGGGTTTTTTAGGCTTAAGGGTTAATTATTCTTAATCACTATCGATCTCAAATTCCAGAAAAGGCGACAAAATCACAAATACATGATCGAATCCACGAACACGATACTTGCAATTGCTCAAATCCTTAACTCGAATAGGCTAAAGATAGGTCCAAACTTCACCAATAATAATATATCAAAAAGGGCGACAAAATCATAAATACATAGCCGAATCCACGACTACGATACTTAAGATTGCTCAAATCCCTAATCTCAATAAATCAAAGGTTTGGTTGGATAAAGAATAATAGGGTATGGATAATATTTGGGATATAAATTGGTGTAAAAATAAAAAATAAACAAAACAAATAAATTAAAATCCTAAGTGTGGTTAATCACTATCCCAACCATCCCATGAATAAGACTCATATCATTGAATAACTCACGCTTTAACACTTGAAACACACGCTTTAGGTAGACACAAATTATACTCAACAAGATCTTAATCAAAGAATAAACCTTAGTTGACGTTCCCATAACTGCCAACTCCCATTTCAATCCATAAATATATAACAATTAGTGGTGATATCGACCACTTACATAACTTTACATAAGTTGGTTTAAATCAAACATCCAACTCTTCCTTTTTCTTTTTCTTTTCTCATTTTTTCGATTTTTTTTTTTTTTTTTTTTTTACATCAACAAAGATGTGTAAAATTTCACCACATCACTATAATGATAATTCTGGATAATTTTTCCATACTTTTCATAACTTCAGAAATAACGGTAATAGTGAAAGTAGTAAACACACGAAAAATAAACTCAAAGATATACAATATTTACTTTCACTCCAATTGCATTGTGCAATTTCCCGACTTAACCATAGATAATGAATTACGCACGCGAACACAGGTAATGTAAGGAAACACACTTTGCCTATAGCAATTAACCAACCACGGATTCTAATCTACAGGGTAGGCTAAGGTGTAAGGGTGTAACGAAACATTTTAAACATAGGTGTATGAAACGAAAGGAATGGCTCTGAGTGTTTTTCTAGGGGTATCTTACTCTAAAAATGAGAGTAACAAAGGGTTTTATACGGGGGTTAACTAACCAGTGTAGTTAGCTAATAACACATAACATATAATAGGCTTTTTGGGTGTAATCCTAGAAATTTACCAATTTAGACAAGTCATTCCAATTATATAAATAATACTTACTATGGTGGTCTCGAATAGTATACAAGCCAAGTTCTAAAGTTTACAAGTCACCGGCACACTCATAGATTTGTGAATTTTGAAAAATCACAATTTTTGAAAATAACGTCGTGTGTGCAGCTATGCAACTTAGACTTTAAACAAAAACATGCTAAAAATTTTAAATTTTGATATATTAAGCACATTTTAAGCATATTAATGAAAAGTTTAGGACAAGTAAATGTTAAGTGTTCTAATTCTCCAATCCCCCCACTTAAGTTAAACAACGTCCTCGTTGTTTGTATAAAAGGTTAAAAACTGGAAAATAAAAGAATTAGAACAGAAAAACTCCCATGAGATTTGCTCGGTATGATCCTCCATTAGTATTAGAGCAAAAATCATCTTTCTTGTGGATTAGAACGATTAAGCTTCATATTTGATGTATCCACAGGAAATGCAGGAATCTATAATACCACCAAGGCTTCAAAGCACACCTAAGGTAAGAAAGGTTCAAACTTGCATAACACATTAGTAGTTAGATAAAAATAAAACATAAAAATTAAAAATTAAAATCATCAGGTCAGTCGATGCGCCGTATCTTATGGAAGAAGATACGCCGTATCGAGCCTGGAATAAATACGGATCAGAATAAAAGATGCGCCGCATCCTTAACCAGGGATGCGCCGCATTAAAATAAACTGATAAAAAGTTTTTAAATTCGAAAATAAAAATGCAGAAAAATAAAATAAGATATGACCATTGCAGGAGATGCGTCGCATCTCAGGATGGAGATGCGCCGTATCCTCTGCGGCCTGACTGACTCGACACAAAAACAGAATAATAAAAAGATAAATCCGGGTTGTCTCCCGGTAAGCACTTGTCTTTATTCCAGAGTCTTCAAGTTAGACTCACGTTCAGCTCTTTAATATCGATCATTGACTCCCACATTGCTTACGTAGGATCCATTTAGCAACTAATTCGTCACGTATATATTCAGGTCCCAATTTCAACACTCCAATGTAGAATCCTTCCATCAATTGATATGGGTACTCAATCCCTCTCTTATTGTCATCATCACTAATAAAAAGGAATGGAGAAAATTTGTAGCAGATCCTACTAGTAGCATGTTTAAATCCAGGATGAGTTCTGGGCATCATATAAGTGATAACGTCGCTTCCACATTGAAAGGTGATCTTTCCTTCAAATCGTTTTGCATTAATAGTGATCTCCCGACAAAATGGTTTTCCAACAATCACGTCACCCATATTGCTGTCACAATAGGCATTCATGTCTTCAACAACGGCGAACTCAGTTACAATAGTAAAGCGTCCCACGAAGATCGGGACATTAATGAAGGCACCAACTACATTCTTTCCCTTATGCTCCACTTTATTTCTCATAATAGAATTGTAAAAGCTTCTTGACATGACATTGATTGGTAAAATAGGAAAGAAATTGGCGTCAATACACTTGTACCCAATCATGCATGTGAATTGCAAATTGTAAGCACAATCGGCGTGGATCCTTCTATCGTAATCCCAAGAACCATCATATCCCTCAAATTCATCGTAATTCCTAGTATTAATAGCGTTGACCTTTGGACTATCTCGAATCTCTCCATCTTCCAGCTCAGATTCCGCATCATCCATGAACAGGTCATTGGGTTCTAATGGTCCATTAAGGTCATTAAGTTCAATGTAGTCCCCATTGTAACGTTCTGGTGATTTATCATGCACTAATACTCCATTCATAAAATTGGCTTCGAAGTCGAAGTCAATCAGTTCTCCGAATTCTTCCATTATCCTTCTGAAATAATCACGAAAAGCATCAGTAGGATTTGTTCGCTAGAATAGAAATTAATGAATTCAGAAACCGATAAAAAATAGCTGATATCTACAGACGATGCGCCGTATCCAAAAAGTTGGATACGCCGTATCTTATAATCGTTAAAATTAAATCAGACTTTATTCAGAAAATAGATACGCCGCTTATAAATTAGAATGCGCCGTATCAATTTATTAATTATCAAAAATCGATATTTATTAAAAATTAAATGCGTCGTATTAACAAAAGTTAATGCGCCGTATTTTCGTTACGTTTCAAAATATAAGATTTTTGATTCAGAAGATGCGCCGTATCGATAAAAATCGATACGCCGTATCTGTTTAATAATTCGAAAACTGTTTTTAATAAAAATAATAGATACGCCGTATCTGCTAAAGCAGATGCGTCGTATATCGTTAACGTTTAGAAAAAAATTTATCAAAAACAGATACGCCGTATCTTGGGGAAAAGATGCGTCGTATCGAATTAATTAAACGCGTTGTATTTTATAAAAATTGAACGCAATACGCCGTATCTGGGAAATCAGATGCGCCGTATCGTTCGATTTAGCTCAGTACAACGATAGCAGAACACAAAAAATACGAAAAATTAAAACAAATAAAAACACACGAACGAAAATAAACACAAAGAAAAGCAAACAAATAACACACAAAAACAGAAAATATGCAAAATAGTACAATGAATGCAAATTAATCTAATACACAACAAAATTAGCGGTTAGAAAAAAAAAAATAAAACCTAATTAAAATACTAATCAAATTAACAGATAATAACAATTCACTCCCCGGCAACGGCGCCAAAAACTTGATGCGCGTGATGTGTCGTTGCGGTTTAGCAGTTTTAATGCCTACTCAAGTTTTAAATTTATATTTAGCCGACTTATCAATAACACACACACTTAACGAGCAGTGTACCCGGTCAGTATGAATATAATGGTAAGTAGAGTGTCGATCACTATGAGTGGAACGTATTATCTAGTTATTCTAATCAGTATTTTAATATATTAAGTTAGCTATACAACCTAATCTAACGCAAGGGGGTTCAGCCTGAGAGACTGGCACGATTTGGTTGCAATTAAATAATAAACTAAACCAATAGGCACGAATCAGCAAGTAGCACACACGTACACAGATAAATACTCGAGACAATAAGAGGGCTGCCCTTATGATAAGTAGTTTGTCACTTGTTTTATTGCTAGTGTTATATGAAGTGTATAGTTCGATGCAACGCACCGAGATTAAGTCCTTTCTCGTTGGTTCTAATCTTATCGGCGAGTAAACCCTTAATGATTACTTATGACTATCCTATTTATCTTTCTCCTACTTTTCTACAGACCATAGAATGCATAGGCATCTAATAAATAGGCGAGGGCAGAGGCATGGCGACCCGATCAACGCTCAGCTAGCCACAGAGGTTATCAATGCACTAATAAAAGTCACCAAAGACACTAACATATAAACTTTAATTGATGAGAAAGCAGTTTTAAGGGAGTGCAACCTTTCCGTTGTCACATTACACAAGCCACCAATCTTGATGAATTAAAGTTTACTAACACAATAAAACAAAACTACTTAATGAATTAAACACATGCAGCACCTTCTTACAGCTCTTGTATCTTTGATTTGGGTGTGTCTTGTGCTGCTACCTTGACTGAATTCGTCCTAGGTTTCTGGTCTTCGGTCTTCTGTTAAAACTTCGGAACTAAAGCTAACCTCTTAATTCGTCTGGTCTTTGGGGTATTTATAGTTTCTGTCTGAGGGTAAGATGCGGCGCATCTAAGGAGTAGATGCGGCGCATTGAATTAACTTCGCGTGGGGTCCAAGATTATAATATTCAGGAATATTCGTACACCGCCAGAAGATGCGGCGTAACCCATTTATAGATGCGGCGCATGTCCTCTTGTATCTTGGATCGTATCTGGTGAAATATTGATAGTGATGCGGCGCATGTAATGAGTGAGATGCGGCGCATCTGGAGCAGATTTGACTTGATCTTGTCCATTTCAGTAGACTCTTCACTTTGTGCATGTTTTGCTCCATAATTAGTCCAAAATCGCCAAGTTTCACCAAATGCTTGTTTTCAACTGAGAATTACAAAAGTAAACGATTAAGTATCAATCCTCATACATAATATAATAAAACAAGTCAAATTAATAGGATAAATGATGGTAATAAAATGTACTTATTTGAGTTCATCAGCAGGAATGTTGACTCAGAATGAGCAAAGCTTTATGGCTAACGCCTATTCTGATGATGATATGGAAGACTTGGAGGCAAATACTGCAGTGATGCTCATGGCCAACATGCAGGAAATTAAGTTCAACGAGACAGGCCCGGTATATGATACCGATGGCTTATCTCAGGTACTTGAATCAGAATGCCATATACATGAGATTGCTTCACCATCTGCATCTTCATCTTCACAAGAAAATCCTGTTCAAAATGATTCATCATTCTTGTCTCAAGAAGATGATCAAATAAACACTGTTGTTTCATTCGATGATGATAACACCAATGTCTCATTTGATGATCCTATTGATGATGATAATCATGATCACCTTGAACAAGATGATCTTATGCCTAATCAAGATCAGGAGCTTATGACCTTATTGCTGACCACCTAATCACAATTAAATGCACAAAAATCACAGATTGACAAATGCAATGAGATTAACCAGAACTTAAAAGCTAAAATTGCATTGTTAACAAAGGACAATGAGTGTTATAAAACACAACTTTCAAGTTATGAAAAACAAGCACAACGTGAGAAAGGCTTTGAGGTTGCATTCCAAAAGACATAGGTTTAGGTCAAGGATTTAGAGCATCAAGTTCGTGAGCTAACAGTTTCCAAAGCTGATTTGCTTTCTCAAAAAGAAAAGGAGCAATTTGAATTCAAAAAACAAATTGATACTTTAAATTCTGAGTTGTTAAAAGCTCAATCTGAGATTTTAACATCTCAGAAGGATCTTCTTGATGAAAAGCAAGAAACTAGGAAACGAGTTGACTCATATCTTGAGGAGATTGTGGAATTGGAATTCAAGCTCAAAGAATTTCTGAATGTTGTATATAAAATGGGTAATTCAGTGACACAAATTCAAAGACTAACTGTGAAACCGATTCCTAAAGGATTTGGTTTTGCACTTGGCAGTGACAAACCACATTTTTTACACAAAGCACTCAAAGATAATCCTAAGTTATACAATGCAGAATTTCTGTTTGATGATACTTTTCAACGTACTGTTGTGTATAGTAATGATGAAGAAACTGAATATCTTGAAAATAAGATTGAGAGTCGATCAAAGTCAGAAAACAAATTTTCAAGAGTTCCATATGATTATTCAGCAAGACCTCACATCAGTAAATCTTTTGTTCCTCCAAAGGACAAACCAGAACAAATACTGTCTTTAACTGAAAAACATCCATCTTCCGAAGTTGCTACTGTGACCACTCCTGTTACACAAATCAATGGTCTAAAAGATTCTATAGATCCACAAATGCCTCAACAATGTCGGATTCTTCGATATTTTAAGACATTTATGGATGACATTAAACTTTTGGAACAAGTGATAGAATTTAATTCTAAAATTAAAATCTCTTCTTTTTTTTCTCCTGCTGAGAAAGAAAAGAGAGAAATTTTTCAGAAACAATTTTTACCACATGTTAAACACCCGAGACTTTCTGCAACAATGTGGGAACAGGAACTACAGACTGAAGTTGGATCAATGATGAGTATTTTTAAAGCTAAAGATGACAAAATTGCAAAACAAAAGTGTCAAAAGAAAGCTTTAGAAAATGAGGTTGATCGACTCTTGGAATGTGTTTTGTGTGATGATGTGATTTCTGTGATTATGAATTCTATTTTTGAATCTTGTCATGCATTGCTTGTGGATGATCATGCTGTGAATGTTGAAATGTTGCAAATTGAGATTGATAATTTGGTAAAAGAAAATGAGAGTCTTAGACAACTCAACTTTGATGTGGAAGATAAGTGTGAAAAAGAAATTTTCAAACTTAACAAACAACTAGAATAGTGTCAAACTCAAAGCTTTGAATTTGAGTTAAAATATAAAAATTTAAAAGAGTCTTTGTCTTTCCAAAATAGTCATGCTTCAGAAAGTCAAAATAAAAATGAAATTGATGTTTTGCGAAATAAACTGTTTGAATATGAGAAAGACATAGATGAAGTTTCTAAAAACAGAAATGACACTGTCTGGTTAAACAGACTTTTGGATTCAAAAAAAAAAGAACTCCAACACATCATTGTTGATTTGAAAAAGAAACTCAGAGTTTTAGAAAAAGGAAAAGCTGTGATTGCCCCAGGAATGTACTCAGTAGACAAGCCAACTAAGCAAGCATCAGATCAAACCACTAATGTGAATACTTCCACTTCCACAGGACTAGGAAACACCTCTAAGGCTAGCAGATCAAGAAACACCAAGAGACCAAGGAAGTTTAGTATATGGCGCCCTAAGAGTGGACTATCTAAGACTGAAGAAGTAGTAGTTAATGTTAGCAGTTTGAATAAAAAGCATGATATGTCAGAAGTAGAATCAAACTTGTCTAAGTCTAGTTCTATAGATGATGTAATGAATGCTAAATCGTTGAATGTTATGAATGATATTATGGTTGATGCTAGTTGTATATTTTGTCATGCTAGTATATTATCTGGAAATCATGAGAAATGTGTTGCTAAAATTCTGTTGAATCGCAAAAAGAAACGATCTAGTGGCATTTCCTCTAGGCCCACTACTGCTGCCAAGTCCATATTGGGAAAACCACCACTAGTAGTTTCTGAAGTATCAGTTGACAAGCCCATAGCTGCATCTAGGACAAACAAATCACCAAGTGTATTTATTAGGAGAATGGCTGAGACTAGTTGGACGTGGCAGCGTTGGTTACATAAAACACATAGCTTTAAATGGGTACCAAAAATGATTAACTCATGTGTTACTAACCAAACGGATTCCACCGTTACCAAACTTGCCTCTGTGTCAACTTCTGGTGATGCAGGTGATCCAAATTGTTCTCTGGATTGTTGATAGCGGCTGTTCCTGATATATGACCGGCAATCTCAAGCTTCTTGTAAACTTTGTTGCAAAGTTCATTGGAACGGTCAGATTCGGGAATGATCACTTCGCTGCTATTATGGGTTATGGAGACTATGTAAATGGGAACATCGAAATTAGCAGGGTTTATTATGTCGAGGGCCTAGGTCACAACCTCTTCTCAGTTGGACAATTCTGTGATGGTGATTTGGAAGTGGCATTCAGAGAGAAAACTTGTTTTATTCGGGATCTTCAAGGAAATGATTTGATGAAAGGGAAACGCGGCACCAGTTTATACACTATTTCCTTCGAAGGCATGACAGCTCCCTCTCCTATATGCTTACTTTCAAAGGCACATCCCACAAAGGCCTGGCTGTGGCACAAACGGATGTCTCATTTGAACTTCAAGACGATGACCGATCTTGCTAGGAAAAAGTTGGTTGACGGTCTTCCCAAATTCAGATATGCCAAAGATCACTTGTGTCCTGCTTGCGAACAAGGAAAGAGTCATCGTGCCCACTTTCCTCCAAAAGCAGATCACAGCACAGATCATGTCCTACAACTGCTTCATATGGATTTGTGTGGTCCTATGCGTGTTCAAACCATCAACGGGAAACGGTACATCTTGGTAATAGTGGATGATTACTCGAGGTGGACTTGGGTCTACTTTCTTCGCACCAAAGACCAAGCACCTTCGATGATCATTACTTTTCTCACGAAGATTCAAGTTCAGGTTCGCAACACCGTCAGAATTATCAAAACAGACAATGGTACTGAATTCAAGAATCAAACTCTTCGGGAGTTCACTGAGAAAAATGGGATTGTTCATCAAACGTCAATTGCTCGCACCCCTGAACAAAATGGAGTAGTCGAAAGACGCAATCGTACGTTAGTGGAGGCAGCAAGAACTATGTTGATTAATGCCTAATTACCAGACTACCTATGGGCTGAAGCTGTCTCAATTGCTTGTTATACCCAGAACCGATGCATGATCACCAAACGCCATGACAAAACACCATATGAGCTTATTCATGGTCGAAAACCTAATATCAATTACTTTCATGTCTTTGGAGCTCTCTGTTATCCAAAGAATGATCGTGATGATTTGGGGAAACTGAAAGCCAAAGCAGACATAGGAGTATTTGTTGGTTATTGTGAGAATTCGAAAGGATTCAGAATTTGGAATCGCCGTACTCGGGAAATTCAAGAGACGATCCATGCTAATTTTGATGAGCTTACTGAAATGGCTTCTGAGCAAAACAGCTTAGAACCCGCACACAACCGTCTAAATTTTCCTGAATCTTCAGCCGAACCATTACCGTTCAACAGAAAGGATATAGAAGATTTGTTTGCTCCTCTGTTCGATGACTCTCTAGTTAATCGTGCTTCTGCTGTATCTACCAATTCCGCTGCTCAAACCGTCAACAATCAAGCACCTGATACACCTGCAACCACTTCCACAGTAGTTGCTAACGACACACCTCAATCAGAACCATCATCGTCAGTAGATCAAACACCTTCAAATTCTACACCTTCAGCTGAAGATTCCCCCCACCACAATTCTGTTGAAGTACCCACACCATGAGGTTATGACGGAGATGCATTCTTTAATCCATTTGCACCTGCACCAACCATTCCTGACATTGCAAAATCTTCTTCACGCAATTTGGAACCGTCAAACCTGCACCACAGTTATCAACACTATCCATCCACTCATAAATGGACAAAGGATCATCCCTTAGTAAACATCATTTGTAATCCAGAAAAACCAGTCATGACAAGACAAAGACTCCACACAGACGGTGAAACCTGGATTTATGCACTCATCGTTTGTCAAGCCGAACCCAAAAACATCAAGGAAGCCCTCACTTATGATAACTGGATTGAATCCATGCAAGAGGAGTTGGAACAATTCAAGCGGTTAGAAGTTTGGGAACTGGTAGAGAGACCAGATGGGGTTTATGTCGTTGGATTGAAGTGGATCTGGAAAAACAAGATAGATGCAGATGGTACTGTGATTCGTAACAAGTCCCGCATGGTCGCCAAAGGATACAGTCAACAAGAGGGAATCGACTTCGAAGAATCGTTTGCTCTAGTCGCAAGGATTGAGGATGTTCGCATGTTCCTGGCTTACGCGGCTCACAAGAACATTACTGTCTACCAAATGGATGTGAAGACTGCATTTCTCAACGGCCAACTCTGGGAAGAGGTGTACGTTTCTCAACCAGAAGGCTTCGTGGACCAAGAACATCCGAATCACGTATATCGGCTAAAGAAAGCCCTTTACGGCCTTAAACAAGCCCCAAGGGCATGGTATGACAAGTTATCTGCTTTTTTGCTTGCAAACCATTTTACTAAAGGAACTGTGGACCCGACTTTGTTTATACAAAAAACACGGGGAGGACATTCTCATCGTACAAATTTATGTCGATGATATAATTTTTGGATCAACACATAAAAAATATTCAAATGCTTTTGCAAAACTGATGAAAAACAACTTTAAGATGTCTATGATGGGTGAACTGAAGTTCTTCTTAGGACTGCAAGTTCATCAATCACCCCGTGGTATATTCCTTAGTCAGTCCAAGTATGCTCAGGAAATCCTGAAAGAGCATGGTATGACCAGCTGTGACACCTATAAAACACCTATGTCCTCCTCATCCCCGAAGCTAGATGCTGACATAAATGGGACACCCATTGATCCTACAAAATATCGTAGCATCATTGGGTCAATCATGTATCTCACAGCTAGCAGACCGGATGTTGTATTTGCCACGTATCTATGCTCCCGATATCAGTCAAGACCAAATGTGCGGCATTTGTCAGCCGTTAAAAGAATCCTTAGATACATAAAGGGAACCATTAATTTTGGGATCTGGTATCTAAAGGATTCTGGCTTTGAACTTGTAGCTTTTTCAGATGCTGACCATGCAGGGTGTTTAGACACGCAAAAAAGTACATCTGGAGGAGTACAGTTTTTAGGTGACAAGCTCATCTCTTGGCAGTCAAAGAAACAAGATTGCACATCACTGTCGTCAGCAGAATCTGAATATGTAGCCATGTCTGCCTGCTGTGCTCAAGTCATTTGGATGCGATCACAACTAATGGACTACGGATACGTACTCAACAAGATTCCTATGTATTGCGACTCCAAGAGTGCCATTGCCATTTCATGCAACTCCGTGCAGTATTCCAAGTCCAAGAATATTGATCTCTGATACCATTTCATCAAGGAGCACGTGGAGAAGGGTACTGTTGAACTGTATTTTGTGGGGACTGAACACCAATTGGCGGATCTGTTCACAAAAGCCTTGCCTCATACAAGATTTTTGGATTTGGTTCACCGGATTGGTATGAGATGTTTGACTCTGAGTGATTTGGAAAATTTTCTCAAAAACAATTAAATGAGTCAAACATCTAACTATCTATGTAAATATCTTCTTTCTTCTAAAAAAAATGCAAGTACAAACCCTTTTTTTACAACACTTTGTTCATTTTTTTAACATGTCAAATATTATTTTCGAACAAGTGTTGAGGGGGAGATACAAAACTTAAATTTTTTTTAAAAATTTTGTACTTGCATGCTTTCTGAAATTTGTTGCTTCACAATGTTTTGTGCTGATGGAAAGTTTTGTGCCTATTTTGCTAAGTTTGAGACATATAGTTAGTTAAATGGTGGGTTAGGACTAGGCATAAAATGTTTCAAGGTTAGGGGACTGGATATGACAAAGAGAACAAAGTTGAAACAAGTCATATAAAAGCCAAAACAACCGCAGTTAATTCTCTGGATATTACTGACATACATCACCCACTTTATTTAATACCTTCACCCACAATAATCAACTGCTATTGTTCAATCCGAAATACTGCTTAAGATCATCCGAATTTGTGAGTACATTCATGTATAACAAGTCATTTTAACAAACGGTTTTAAATTATATCTTGATTCAACGGCTAGATTTATCGCAAAAATGAATTAAAGTTCTAGGGTTTGCGTTAAATTAGGGATATTCGATTTTGAGTGTTTGAGATGTGTTTATTGGTACGGATATGCTTAGAATATGATTGTAAACCATGTATGCATGCTTAATTGAAACCAGATACTTGTAATTTGAATGTTCTTGATTTAGGGTTTTAGCGTACGAATTGGGGAAAATCATTTGCAAGTGTTGTAGTGTAATTAATGTGTTCTAGTGTTGTTGTTATGCCTTGAATTGAGTAAATGATGCCTTGGATTGAACCCAGATACATCAAATATTCTTAATTGATTTTAAGGGTTTATAAAGAACACGAGTGCACGTTCAGTTTGATTTTTAGGATTGTGTGGTTAAAAGTTGTTATAACTTGGTCAAAATGCTTAGAAACTTCATAGGATTCCACTGGAACATGCAGATAACATAATCTCAAGTGAATGTGAAATGCGAAAAATCTGCTGAGTCATACGTCTTCAAAGGGTATCGAAATTTCTTGTATGAGAAGTTTTCGAAATTGAAAAGTTTTTTCGCAATTGGAAAATTTTTTCGCAATTGGAAAATTTTTCGCAATTGGAAATTTTTTTCGCAATTGTAAAAGTTTTTCGCAATTGTCAAAATTTTTCGCAATTGTCAAAAGTTTTCGCAATTGTTAAAGTTTTTCCAAAATCATGTTTCAACTTGTGTTATAAATTTGAAATATCATGCTAAGTTAAGGATCTCATGTGAATCATTAAGTTTTAACTAATGCTAACCCACATGTATCTTGCAAATTGGTGTTAAATGATGTTTCAGATTTTTCACAATGTCTGCACCAGTACAACAACCACTACCCATGATCTCTAAGGAAGAACTGTTTCCTCAAGGTTACAAGGCTAAGTATGGAAACAACAATGCAAGAGTAGTCTTTGACAACATCAAATGTGCTGAGCCAAGTTGCCAAATAGCCATTGAAATTCTCAGAAGACATGAATGCAACAGCATCTTGGAGAATTCAGATAATGTCCCAGAATTGTACATTCATCAAATGTGGAGTACCATTGACCTCGATGACTACAACAGATATTTCACATGTACTCTGGACAGAAAACAAGTCAAAGTCACACCAATACACCTTCGAAAAGCCTTATCCCTACCAGATCCACCTGAAACATCAAACAAATTTTGGCCTGTACCATCTGAACAAGATATCCTCGAGTTTCTTCTCAACATTGGTTATGATGAGAATCCCGATCTTCCACTCACAACAATTTCAAGCATCAATGCTAAATCAATTCCACAACCGTGGAGAGCCATTTACTACATTTTGGTTCGCTCGGTTTCAGGAAGAGATAGCGGGCATGAGCACCCAAGACTTTCACATGTTCAACTCTTCTGGGGAATAGTTAACAAGAAAAATCTGGATTATGCTGCACTCATATGGGAAGATCTTGTGTTTCAGATAAGAGGCTGTAAGAAACCAGTAACAAGAATTCCATTCGTCCGATACACAAAGATGCTGATCAGCTATCTCATTGACAAGAACTCCGACATCTCTCCTCGACCTGAAGACAGGGAACTTCATGTGATAAGGATGGATAAGCCTCTCAAGTCAGTCTATTTTCCTAAAGATAGTACTCACAAGCAAGGGTCAAGACTACCGGAAGAATTGTTGACCGAGGAAATCAAGGAGACTAAAGCCTACACAGACTATGACTATGCATACAGCAAAGGCCAGGTCGGGTTCTCTAAGCATCGTGATGGAACCGATTCTACAAAAACTCGTTCTAAAAGCAGTAGGACTCGGAGTGCCTCTAGTGCTTCAAAACAACCACAGAAACATCCAAGGACACTCAAAATAAGAGTGCCAACTCAACCAAAACCCAGAGTGGAAGAAGTTGGGATACATGAGGAAAAGGAAATTGACTCAGATGAAACAAAATCAGAGGAAGAAGTTACAGTTAAAATGACAGATGCAGAAATTGAACTTCAAAATCAGCTCGATATTCTTAATGCAAAGAAGGCCAGTATGAAGTCAACAAAGGAAGATGATGCCAGAAGGAAAAAATTGACTATTGAGAAAATGAGGGAGTATGAAGAAAAGAAAGGAGCTGGAGCATCAGGAACTGTTCAAGAAGCCGCCTTGATCCACTCTGATCTGGTTAATCAACCCGGAGGGTCTGGAGCAGCTACATCCACAGCTCAGCATGATACGGTTATTCAAACCGAGATGGATGAATCTGTTATATCTCAACCACCAAGCTCGGTTAATCAACCCGACTTGGAAGCTCAAACGTTAGAAAAGGAAAAAGATCAAGAGAGTAACATAGTTTTAACTGATAAAGAAATTTCAGATTCCATGTTTAACAATGACCAGGAGGAGGAACAACACTATAATGATGATATGGACTGGAATGTAGAAGAAGAACGGGAAATATTTGGAGAGAAAACTAATGACGATGCAAAGAAACTTGAGGCTGAGCATACAGCAGCATTAAAGAAAAAGGAAGAAGAAGAAAAAGCAAATAAAGAAGCCGATAGCTACATTCGCTCACCATCAGTCCCTCCATCTGACCTTGCTATGGTAGTTCATGTACCTCAATAAGAGTAGACATCTAACCTTGTTCAGTCTTCTCCCATATCATCACCAAAACCTACAACACCTCCTGGGTCACCTCCCAAGAATCCATCACCACCATCCTCATCTCCTAAGGACTCTGCTCCTCCCAATTCACAATCATCAATCCCTTCACTTACTCCATCACCAATAATATCTCCATCACCAAAAGCCAAAGCAACAGTTTCTGAACAAATCAAATCAGCAATAAAAGGTAAGAATGTGAGAAGAATAGCTCGAGTGACTAGAGTGGAGGTTGTCTCACCTGCTGCAAAGAAAGTCAAGAAAGCAGTTAAACTAGCACAAGCCAAGAAAGTTAACCAAACGAGTGCACAACTGGCTGAGATGCAAACCTTAGTCAAGAATTTGTCTCAACAAATGGGAGAGCTGCAGGAGACAAAGATGAAAATGGATGAGTTTCTAGCTTATGATGTAGGCGATAAAGTCAAAGCCAACACGAGACATTATGTCAAGAAGTTTCTGCCAGATATTCAGGAAAATATTGAAGCTTACATCAATACAAAAGTAGATGAGAAGGTCAAAGATCTAGCACTCCAACAGAAACATCTTCTTGAATACTCTGTTGAAGAACTTCAAGACACCCTCCTCACCAAATTGCTTGCACAATCCACCCTCAGCTACACTGAAATTCCCATCCTGAATGCTATTCGAGCCAACATGGAATCATGTAAGACTGCAGCTGATAAAGGCAAGCGTCAACGTGATAATGATGACCAAGATCCAGACACCACTACAAAGAAACAAAAGACTGGTAGCGGATCTGGGATTCACATTACAGAGCCCACTGGAACTTCTACAACATCCTCTCAACCTCCAAAGAATCCAGAATCTGGACCGATAGAAACAGAGCATCATTATGAGCACTTCTCCACAGAAAACGTAGATTTTCAACCACAAGAGGATCAGCCACAATCACCACCACCATTATAGGTGATGTATGATAAAATAACATGTAAAACAAATGAGCACAGCGGAAAAACATCACCATAACAGGATCCATATAGCCATATGATCAATCTAAATAAAAACAAATTAAACAAACATGTTTTATACCTTTGTAGCGTGATCCGGGTAACACCACCAATATCACTACACGAATTGAATGAAATAAGAACCAAAAGTGACCAAAGAAGATCACCTCTATGAATAATCCACACTACACGTCATCGATCACCACCCGATGCTAGTCTTGAACACGTAACACGCGATCTAGCCTTGAACTACACTAGAATAAGGTTAGATGGGATAAAAAACCACAAACCCTAATATGGGTGAGATTAATTTCGTGGTCATTAGGGAGAGGAAGGAGGAGAGAAAGTTGGTAAGTCTTTAATGTGATAAGTCATAATCAAAGACCAAATCTCATTTGAACTTATCATGATCAAAGTTACACTTTGCCCCTTGATCTTTCTCCCTTGTTCCTTTCTCACCTAGGCTTGCCATGGGGGCCCTAAATGGGCTTGCCCATTTGTTGGTCCAATCCAATAAACTAAGTACTAGCTTAGTTATTAGTAGCCCATTATTGATCCCGAGTTACGTAGTCGTTTATATATTGTAAATACGATAAATACAATCTATAAAATGGTGTCTCTGTGTATAAGTGTGTGACCCCATAGGCTCACATATATCTAGCCATATAATTAGTTATTATGACACGAGCATTCTCCAACAACTCCCACTTGCGACGTCATAATAATCGAGTAATTATACAAGCAATGGTTAGCGTCTAGCAACACGCCAATGCCCCTAGAAATATGTGAGGTTAGTTTCTTAAACGTCTCATTTCAGATGGTTTATATGTCATCTATCCTTTTGTTTCAGATACCGTGTTGAACATTAGACATGGATCAAAAGTCATTCTAATAGTTCAACTATTCTGTTTCTCGATATGGATATTGAACAAGATTACCAAGTGGATTTAAGATTCATCTTAATCCAGTTGGGTACGGCCATACAAACATCTGTTCAATTCATCGAGGGGCCCAATAGTATCTAACTCCATAACATGTGGAGGAACAAATCCTATTTTGACTGCACGTGTCATTCATGTGCTTCATATCACTCCTGAAGATGGTCTTTATAACTACCTTATTCAGGACAGCGTTTAACCATATCAAGGAATGAAATTCCACACATGCAAGACCTGCTTGCATCTCAAGTATAAGGATAAGAGACATAACCTCTTGCGAGATTCACTATTGACGACGATCCATGTAGTGAATACTCGTAGGTTGGGTCAATCCAATGTTCATCACAATGAACAACATGTGAGTGTGGCAAATAAATCACCAACACGCTCACATTTGTCTTAATTTGATGATACTCCCGTATCGTCAACCGACAATGGATAATTTTAGAATAAATAAATTATTCATGGATTAAACATGCAAATATAGAACACAGTAGTATAAATGAAGACGATCATACCATGTATATCAATTCATTATATAATACGAATGCTTACGGTTCCATTATCCAAATACTAAAAACAGATATGCATAAGACTACTCATAGGTCGGAATCCGATGTTCCCACCATGATCGAATCATGTTGTACAAGGCAACAAGTAGTCATCTGAGTAAACTTTGAGAATACTTCTTTCATAATTCATGAAAGGTTTGAATGATGATTGTCCTTTGTATGTGTGCATTCAAGTACACGATAAGTATTGCAACAATACATTCCATAAGGTGTTTGAAGCTAGCAAGACACCTACTTTAGATAGTCATCTGAATAGTTTCTCAAACTATAAGGTATTCTTATTCTTTTAATGTATAACGCATTAATGCTCTCAGTCGAGCACATCTAGTCATCAATGTCATCATTCATGATGACCACGACTGTGGTTGAGTATCATCTCAGTTAAATAAGCATTAACGTATGCAAACAAAACAGAGCTCCTCAAATATCCGTAAACGTTTGAACATATCTTTGGTCCTTCGTAGGTCCATTATAATGTTCGTTTAACAATTATCCAATGACGTTCACTTAGATATTTGTTATCAACTCATCTTGCATTCATGCAAATGATAAACATAGCCCAATGCGTAATATGACTTACATGATGAATCCTTTAGTCGAACTTAAGATTTCCAATCATGTGTTCAATCTCATCAAGTGTGATTGATCATTGAGACTCCCCTCAATAACGTGTCATATTGTGTTTAGACTTAATAACCGCTTATGTTTATTCTAATAAACATATATATAACAAGGTTGTATGTCTTATTTTATAAATCCCTCAAGAGAAACTTCATTCCAAGCTAAGGATTAAAGTCTAGCTTAGATAGAATATTGTTTCTAATATGTTAATGACATATGAGATTTAAGAAAATAAATACAGTGCTCCAACTTGCTCTTAGTGTACTTAGGAGTAATCTTGTTAATCAAAATCAAATTAATGATTTTATAATTAACTCAAGATATTTGCTCCTAGATGCATGATCTAATCCACACATGGATTATTTTATCTTGTATACATAATAAAGATTATATGGATTCATAAACCCTTTTGTTTACTCATCGTCCTCGCAAAGGTAATCAACAAGAAAAGTGTTTTGATATCCTATTGTCATATTTCATTTATATGAAAACAGGTATGACAATTAATCATCTTTATACATTTAATGTTTCTAGGCAGAAGGATTTAGTCATAGTCAATTACTTGAGTACGAGTAAACTCCTTTTACTAGTCGTGCATTAAACTTGTGTACAAGTTTTCCCTTTTGAGTCTTCTTATCAAGAAACTCATTCTTAACCTCACAGTCTAACTGATTTGTAAGTGATCAATCAAGCTCCATGAGTGATTGTCTTTTAAGGGCTGCATCTTAACATTCATAGTTTTGAGCTACTCATCAGATACAATATCTGATAATGCATCTCAGTAGTTAGCAGGTTCACCATGATCCTCTAACTTATGTCTCTTAGCATTGATATAAAAAACTATATCATTCAGGTGCAAGAGGAATCCTTGCGGATTTATGAATGAGAGATATCAATCTATGGTTTAACATATGCATGTTCAACCATAGTATGACATTAGCAAGTGTACTCAGAAGGTTGTGTATTTAGTTCTTGAATAACTTCAAGGTCTAAAGGTACTCCCACTTGCTTTTGTATGTAGAGACTAATATCTAGATACTCAGCATCTTGAGTAACAATAAATTGTTTTCAAGTGGGACATCCATAATACACCGTTAGTTCTTGACTCTAGTTTGTTAATTATTTACTCTTAAGTAGTTAAGAAATTAAGAACTTCAATTAAGACATAATGGGATTCATCCCATGCCATAATACAATGGTGTCTTAAATTCCTTCTGGGTTGGAATCATATTGAGTGTACACATTGCACACCCAATTTCTAACCTTGATAGCTTTGGAGGTAAAACAGTTTAAGTCATCAAAGATCAAACAATATCAATAGTGTTTGATTTTCCATGATGGACATACCATAAAGTTGTGGTATTCCATGAGGACTGATGTTGTGAGACTATCACACAACTCATTAGATGAACTTATACCTTTTGGCTTACATATCTGCCAACCAAGTCAAACCAGATGGCATCAATAGTAATTTTAGCCTACTGCATACTTTACTTCATGTGCATGTTTTGACTAGAAAACATAAACATTGAATGTTATACGTCGTAAGTGTACATGTCTTAACAAGAAGACACAAAAAATCAACGTCTTACTTTACGTTATTTGTCTTTCAACAATTAACTGAATTGATGTTTGTGTCTTTACAAGAGACCTAAACATATTCAACTAAAGTAATTACGAGCGCCGACACTTGGCCTCAATAGTAATTTCAAGTTAATTTCATACTTCATGATTATGACATTACAAGAAGACATAATCATATTTACTAAACAATTCAGTGAATATGTTGAAGTAGCTTTTCATGTTATCTTGATATTTATTCTAATTAGGGCAACCTACATTTTATGTGTAGAAGTCCTAGTAGAATTTTGGTTTCTTACCTTTCAGTCAAGAAAAACTATTAGTCATATTGTTATATGTTGTACCTTGCACACCATTAAGATTTCTCCCACTTGTGCATGGCACAACATCGTGAGAGCATGCAAACAACACTACGCTCGTTTGTTTGTATGAGCAATATGACAATGTATAAGATAACATATGATTTTTAGTCAAAAATCAAAATATAGATATGTAGAACTTTATCGTTTGAATAATGAATCATGCATAACAATTTTATAGATAACATTTCAGGAAGCAACATCAGGAACGCAACAAGTTATCATATAAAACTTATGCAATGGTTCTTATATAAACTATGATGCTTAACACGTGGAAAGTAGTGTATTATTTCAAGACAATCTGGAAATAAGATGGGCAACTTGCAAGTAATAAAGCTTACAGCTCCCACTGGATTAGACAACATTACATGTGTTACGTCACCAGTAATATAATCACGTAGCTCCCACTGGATTAGACAACATTACAATGTGTTACGTCACTAGTGGAGAGTGAGTAGTGATTGGATACTTTCCATCTTTCTTTGAATATCTACACATTATTGCTAATGTGAGTGACTTTGACTAGTAAACATGTACTTAGGTATTCAAGAAAGTGCATCAAGTTCTAACATATAGATGATGGGCTAGCCATCATTGCTATTTTAACTTGAAAATAGGCATGCATTTCCTCCATAATTGGTCTACTTTACCACAAGGGTATGTAGGACCTTAGTAGGCATATTGGGTTAAGGCAAACTGCTAGGTAATCATGCTAGTAATTGCCTTTACCACATTGCGGTTTATTGATACTTCCGTCTTCTAATTATTTAAACTCATTTTAGTTTGGTAGCTAGTACGAAATAGGTTGACCAAGCAAGAACATGCAAATATCGCCAAAGGTCTGACCAATGAGCAAAATTCGCCATGGGTTAAAATGGCCCTAAGGTCTGACCAAAGAGGTCAAGTCAAGTGCACGTGTTCTTGGTTGTCCAAATATCTTATATTTCTTCAATGTTTCAAAACCGAAACAAGGGTTATAAAACAACGTTGAAGGAATAAGATGTGTAACCATACTTAACCGTTTTGACTTTTACAAGACATCACGATTTCTAGAGTAGGTTTTCCTTGAGTTTGATTAGAATTAGGAAAATTCAAATATTCCTATTATGGCTTTTCCTCATAAAGAAAAAGGATAGGAATAAGTCTCTTTCTTACAAGGAAATATCGACTTAGTTCGTCCTTTTAACAAGAAAAGAACAAACTCTTGTTTACGGTATGCGTTGCATTAATTGAATTTACAAAGTTCAATTTTAGTATTTTCGATAATTATCCTTTTATAAATTAACTACCCCATGTTTATAATTTAAAACAATTAATTTACGAAAAGGCTAAGATCCTCATTGAGGTTCGACCATTAATGCAGTTGATCTACTAGAAATGGTGGATTCAATAGGTAGGCGACGATCACCAATTGTATTACATGTACAACTCTTAGATCCTTATGGGACTCATGGCATCTAGTGTCAAACAACTAGTGTCATGTAGGCATGTTTAGTCCCATCTTTGCCTCGGGTAAGGGTCTGACCACACTACTCGATTAAGTCATCCAATTTGAAAACTGTGAGAATAATCCTAGGTCTGACCATGGAGAATAGTCACC
Organism: Artemisia tridentata subsp. tridentata; assembly: GCA_021014915.2. Classification (NCBI taxonomy): domain Eukaryota; kingdom Viridiplantae; phylum Streptophyta; class Magnoliopsida; order Asterales; family Asteraceae; genus Artemisia; species Artemisia tridentata. The sequence continues at coordinate 412,620,463 of CP139509.1, forward strand.
TTGGGTTACAATTCAGCCTAGGTCTGACCAGATGCTAAAAGGTAATTGCAAATGTTCTCATAATTGGACGGCGTGACTTAAATTTTGACGGGTAAATAGTTTTGATGTGGATAAAAAACGTGTACGAAAGAAGCATGCATTCATTCTTCGTAGCACAAGTTAAAAACTTTTCTTAACTTAAGTCTAATCATTGTTTTAATTTATGTGTGTCAAGTTGTCCATTTTCAAGACTAATATAAATCCTAGGTGGATTTTAATTAAGTTTGGACAATACAATAAATCAATAAATAAACAATCTTAACTAGTTTAAGTGTTATTTAGAAAACAATGATTTTTAAGTTTCAAATCATATTTAAACTTAGTTAAACTAAATCATAAGACTTAGTTCAAAATGGTTTATGTTTAGTTTCAAGTTTTAAGAAAACATTTTTCCGTTTTACATGTAGTCACAACATACATAAAAACAACCAACCAAACATACAACCACAATATGCAAAGCCTCAACCGATGAAAATCCTATGCTTGGTCTCGTGAGCCATCACGAGAACCAAGAGTCAACTAGGGACACAAACCACAACCACACGGAGGGCTCCCACTTGCTCCAAGACAATCATGAGCAAGTAAAAAGCCCATTATGCACATGAACTTCAGTTTCTGTCAGCCCAGTTTTTCTGTTTTGCAAGGCCCAAATGCCCAGGAAGATCACCTCCTCATGATTCGGCCCAGTTGACAAAGTTGTAGCCCTATGTCTTGTGGACCTGCACCAAAAATTTTAGAAAAAAATACCTTACCAATCAGCAGGTAATCACGTTTTCCCAACAGGTGTCCAGCAGCAACTTTCAGTCTACAACTCTTCAATCTTTCGCCATTTGCTTCCAAGCTCTTGTTTACAATACATATAAAGTAAAATACAACTAATCTACTTTATATCTACTGTAAAATGCCCAAACATTGGCTACACCAAAAATGAATTACATTACAAAAGTGCCGAAACAATGGCAAACCCCAAAACAAGAAAAAAAACAACCAACAATCACAATCACAACGCACAAGTGGTCTAGGTTTTCATCGGCTTTGCATATGAACACATAATAATACATTCAAATAAAGATTATTACATGGTGTTGGCTAACTCCATGGACAAACATGCATGTATTTTCCATGGATAACAAAATAAATAACAAGAAATAAATTGTTAGCCAACGAATCGAAGAAATAATTAACAAGATTAAAACCCCGAATGGTACGCGTGACAAATGGCCAAAGACTCAAACCCCACTGATGTTAGGACCTTCTTAACACCATTTTACCACAGAAAAATAAGCCTCATGGGCTGATTTGAAATCGGGTTAAAAATCTTCCAAAAAACGCGTTTTTAGGCCATTTTACGGGTACCGATCAAGTAAACAAACAACGTATGCATAACAAATGGCCATAGGATCAAAAAGTCCAGATCTTAAGACCTTATAAAAGTCGACATATTCATAATATATAAGCCCTAGGGGCTGTTTTAAAATCCCACTTTTAAATCCATTAAAAAACCATGTTTTTAGCCATTTTTATGCATACAAGATGATCATATGACAACATATGATGGCTCGTGATACCACTATAGGTGATGTATGATAAAATAACATGTAAAACAAATGAGCACAGCGGAAAAACATCACCATAACAGGATCCATATAGCCATATGATCAATCTAAATAAAAACAAATTAAACAAACATGTTTTATACCTTTGTAGCGTGATCCGGGTAACACCACCAATATCACTACACGAATTGAATGAAATAAGAACCAAAAGTGACCAAAGAAGATCACCTCTATGAATAATCCACACTACACGTCATCGATCACCACCCGATGCTAGTCTTGAACACGTAACACGCGATCTAGCCTTGAACTACACTAGAATAAGATTAGATGGGATAAAAAACCACAAACCCTAATATGGGTGAGATTAATTTCGTGGTCATTAGGGAGAGGAAGGAGGAGAGAAAGTTGGTAAGTCTTTAATGTGATAAGTCATAATCAAAGACCAAATCTCATTTGAACTTATCATGATCAAAGTTACACTTTGCCCCTTGATCTTTCTCCCTTGTTCCTTTCTCACCTAGGCTTGCCATGGGGGCCCTAAATGGGCTTGCCCATTTGTTGGTCCAATCCAATAAACTAAGTACTAGCTTAGTTATTAGTAGCCCATTATTGATCCCGAGTTACGTAGTCGTTTATATATTGTAAATACGATAAATACAATCTATAAAATGGTGTCTCTGTGTATAAGTGTGTGACCCCATAGGCTCACATATATCTAGCCATATAATTAGTTATTATGACACGAGCATTCTCCAACAACCATCACTACCAAAATCAAAACCTTCAAGCAGCAAGAAAACCTCCAAAGAACCAGCTGTTGTCACATGGCTTGATGAAGATGATGATGTGAATGACAATGAATGGTTTGATCAACTTGCCAGTGCTCAGATCCAAGACGACGAAGCTTCTAAAGTTGAAGACAGTACGTTTGAATTTACACACAAAATCAAACATTCTCTAAATGTGAAGAAAATGACAAAGAGAGAACTTCGTAGGATAAAAAATGATGCCTTCATTCTTCTTAAAGACAAATCTGCAAATGCGGCCGAGCTGGAGTATCATCTTGAAAACATTGCTCGCGCAATGTCAAGTGAGTTTGACTGGACGAATCCAGACATACTCAGGGTGGGTGGCTGTGACAACAAAAACCGTCCGTACATCACAGACTGGACTAAGCCACTACCCGTGATCAGAAAATCCCATGGAACTTCAGAAATCCCCTTCCAGTTCTTTTTCAACAAAGATCTTGAACTACTCATGCATGGAGCATCAAGCAAAACGAAGTATGCAACTTCAATTACCTTCACTCCTGCAGCAAGTTACCAAAATCCTGCCATTGAGGAAGCTGCAATTCACCAGAAGATCTTCATCAAACAACAAGTGATCTATGATTGTGATGCTGAATTAGGAATCCATCACTAGTATGATAAAAGGAAGAACTGGTACAAGTATAAACTTAGCCAGAAGTCTCGTGAACAAGTCTACAGTGACCTCAGGATCATGGCAGTGATTAGTGTTTCAGGATCGAAGAAGTATGATTACACTTTCTTATCTGAGATCACCGTCAGACGACATGACAACCAGCTCTACTCGTTCTCTGAAGCAGATTTTCCTGACTTGAGTCTCAATGATATTGAAGACTTGTATCTCATCAAAATACAAGGAAAACTGCAACATCTCTCTACCGATCTTCAGTATGCTTTTAGTGCGGCTATCTGCCACTTCATCCGAAGAACGATAATCAAAGAACGAGTAGAAGATCTTCAGTTAGGAGTGGAAAGTTATCAGCAGAAGTTGAATCTCGTTGAGCCCATAATGTTCTTAGAAAACAACCGCGATGCTCAATATACCATGAAGAAATACCCAGTCTTTGGGTTCGTCTACAGAAGTGCAACACATACAAACCATTTCATGTCATTTCACGAGATTCATAAATTCTGTGACGATACGCTGAAAAACGTTAGAGATGGGTTAGTTCTTAGAGTTCGAGATCATGAGTTGAAAAAGTCAACAAGGTGGACACATAATGAGCTCAACAAGTGATGCAGTTCATCTTGAAGATTGAAAGAAGGTTGTACCGTAGGGATCAGATTAGGAGACTAGAGAGTTATGTTGGCGGTCGTCCACCATTTCCTATCAGACTATATCAAAGGACGGACCCAGAATTCACAAAGTTTAGCAAAGGAGGTTGATGTAAGCACTTGAGTTCATAATTCATCAATTCTTATTTCATTATTCTTACCATAACGCCTGTAACATTACGGCTTGTGTACACATAACAGTGCACAACCCTAACCCTAAAGAAAGGACCCTGAGGTACGCTTCAGTGCCTCAATCCTGATCAAAGGAGCGAAAGCTTCTTTCTTATGAGTAGAATTAAACCGGAATGTTTTTCTAAGTTTTTCAAACATTCTGCTCATAAGAACAAGTATTCCCTCGTCAAGGGGGAGTATTTGCAAATATAATCTTTGTTCTGAAAAACAAAAGTTCTTGAAATTCTTCACTAAAACTCAAAAACAGCATATTTTAATCATAAACATTTTTCAAAAACATCATGAGTATGCTATTTTTGAGGGGGAGAAGTAAAATATGATTAAAATATGGTGTCTCAATGCTGGAATCTCATAAGTGCTTGACTCAGAATTGACCCTCGAATTGACGGTAGGAAAAGTCAGTAGTCGAAAGGACATGTCCCGGACGGGTAATAATTTCAAGCCAGTTCATCTGGTGATGTAAACGTGTCTCGCAACGGACGTGTCTGAGTAGAATGTACCGATTTCGAGCGAATTTCCTTGAATGTGATCTGGACGGGTAATAATTTCAAGCTAGTTTACTAGTGATGTAAGCGTGTCTCGCGATGATCATATTCATTGAAAATCAATCAATTCAAAAGTGCCCACTCTTTCCGACATGTGCAAATTTCAAATTAATTACTTATGAGCACATGTTAAGGGGGAGTCCTTCTGAAAAACACAAAACTCTCAAGGTGTCAATAAAATGTTTTTACAATCATCGACACTTTGAGAGATTTTCAAAGGTTTTGGTAAATGGCATCAACATAGGATAGTCATGGAGTAATAAGGTGACTAAGGTTTAGGAAAACCGTCCTATGATCCGCCAGAGCCGGAGGGATCTACCCAAGGACAATTCCCATAGTTTAGAACTAGAAAGTCCTAGGTATGATACAAAAAAGGAGAAAATGAATGAAAGGAGAAAGAAGGGGTTGAAGAATTAAAAAGAAAAGCAAAGAAAAGGGTGAAAAGAAATAGCCCTCCATTTGTTCAACCTTAGGGCAGACACCGGGTTCAATACATAATCTACTGGTTGACTGAGCATCACCGGTATTGAAGACAAAAGACGTCATGGACCCAGTGACGCACTGCACTAAACCTTCTAAGCCACTCAAGTGTCTCTCAAAAGACACTTGTTTCATTCACACGGAGAACCCTTCATAATCTATCGACCTCTCATTACGAGAGTGTTGATATTGAAAAGGAGGCAATCTGCTCCACGCCTCCGACGACCAAACAAATGTGCACTAATTGAGTCTAGAGCCATGAGATTCATCAAAGATCTCTTAGGTACACTTAGAATTACACTGGTGTTCTACATCATGGGCATCAGTTCAGTTGTAAATTAGGAAAGTGTCCTTCCTAGATCCTAGCAATCTGCCAAGAACATTCTTGAGAGAATTCACAATTATGATTCTCAATGATAGAATGGAAATCCTGCCAGGGTAACATCAAACAATCTTGACAGCAGGTCACTTCGGTAACTCCTTGTGGGTTATGCTTAGTGTCTGTTCCAAAACGGTCTACAGTCGTGGGGTGATCTCCAGCGACTCACTGAATCATGGGTGCACTTCGGTGTGTTCGTGTTTGCCCTTTCGGGGGTATCCGGTTCAGAACGGCCTGGGTTTGGATTAGAGAAAGTCTTCACACTATGATGTTGATGATCTCAAAGTCCAAATCTGTAAGTGTCGGTTGGTTCGTGTTGCTGCTGCTGCTGCTGCGGAGGATCATGAAGACCTGGAGTTCTACCACCATCAAGACTCCATCATGCTCATATCCTGAAGATTAGTTCTCACAAAGACTCAAGACAGCAAAAGTTCAAAAGTTATTAAAGAAAAGTCAAAGATCAAGTATGTTAATCTTTCACAAGTCTAAGATCAAGCTTATGAAGAGAGAACTACGTGATGTATGAAGAACAAAAGTCAAAGATCATATGAGCATGATGGAAACGACGTGAAGACACCAGTACTAAAGACCATTGGAGGATGGCAGATCATTACCATACCACATCATATCAGATCAAGAACAAAGGACAAAGATTATCAAGACGTCTGAAGCCCAAGAAGCAAAGATGACGTCGAGCAACATTAATGACCAAGACTTAGGGGGAGATTGTTAGGAACACGTTTTATTTACATTACAAGTCTTGATCATTTAGTTTAAAATGTTGCACGATTAAGGACTTTAAGTTAGCATTAAGGTCCGGTCCATTAGAAGTCCATGGGCCGGCCTTCTTATCATTTTTCCTTCTAGAAACATTCATGTAAGAGTTTCCCTAATCTTCGCCTATAAATAGAAGGTTAGGGAGCTCATTTTAGTTGTTGGTTATTCATTCTCTATGCGTAAGCCTTGCTACTCTTTTGTATGAATGTTAATCATCCAATCTTCTTTCTTTTTAATCTCTTCTCTATTGTTATCTAATCTCTCGTAATTCTCTTATAGTTGTTTATCTCATTTCGTAGCTTAGTAGTAGTTGTAATCGTGGTTTAGTATTTGAGTAGTGTGTGTTTTATGTATTAACTAGATCCTACACTTAACTTAAGTGTGTGGGGGGGGGTTGAATAGGAAAATAAGGATAGATTGTAACTTTTGAGCTAAATTTTAAATTTTGTTTGCCCTTTTGATCTAGTTATTTGTCATTTTTAGGATAATATATTAGAATAACTGGATCTATCCACTGGTAAAACCTGTAGTTTTTGGAAAATTGAGATGTGTCCCGATTAATATTGCAATCCATTCTGGGATCGATAACATTAGCTAGCACATATTATAGCCCTTCCACCTAAATTGTGAGGAATTAAGCCGTTCTGTATTTAGCATAAATCTTTTATGCTTTGATTCTTTTGCTATGAGTGTGCCGGTGATTTTATTTATTCTAGAACTTATGCCTGTAAATCATTACGAGACCATTGTGAGATCACATTTCGTGTGTGATGTAAGTGTATATGCGTGATAAGAGGCAACCTTATGATTTAACCCAAATAGCCTTCCAAATTGATATTTAGCTAGTTACACTGACTAGTTAACCACCAATATAAACCCTATTGTTAGCGTTTATCTTTAACGCTAGATACCCCTAGTTACACCTTCTGAGCCAATCTTTTCTTTTGATAAAATCCAGAAAAATACAAAAAGATTTTACACTTTTTAGCCTAGCCTTACCCTTAGTCAAGTCTTGGTTGGTTGCTAGCTATTTGGCAAGATGGATGTTATGTGGGAAATCATGAAAATTCAAAGAAAGTTGTAAACTCCAAGAGCAGTTATCCAAGTGAAGTCATCACAACTATAAGATGACAAGTGAAAGTTTATGTTCCAAAAAAAAAAAAAAAAAAAAGTCATCGCAACTATAAGGTGACAAGAATAGCCAATGAGCTAGTGAATAATGTATGAATCAATAAAGTATGGAGTTTCTCAAGATTGCATGATAGTGGTTCGTAATAGCTAGCAACATTTGGTTAGTAGACTTTGACTATTTTGTATATTCTTTATCATCAACCTTTCTAAATATATCCCATGTCTCATCCTTACCTTTTGACTTTGTGAAATTATCAAGTGTATTGACATGTAGTGACCATCCGATTTCTTGAGGAATTAGATAGCGCACCGCAAGAAATCAGATAGCGCGCCAGCGATCTAGTGTGTATTTTGGTGACCATCCGTTATGTGAATAGCGCGTCAGCGATCCAAGATATGCCCTAGTGACCATCCGTTATTTGATAATGCAAGAATTCGTGCCAGCGATCTATTATGTTTTGCATAAGATATTTGCACATAAGTCTGATATAACCCTTGAAGCCTTAAACCCGAATAAAAGACCTCTTTGATATGTATACTTGGTGCTCACGCCATATCGGTATAGTTTTGTTTCTTGTACAAGCCTATGGTAATATTTAAATGATGACTGTGACAAATAGAAATTTTCACCCTAATATTTTAATAATAAATGCCTATTTATTATTACCAAACTGTTAAACCAAACAATTATATGTTTACGTATTTATTTCGGGAAGCAAATCCGCACGCAGTAGCGTACAACAACTCACTTAAGTTATTTTAACTTATCAGTAAAGTGAATTTATCACTTCCTGACAATTTCAGACAATAATAAATCAAAAACGAGAGGTTATCTTGTTTTTCTGAAAAACTGACACCGCACGCGTACCGACACCAATTTAGTAAAGATTGGACTGAAAAATTCATTTTTGGGAGTCAACATATTTATTTTACATTAATATCGTAAAAACGACTCCATAATATCTTTTCTCACATTTTCGTGAAGCAGCGTTACTACAAATTTACCTCAACTAAACGGGACACGGGGTACACTCAATACACTCTAAACCTAAAAACAAATGAAAATAAGTCACCCTTATCCTACCAAACTTGTCTGACTATCCATATTCTCTTTGACTAATTCGAATGGGAGGATCAAGGAACACTCCTTTTTCTGATAATCACTTTCTTTTCCTCTTATTCGATCATTCCCACACGCAAAGAGATTCCCTGCCACAATCCCACCTCTTATCACCATCAACTGTAGCACCTTTCGTGTTTACCCAAGGCCACATCGAGACTCAAACCCTCCCCTGGAGGTCGAATCTTTATCAAGTCCAAGGGAGATAACCATAAATGGTTAAGCTTATCCCTGTTAGATCGAAAGTGGATCAAGATGGTTGCCATGGATTACTCTTTAAGAAACTTGATTCCAGGAGAAGCTAATCACACAAGAAACTCCAAACCCACTCCAATCAATATTTCAGTCGAGTATACTCAAGGAAAAAGGGAGGGTGTGATAAGCTCGGAATCAAGTGGGGATATTTCTGTGGTAACTCTTGAAGTTCAATCCATCATCTTCCATTCTTTTGTAAGGTTTAATCTTGTCCTTGTATTCTTTTCTTTTGAATGGTTCGAATGATGTAGAAATTGGAAAATCTATTCCTGTTAAATGGATTATCAATGTTGGGATTAATATTGTTTTTGAAATTATATTGTTACTGTGATGATGTTGTTTTTGAATTCATAGTGTGTATGTCGAGTATTGTTGGTGTGGTTAGTTTTATTGAAAAGACAATAACAAAGTTAATCTCGGCTCAAAACTGGGAGTGTTGATCATTATAGATCGAGTAGTTAATCGAGGGAGGTCGAAAACTGAGAGAAGACTTGAGTTTATGCTCTAGTCGGGTGTTCGACTTGTACTCACACTCGCTTAGTTGTGCTAGAAAAATGTTAGTATCTAGACCCGAATTTAAGTTTGTGTTTGAGCTTGTATTCCAAAAACTGGTTTGCAACTTCCTGTCGTTATGGTCATTTGTGACTCGAATGGTGCGGTATTGGGTAAGAACCACACTAGTAAATAAAATTTTGGTCTTAAACTCATGCCCACAATGTGTTTGTGTTAATGTCTAAGAAAAGCCTAAGTTTTGAAATCAATTAAAAGGTGTTCATGAAACCTCTTAATCTTGTGTCTTGCTAAAAAAAAAAAAAGAGAAAAAAATCGTGGTGTCTTGTTTGCTCTCATTTTTGGTTTGTGCAACCTCATGACCACGAGGGTGACAAGTCACGGGTAGTACCCGTTTATCGTAACCACTAGACGAGTTGTTTCCACTTGTTGGTAACTTGTTTTACTAGTTTTCAAATTTGTAAGTTTCATGGTCCTCAAAACCCACCCTAAAGGAGTGTGATTTTGGCGTTAAATCAGCCACGACAAGGCACCTCGAGGGTGCTATATTTCGTGTGAGAAAAACCTCTTTTAGTGGTCATTTTTAGTGCATTTCGGTGTATACCACCTCCCCAAAGGGGTGCTCGTTCCATTCGGTTTTTAAAACACAGCAGGTGTGATTTTAACACCAGTATAGTAATAACTTGGAGTCTCCAAAAACATGTCCTCTTTCCTTTTCCATGTACTCGATCAGTTATCAGTTAATAACTGGGCCGAAGCCCAGCTCCCTTTTGTGTCCTTTTACTCTTTGTGCTACCAGGCCACAAGCCCACCAAGGTTTGGGCTGCTATATTGTTTTGATATACCCTTGCTTCCTCAAACAGGCCGCAGGCCATAAGCCCAACTGTTGGGGCCACAGCCCATTTTCCCCTTCCCCTTGACTCACGTTAATACAAATCGACGTTTTATAAACTCGCGATTATTTAAAACTGAAACGACAACATATAATGGAATAACTAAATATCACAATACTAAAAATTTGGTTGATACTATATATTTTAAAAACTATAAATATGACATGCGATTTAACGACGCAAATGATTTAAACACTTAAATATATATACATGACATGAGACTATCTACTCGGAAATTGTTTAAACTTTTTATAAAGACACCTAGATATATAGTTGGGAAAACCGTAATCATTTTATAAATTACTATTTGAATTAGTTATAACAAAACTTTTATAAGCACTAATGACACCATTTAGTTAGCACCTATATCAACTTCATTTATTCACATATACTCGTACAATCATTTAAATACCAACCGTCCTATAAATCGATCACATCGACACTTCATGAACGATTATCCTTCGTGCGTATTCTTTCGAACATTTTAAACCAAGAATCGCTATTCCTATTCTCTTTTGTACGTTCCTACAACCCGACGACCCAACAACTTTAAATATTAAAAACTTGGTTTTCATTTAAATGCTGCCACACCAGCAACACCAACACCAACATAAAATTTTGATATAATTGAAATCCTTGAACTTGAATTATTTACTAAAACGTACTTCACTAATCTAGGTCGCATGTCGGTACTGCACTCTATTTGAACTACTTGTGATTACGCTACTACTTAACAAGGTGAGTTTATAGCCCCACTCTATTTAAATTGCTTTTCAATTGGGGTGAGAAACATGCAAAACTTTTTATGGACCAAATTATTATTATGCTATTACGTAGATTAGCCTAAGCCCTGTTATGTCCCTTTATGCCCAACTCATGAACCGTCAATTCCTGCTGGGAAGCGCGAATGTTATAAATAGATCTATTGGGAGTAACGTCCCCGTTCGGATTGACCGGATAGGCAAACGAACGTATACCATGTCGAAACCACAAGTGTCTGGGATACACACTTGCCGGGCCCTGATATTTAACATGCTTCTAGAGCATGCACACACTGTTATAGCTTCGGTTGCATGAACTTAGTGCTAACGTAATGGACACTACTTTTATATGACATTGCATGGGTTGCTTTGTTCATATACCAAACTCATGGTCCAACTATTGATTTTACTGCTTACTATTAAACCTATGAACTCACCAGCATAACGCTGACTTTTAGCATGTTTTTCTCAGGTATTTGAGATGGATCTTTAAGGCAAACCAAAAAGGCAAGGCAAGGGTCATAGCTTCCGACCTAATTTATTGTGGCTTTTATTAAGACTTGTTTTATGGGAACCACTTTATTATGGGCTTATTTCTTAAATCAAAACTTGTTGTAAACTTATTTAAATTTGAATGAATGTATTAAACGGAAAATGTTTTCCGTTCTTTATCTCCTTGTGTTGTGATACTCAATTTAGTAGCACCCCATGACCCAAATGCTTCCGCTATACCAGATTTGGGGGTGTTACAGATTGGCATCAGAGCCAAGGTTATAGAGAACTAGGTACATATAAATCCTAAACTATAACCACTTTTGATAAAAACAAGTCCCTATGACCGCCACTTGCCTGCCTGCCTTACTTGTTATTTAATTTCTGATTACTTGTCTTGATTATATGATTTGTTGATTGCGATCGACTACTTATGTGTATACTTATATATTTTAAACGTACGCTAAATTTTGAAACACTCACACACTTATACCATTTTGTCACAGACCATGTCTTCCCAGAACACCTCTCCGACTTTACCAGGCTCAGATGATCCGTACATGCAGGTGCTTCATGCCTTCAACGTACCAGATCCCGACCTAGCTGAGCCTGCACCTACACCTCCATCACTTTTACCCACTTCAGACCATACTCTTACTCAGCCCATCACTGCTACTGCTGACACCACCACTCATCCTATCCGCCATACCACCCACATACGATACTCTGATTCACCATTTCTACCACAGAAGAGGGCTCGAACCGACTACATGGGCACCTCTATCACCCCGATACCTCTTTCATCATCCCCAGATCAGTCTCCACCACACCAGAGGCCCCGGAGAGCTGACGACTCTTACTTGACCGAGATGTCAGGGAGTATGGTGGGGCAGACAGAGCGAGTGACTACTGGACAGATGCTAGCTGATGGTACAGGGATGGATACTATGTTGGGTTCAGATGTGGGACAGAGGGCGGTTGAGCCCCGAATCAGCATCATACTAGAGAATGTACCTGACTTTGGGGAGACTGGAGAGGGCTCAAGGAGAGCCCAAGATGAGATGGGTGATGACTTAGGATTATCTCACGAGATCAGTACGGAGCATGTGCATTCCTCACATTCCTCTATACCCCTGGATTCTTCGACTACTACAGAGACGGATGTCATCACACAGATCCAGACCCAGTTAGACCTGCAGACCGAGATATTAGGTCTTCACTCCGAGTTGTTTGATGAGATTCACCCAGCCCGCTTTGAGCAGAATGATGATGATTTCATTAGGCTATATGCTAGGACTCACTCTAACAGCGTAGATTTACTTGACCTGGGTGACAGAGCGGGTAGATTAGAGCAGACATAGGTCATAGCCCGAGAGGCGACTCAGATGGTACATGGAAGGACATTGATCCTTGAGACACAAGTTGCAGAGTTGATGAGGGCTAACCAGGCTTACCATAGGGAGAACACCGAGTTGAGGACTCGCCTTGTCGAGATGGAGGCACAGCTAGGAGAGCTTGCATTCAGGGTTCATCATCTAGACAGGACTAGAGATGAGCCTTAGTCTTCTTGTAGTGGTCGAAATGTAGCCTACTAAACTGTGTAGTTAACAGTTAGTAGTACTTGTAGTCCTTTTTCTATTGTATTCGAAAACTATGTTATCCTCCATGTATCCAAACTTGTAATTTTGTGAACTTAATGAAATCTATGACAAGTTTGACTTATTACTTCATTGTGCCAGTTTTCTTTTCGTGATTTATCTTACTCGTATATTTCGTCGTGTTGTTATACCCTTGTACGATGACAAATCTCTCAAAAATCTCAACTTTCTTATTGTTTTTCTGATACAGAAAAATGCCACCAAAAAGAGCTACCCGTGCTAACCCAAACCCACCTGAAGCTACTACGGCTATTCCACCTGTTAATCAAGCCATGCTCGACCAATTAGTGGAACAAAGAGTGGCAACAGCACTGGCTGCAGCTAACCACTCTACAACTGACGGTGGGAACTCTAGACCCACTAACAACAATGCTCGAGGTTGTACTTACCAAGACTTCAGAAAGATAATGACTGGAGGGTTTGGTGGTACTGAAAGAGTAGTTGTTCTGGTTCGTTGGATTAAGAAATTGGAAACTGTGTTCCGAATAAGTGGATGTGCTGAGGATGACAGGGTTAAGTTCGCATCATTTACCTTTCAAGATGTTGTCTTAACCTGGTGGAACAATTACTCGAAGTCAGCTGGTTACGACACTGCATATGCCATGTAGTGGGAAAATTTCAAACAAATGGTTCTCAGGAAGTACTGTCCTCGCAACGAAGTGAAAAAGTTTGAGGTAGAGTTTTGGAATCTCAAAGTGCAAGGCACCAATATGGCCGCCTACAATAAGCGTTTTCAGGAGCTTGCCTTACTCTGTCCGGATATGGTCCAAACTGAGGCCCGCCTACTGGAAAGATACATTGGCGGATTACCCTCGTCTATCAAGGGGAATGTTACAACCTATAAGGCTGCTGATCTCCACGAAACCATGGAGGTAGCCAACAAACTGATGGACCAAGTGGTTGAAGATTTGGCTGAGGTGGACGTGACCAACAAAAGGAAATGGGATGATCACTCCCGAAACCAAAATCACAACCACTACCCAAACAAGAGATAAGAAACTGCAAAGGTCTACGCTGCAGAGTCGACTGAGAGGAAAGGGCATGCAGCTGGACCGACAGAAAAGAAGGTGTATGCCGGGAATCACCCACTGTGCAATCGCTGTAAGCTCCACCACGTCGGACCATGCACAGTAAAGTGTCGCAACTGTCAGAAGATTGGTCACATGACCAGAGACTGTAGGTCAAGAACTCTTGCCACAGCACAGAGAGCACAGGGACAAAACCCGAAGGCTAATGTGACATGTTTTGGGTACGGAAAGAAAGGGCACTACAAGAATGAGTGCCGTGAACCAAGGAATCAACCTCCTGGGGGAAATCAAGCGGTTGTTGGACAACAAGGGAATCGTGGCTGATGCGTGGGATTGCGCCCTCGCAGTAGGTTTTACCTCTTAAGGGATCTCAAGAGGCTTGCAATCCCCACCAGGCAGTGTACCTGACCGTTGTAGTATAGTAAAGTGGCAAGTACCGGGGGATTGATCGTTCAACTCAAAGAATAGTGTTCGTTAGGATTGAAATTATTCTAACTAGGTCTAGAGGTGATGGATGATTCTTTTTGTATTTTTATATTTTATGGAAAGCAAGTAAAAATCTCGTGTTTTGGAAGAAGGGGCGGAATTAGTTGCTAATCAACTAACCCAAAAGCTACTAACTAAACTAATATGCAAGAAAAGTAAACTAGGGTTCTACAAGGGAAGTGAAGCATGTCTACCTATGATATGTTACTCCTTGCTAGCTATCCAATTCTACCTATTGAATTGTCACACCTTGTTTTAATTGACGGGTTGTATTCCTTAATACCAATCGTGGGGGTGTGTACGATCTTCCCCAACTCTATAAGCTCCTACTTCACTCCTATGTCAAGCCGGCTAAGAAGCTCCTAACATGGGATCACTAGAATTCGCTTATGCATTAAATACAACCAATTAACCTTAGTACACCTTGGTTCATGCTTCTTAAGACGTTCAAGCACGTTACCATATAGGAGGTTGGCCAGTTTTCTTAAGCCTAACATCGATATCACCCAATCAAAACAAGAAACAATAGGAAGCAAGAATTATAAACTAAACCAACTAGATCTATTGAAGTTGTCATGCCCTAATTGATGGAGATGGACACACACATCAACAAGAAATCAATAAGATCTAATTAGTTATACACAAGTTTCACACAATCATAGGTAAACACTAGGTGATTTAGCAAAACATAATCAATGAAGAACAAGCAACAATAATAATGGAAGACATAATTAAGATAGAATCAACACACCATTACAAGATGTTTATGGAGTGATTAAGACCTTCTAAGTTGCTGGAAAAACACCTACCTAAACCCTAGAATCGGACTTAGGGTTTAGGGCTTACAAAAAGTGAAGTTATGATGTTGTATTTATAGGCAATATTTCTGTCGGCAAGGCTTGACGGCGTCAGCTCGTACAATTGACGGCGTCAACTTCCCATTTTCACCAAATTGTAGATCTTTTCGTCCTCTTAGCGTGGCCTTTTGAATCACCCAAATCCGAGTTCGTATGAAGATTTTATGGCCAAAACAGTGACAGCTACTCCGCGCGTAAGTTGTGATTGTCTTGATCAGCATGTGACGGTTTTACTAGGGTTTCTTCTTGTGCAAGTTGTCATTCTGACGTTGTCACTCAATGGCTTCTGACATCTTCAGGTTGAGTCCTGACGCCGTCACTTCGCCGCGGTTAGGGTTTCTTGATGGCCTTCTTGACGTCGTCCCCCTTTAATCTTCCAAAATCCTCTCTGGCTTATCAAGGATTGACGGCGTCACACTGGGGCTTGATGCCGTCACAGGTACTATTCCAGCAGATTTAGAGACTTTGTCGTTTTCTTCACTTTTATGCTCCAAAAACGTCCAAAATGCTTCCTTTTCCAAATTTCATCTCCAAAGTACCTAAAATGACAAAAGGAACGATTTAGGGCAATATTTGATCAAATAAATACGATTTAGGGCTTAAATGACCCCCTAAAAGCGGTACACTTTTCGCTTCATCAAATACCCTTACACTTGAGATTTGCTTGTCCTCAAGCAAATGCGCTTTTATTCTAATCAAAATACAAGTTAGGGTCATTTAACGCTAATATAAAAGTAATTACAACAAATAGTTGTTCCACTTTAATCATAATAAGCACGGAGATTACAGACTAGCACCTCACAAGTAGTGTTTAGATACTCACATCTCTCAGGTGTCATAAAAGTATATCTCATAAATGAAAATGAATAATATCTCTCACTACCTGTCATAGCAAATAGATTACCATAGGCTTGGGAAAGGATCAAAAAACCTCCTCCACTAGGCGTAAGCACCTAAGATAAACTATCAAAGAGGGCTTTTAAACGGGTTATAACGTTAGGTGTAGGGATATGATAAACACGGTTTTGTTGGATAAAGGATATTTTACTGGTGGCGAGTTAAAGATCTTGATTAATTACATGTACAATATGGCGTTGCTAAGCCAAGACTAGACTCGACTTAAGCTAATGAAAAAAATAACAAAAAGATAAAATAAACATAAAATGAAACGGGATGGTAGTCCGTATGTTTTTTCTACTTTTTTTTTTTTTTTTTTTTTTTTTTTTTTTTTTTTGCATACACTCTTGCCCTACCATCCAAAATAATACATCGTAGGGGGGTTGTATCCCCCTTACACTTGAAATTTTACATAACTTTACAATTAACTATTCTAATGACTCGAATTAAGATAATCGAAACACTTGGAGTACTTTTAAAATATTTAGCACGTATGGGGGTAATAATGTTGTTCTTCCCCATTAATCCATTACACTAGTACTTTACCCATGAGTCCCAATCGTCCCAAAACAATATGTACAAGGATATGACTCGACTTAGCAACCATGTAATCAATTAGATAATTAACTTGGGGTTTAAACAAATGTTGTCATAATAATGCACTAAAAATGAGTGCATACAAGGTAGGCTAAGGCAATTTGGGTGTACATTTAAGTGGGGTGTAAACAAATTCTTACTTTAAGTAAAATGCTTAAAGTTAGAAACGAAAAGATAGGCTCTGAGGGGTGTACTAGGGGTATCGTGTACCAAAAATGGGTACAACGCAAAGGGTGTGGGAGAATTACTTGACCAATGTAGCCAAAGTAATTATAACAAAAACACAGGTGTAAAACAATGGGTTAATCCTAATGCCTCTTATCAAGTAGTAAATCTAACTACACGAATGTAGTCTCACTTGTGGCCTCGGAATGGTCCTAACGCAAGTTCTAGAATCTAAGTGCTACCGGTACACACATCATAGCATAAATGCTTTTCCTACCAATTCTAGGGGCGAACCTCACATATTTGGGGTGGAAAATTTTTTAGTGGTACAGTTTTGTGCTAGTCATATAACTCCTATCCGTGAGACGCTCATTAAGACCAAAGTTTCACTCCTAAATGTTGTAAAAAAATTTAAATTTGGCACTAAAATTGCCCTAACAAGTATTTATCTCAGTTTTATTACACATCTACCATCAAACAAACAAAAATCAAGTGCAATTGTATTCTCTAAGGTATCATCATTTACCCTCCCCTTACACTTAAGCTGAACATTGTCCCCAATGTTCATTCAAAGGATGTAAAAGTAAATAAGGTAAAAGAATGAAAACAAATACTCCCCAGATTCGTTCGATGTGGATAATCCGGTAACATGGTTAAATCCTCCTCCAAGAAAATGAACGTTGAAAGCTTCCCTTCCGAAATGTAAATCATCTTCTTGTCCAATATAACCTGTTAAACCTGAGAAAACAAACACAAAAAACCCAAAGCATCAACCTGAACAAAGAAAACTCACAACTAGATGTAATTCCAGATTTAGAAATAAAAACAAAACGATTAAGGATATAATGCTTGTAGAATGAATATTTGCAGATTTCCTGGAGTTTATAAAACTAAAGATTTAACAAAAACTTTATGACTCCGGTAGAAAAACAAAACTTGCAAAATTTCCAGAATTTTACACTTGACGCCGTCAGGTGTTAACCTTGACGCCGTCAGAAGTGACCTGCAGAAATTTTATGGTTAGTTTCCGGAAAATTTCCGGAAAAACTTATGCCTCACTTCCTGGAAATCCTGCAAAATATTCATTATGACTCGATACAAGCATTTGACTCTAACAATTACTAGTATGCATGCTCATTTAATATTGTTGTGATTCATGTTCAATCTTGTTCTTGTAAACAAATTTGGATTCCCTGACACTTATCTTTTGCAAAATATCTTTATATGTAGTTAAGACGAAGTTAAAAACAAAATAAAGCATTTTCACAATTTACTTTGAAACATGAGCACAAACAATAACAATTAAACTTGCATACGGAAACAAATAAAATCAAACAAATAAACAAACAAACAAATAAAGCTTGGGTTGCCTCCCAAGAAGCGCTTGTTTTTGTTCTTGTCACGAGCCTGACTCTACCCTTATTTAACGGAAATAGGGGAGGTTTTCCCTACACTTAGGATTAAGTGCGGGTGGAAGTAGCGATACACACCCTTAGGGTGGAAATATGCCACGTGAGGTGAAGGGGGTGAGTGAATGGCTTCCTTCATCCTAAAACTACCCGGATAATATTGGTTTATAGGTGGATCGGTTCCTCTTTTGTCTCCTAGATGTAAATCTAAGGATGAAAAGTTGTGTAAAGGTTGAGGTTCCGGCTCATCAACACTAGGAAATTCCCTAGAACTAAGAGTAAGGTCATCACTAAAAGTGTTCAAACCTATATCCTCTAGTTGTGCTTGGTCCAAGGGTTCTACCTCCATCGGGATTCCTAAAGTCTCTTCTACTTCTTCCGGGTAAGTCACGGGCGGTGTGGGTACCTCAAATAATGGTTGAGTATTTTGTGGGCTTATGGTGTTTACCTCATCATTCCACGTGTCAAGATCACCTATATCCTCATCAATTGTTTTCTTAGGTAGTGATAATAACAAACCTAGTGCTTCATCCAACTTATGGTTTATTGATAAGGCTCTATCCACAATTCCTTGGCAAACTAGGTCGCTTTTCCTATTAGCCTCACTAAAACAAGATCCTAAACATGGAGGTTGTTCATAAGAATCTATCCTAGGTGAAGGCTCATATGATTCATAAGTGTCTCTAAATGAGGTATTTTGAACTTCTTGGTGTTCTAGCCACTCAACCATATCTTGCAATCTTAGAAGTCTAAGTGAAAAGTCCATTTGAAGCAAATTACAAACAAAATCACAAAGAAAAGATAGACTACGAGAAAGCTACAAAAATAGAAAGAAAAATATCACTTGATAGGAATCTTGTGAGTAGACCTAATAAAAATAAATTTCAATCTAAGCAATAACTACTCCCCGGGCTGCGGCGCCAAAAACTTGATGCGTGGGATTGCGCCCTCGCAGTAGGTTTTACCTCTCAAGGGATCTCAAGAGGCTTGCAATCCCCACCAGGCAGTGTACCTGACCGTTGTAGTATAGTAAAGTGGCAAGTACCGGGGGATTGATCGTTCAACTCAAAGAATAGTGTTCGTTAGGATTGAAATTATTCTAACTAGGTCTAGAGGTGATGGATGATTCTTTTTGTATTTTTATATTTTATGGAAAGCAAGTAAAAATCTCGTGTTTTGGAAGAAGGGGCAGAATTAGTTGCTAATCAACTAACCCAAAAGCTACTAACTAAACTAATATGCAAGAAAAGTAAACTAGGGTTCTACAAGGGAAGTGAAGCATGTCTACCTATGATATGTTACTCCTTGCTAGCTATCCAATTCTACCTATTGAATTGTCACACCTTGTTTTAATTGACGGGTTGTATTCCTTAATACCAATCATGGGGGTGTGTACGATCTTCCCCAACTCTATAAGCTCCTACTTCACTCCTATGTCGAGCCGGCTAAGAAGCTCCTAACATGGGATCACTAGAATTCGCTTATGCATTAAATACAACCAATTAACCTTAGTACACCTTGGTTCATGCTTCTTAAGACGTTCAAGCATGTTACCATATAGGAGGTTTTACCAGTTTTCTTAAGCCTAACATCGATATCACCCAATCAAAACAAGAAACAATAGGAAGCAAGAATTATAAACTAAACCAACTAGATCTATTGAAGTTGTCACGCCCTAATTGATGGAGATAGACACACACATCAACAAGAAATCAATAAGATCTAATTAGTTATACACAAGTTTCACACAATCATAGGTAAACACTAGGTGATTTAGTAAAACATAATCAATGAAGAACAAGCAACAATAATAATGGAAGACATACTTAAGATAGAATCAACACACCATTACAAGATGTTTATAGAGTGATTAAGACCTTCTAAGTTGCTGGAAAAACACCTACCTAAACCCTAGAATCGGACTTAGGGTTTAGGGCTTACAAAAAGTGAAGTTATGATGTTGTATTTATAGGCAATATTTCTGTCAGCAAGGCTTGACGGCGTCAGCTCGTACAAGTGACGGCGTCAACTTCCCATTTTCACCAAATTGTAGATCTTTTCGTCCTCTTCGCGTGGCCTTTTGAATCACCCAAATCCGAGTTCGTATGAAGATTTTATGGCCAAAACAGTGACAGCTACTCCGCGCGTAAGTTGTGATTGTCTTGATCAGCATGTGACGGTTTTACTAGGGTTTCTTCTTGTGCAAGTTGTCATTCTGACGTTGTCACTCAATGGCTTCTGACGTCGTCAGGTTGAGTCCTGACGCCGTCACTTCGCCGCGGTTAGGGTTTCTTGATGGCCTTCTTGACGTCGTCCCCCTTTAATCTTCCAAAATCCTCTCTGGCTTATCAAGGATTGACGGCGTCACACTGGGGCTTGACGCCGTCACAGGTACTATTCCAGCAGATTTAGAGACTTTGTCGTTTTCTTCACTTTTATGCTCCAAAAACGTCCAAAATGCTTCCTTTTCCAAATTTCATCTCCAAAGTACCTAAAATGACAAAAGGAACGATTTAGGGCAATATTTGATCAAATAAATACGATTTAGGGCTTAAATGACCCCCTAAAAGCGGTACACTTTTCGCTTCATCAGTCAGGCAATGATGGAGGAGCTCGTGGAAGGGTCTACGTTGTGGGCAAGATAGAAGCCCAAGAGGACCCGAACGTTGTGATGGGTACGTTCCTTTTAAATAACCTTTACGCATCCATATTATTTGATACGGGAGCAGATAGGAGTTTTGTATCAACTGCATTTAGTTCCTTAATTGATATTGCCCCGAACACCCTAGACAACGTATTCAATGTGGAGTTAGCCAATGGGAACGTAGAAAGAGTAGACACGATCATAAGGGGTTGTACTTTAAATCTATTAAACAACCCATTCAACATCGACCTTTTGCCAGTAGAATTGGGTAGTTTCGACCTCTTTATCGGTATGGACTGGTTGTCGAAGTATCATGCCACCATTATTTGCGACGAGAAGATCGTTCGAGTGCCTTACGGAGATGAAGTTTTGATCATAGAAGGCGACAGAAGAGACAGAAGGAATGCGTCAAGACTAAACGTCATTTCTTGCACGAAAGCTCAGAAGTACCTCGAGAAAGGATGCCTCCTCTTCCTAGCGCAAGTTTCTGAACGGGAAGAAGAGAAGAAGGAGGGAAAACGTTTAGAGGACGTTCCAATCGTGAGAGACTTTCCGGAAGTCTTCCCCGAAGACTTACCTGGACTCCCGCCTAACCGACAAGTTGAATTTCGAATCGACTTAATACCAAGTGCCGCGCCCGTGGCACGAGCACCTTATCGGTTAGCTCCAACGGAACTACAAGAACTATCGAACCAACTGTCAGAACTTTCAGAGAAAGGATTCATCAGGCCGAGTTCTTCGCCTTGGGGAGCCCCAGTTCTCTTTGTCAAAAAGAAAGATGGATCTTTTAGAATGTGCATCGACTACTGAGAGCTAAACAAACTAACCATCAAAAACCGTTACCCACTCCCACGAATCGATGATCTATTCGACCAACTTCAAGGTTCGAGCATTTACTCCAAAATCGATTTGAGATCCGGATACCACCAACTTAGGGTTCGGGAAGAGGATATCCCGAAAACGGCATTCAGAACCCGTTACGGTCACTACGAATTCTAGGTTATGCCATTTGGCTTAACCAACGCACCGGCAGTATTCATGGATCTTATGAATCGGGTGTGCAAGCCATACCTGGACAAATTCGTAATTGTCTTTATTGACGACATATTGATATATTCCAAGAGCGAGAAGGAGCACGAAGAACATCTCAGGCTAATCCTAGAGTTACTAAAGAAAGAAGAATTATACGCAAAGTTCTCGAAGTGTGAATTTTGGATTCCAACTGTTCAATTTCTAGGACACGTGATTGATAGTCAGGGCGTTCATGTGGATCCTGCAAAGATTGAATCGATAAAGGATTGGGCGACACCCACAACACCAACCGAAATACGCCAATTCTTAGGGCTAGCAGGGTACTACAGGAGGTTTATCGAAGGGTTTTCAAAGATAGCTAAGCCTTTGACTAAGTTGACTCAAAAGAATGTAAAGTTCGACTGGGGAGATAAAGCAGAAGAGGCATTTCAACTTCTTAAGAACAAATTATGTAGCGCACCTATTTTGGCCTTACCGGAAGGCAGTGAAGATTTTGTGGTTTATTGCAACGCTTCGCACAAAGGGTTAGGAGCTGTTTTAATGCAGAGAGAGAAAGTGATAGCTTATGCCTCTCGACAATTAAAAAACACACGAAAAGAACTACACTACACACGACTTGGAATTAGGATCAGTAGTGTTTGCACTCCGAATCTGGAGACATTACCTATATGGAACCAAGTGTTTAGTCTACACTGACCACAAAAGTTTGCAACATATCCTTGACCAGAAAGAGCTCAATATGAGACAACGCCGTTGGTTAGAATTGCTCAGCGATTACGATTGCGAAATTCGATACCACCCGGGCAAGGCAAACGTAGTAGCCGATGCCCTTAGCCGAAAAGAACGGCCTTAACCTCTGAGAGTACGATCATTGGGTATGACGATAACCTCACCACTTCTAGTGAAAATTCTTGAAGCTCAGGCCGAGGCACTCAAGGAAGAAAACATACGTAACGAGAGAGTAAAAGGGATGCCCGAGAGTGAAAACGGATTCACAAGAAGAGCTGATGGAATGTTGTGTTTCAAGAACAGGAGTTGGATCCCACTATGTGGAGGGATACGTGACTTTATCATGCACGAGTCCCATAAATCCAAATACTCCATCTACCCCGGAGCAGACAAAATGTACCTTGATCTGAAGAAACTCTACTGGTGGCCTAACATGAAAGCTGACATCGCAACATATGTCAGTCAATGCTTAACATGCTCCAAGGTCAAAGCTGAGCATCAGCGACCATCACGCTTACTGACTCAACCTGAGATTCCCGAATGGAAATGGGAACGAATAACCATGGATTTCATCACAAAACTACCAAGAACACCTAGCGGTTACGACACAATTTGGGTAATTATGGATCGCCTCACCAAATCCGCTCACTTCCTACCGATCAGGGAAAAGGAAGGCATGGATAAGCTAGCACGATTGTACGTAAAAGAAATAGTAGCACGTCATGGAGTCCCAATTTCTATCATCTCCGACCGAGACAGTCGATTCACGTCAAACTTCTGGAGATCATTGCAAAGTGCTTTGGGTTCCGACCTTCATATGAGCACTGCATATCACCCGCAAACCGATGGTCAAAGTGAAAGAACCATCCAAACACTAGAAGATATGCTAAGAGCGTGTGTGATAGACTTTGGAAATAGTTGGGATCGACACCTACCTCTAGCCGAATTCTCTTACAATAACAGCTATCACACAAGCATCAAAGCTGCACCCTACGAAGCACTCTATGGTCGAAAGTGCAGATCCCCTATATGTTGGGCTGAAGTTGGAGAAAGCCAAATCACTGGTCCTGAACTAGTGCAAGAAACCACCGAAAAGATTGTACAAATCAAGAGTCGACTACAAGCGGCTCGAGATCGACAGAAAAGCTATGCTGACAAAAGACGAAGACCACTTGAGTTCCAAGTTGGTGATAAACCCCCGCTACATTGGACCTTTCAAAATCATCGCCAAAATCGAACCGGTAGCTTACCGACTTGAGCTACCGTCAGAACTCAGCTCCGTACATAATGTGTTTCACGTGAGCAATCTAAAGAAATGTCTTTCGGACGAAACTCTTGCTATTCCTTTGGAAGAAATTCAGGTCGACGAGAGACTGAATTTCATTGAAGAACCAGCTGAAATAATGGATCGAGAAGTCAAACGGCTCAAGCAAAGCCGCATTCCTATTGTAAAAGTTCGCTGGAACTCCCGAAGAGGACCCGAATACACGTGGGAGCGCGAAGACGAAATCAAGCGCAAATATCCACACCTCTTCACAAATTCATCAAACAATTCCAAGTGAAAACCGAGGACGGTTTTCGTTCTAAGGCGGGGAGGATGTGACAAATGGTAATTTTCACCCTAATATTTTAATAATAAATGCCTATTTATTATTACCAAACTGTTAAACCAAACAATTATATGTTTACGTATTTATTTCGGGAAGCAAATCCGCACGCAGAGTTGCGTACAACAACTCACTCAAGTTATTTTAACTTATCAGTAAAGTGAATTTATCACTTCCTGACAATTTCAAACAATAATAAATCAAAAACGAGAGGTTATCTTGTTTTTCTGAAAAACTGACACCGCACGCGTACCGACACCAATTTAGTAAAGATTGGACTGAAAAATTCATTTTTGGGAGTCAACATATTTATTTTACATTAATATCGTAAAAACGACTCCATAATATCATTTCTCACATTTTCGTGAAGCAGCGTTACTACAAATTTACCTCAACTAAACGGGACACGGGGTACACTCAATACACTCTAAACCTAAAAACAAATGAAAATAAGTCACCCTTATCCTACCAAACTTGTCTGACTATCCATATTATCCTTGACTAATTCGAATGAGAGGATCAAGGAACACTCTTTTTTCTGATAATCACTTTCTTTTCCTCTTATTCGATCATTCCCACACGCAAAGAGATTCCCTGCCACAATCCCACCTCTTAACACCATCAACTGTAGCACCTTTCGTGTTTACCCAAGGCCACATCGAGACTCAAACCCTCCCCTGGAGGTCGAATCTTTATCAAGTCCAAGGGAGATAACCATAAATGGTTAAGCTTATCCCTGTTAGATCGAAAGTGGATCAAGATGGTTGCCATGGATTACTCTTTAAGAAACTTGATTCCAGGAGGAGCTAATCACACAAGAAACTCCAAACCCACTCCAATCAATATTTCAGTCGAGTATACTCAAGGAAAAAGGGAGGGTGTGATAAGCTCGGAATCAAGTGGGGATATTTCTGTGGTAACTCTTGAAGTTCGATCCATCATCTTCCATTCTTTTGTAAGGTTTAATCTTGTCCTTGTATTCTTTTCTTTTGAATGGTTCGAATGATGTAGAAATTGGAAAATATATTCCTGTTAAATGGATTATCAATGTTGGGATTAATATTGTTTTTGAAATTATATTGTTACTGTGATGATGTTGTTTTTGAATTCATAGTGTGTATGTCGAGTATTGTTGGTGTGGTTAGTTTTATTGAAAAGACAATAACAAAGTTAATCTCGACTCAAAACTGGGAGTGTTGATCGTTATAGATCAAGTAGTTAATCGAGGGAGGTCGAAAACTGAGAGAAGACTTGAGTTTATGCTCAATTCGGGTGTTCGACTTGTACTCACACTCGCTTAGTTGTGCTAGAAAAATGTTAGTATCTAGACCCGAATTTAAGTTTGTGTTTGAGCTTGTATTCCAAAAACTGGTTTGCAACTTCCTGTCGTTATGGTCATTTGTGACTCGAATGGTGCGGTATTGGGTAAGAACCACACTAGTAAAGAAAATTTTGGTCTTAAACTCATGCCCACAATGTGTTTGTGTTAATGTCTAAGAAAAGCCTAAGTTTTGAAATCAATTAAAAGGTGTTCATGAAACCTCTTAATCTTGTGTCTTGCTAAAAAAAAAAGAGAAAAAAATCGTGGTGTCTTGTTTGCTCTCATTTTTGGTTTGTGCAACCTCATGACCACGTGGGTGACAAGTCACGGGTAGTACCCGTTTATCGTAACCACTAGACGAGTTGTTTCCACTTGTTGGTAACTTGTTTTGCTAGTTTTCAAATTTGTAAGTTTCATGGTCCTCAAAACCCACCCTAAAGGAGTGTGATTTTGGCGTTAAATCAGCTACGACAAGGCACCTCGAGGGTGCTATATTTCGTGTGAGAAAAACCTCTTTCAGTGGTCATTTTTAGTGCATTTCGGTGTATACCACCTCCCCAAAGGGGTGCTCGTTCCATTCGGTTTTTAAAACACAGCAGGTGTGATTTTAGCACGAGTATAGTAATAACTTGGAGTCTCCAAAAACATGTCCTCTTTCCTTTTCCATGTACTCGATCAGTTATCAGTTAATAACTGGGCCGAAGCCCAGCTCCCTTTTGTGTCCTTTTACTCTTTGTGCTACCAGGCCACAAGCCCACCAAGGTTTGGGCTGCTATATTGTTTTGATATACCCTTGCTTCCTCAAACAGGCCGCAGGCCATAAGCCCAACTGTTGGGGCCACAGCCCATTTTCCCCTTCCCCTTGACTCACGTTAATACAAATCGACGTTTTATAAACTCGCGATTATTTAAAACTGAAACGACAACATATAATGGAATAACTAAATATCACAATACTAAAAATTTGGTTGATACTATATATTTTAAAAACTATAAATATGACATGCGATTTAACGACGCAAATGATTTAAACACTTAAATATATATACATGACATGAGACTATCTACTCGGAAATTGTTTAAACTTTTTATAAAGACACCTAGATATATAGTTGGGAAAACCGTAATCATTTTATAAATTACTATTTGAATTAGTTATAACAAAACTTTTATAAGCACTAATGACACCATTTAGTTAGCACCTATATCAACTTCATTTATTCACATATACTCGTACAATCATTTAAATACCAACCGTCCTATAAATCGATCACATCGACACTTCATGAACGATTATCCTTCGTGCGTATTCTTCCGAACATTTTAAACCAAGAATCGCTATTCCTATTCTCATTTGTACGTTCCTACAACCCGACGACCCAACAACTTTAAATATTAAAAACTTGGTTTTCATTTAAATGCTGCCACACCAGCAACACCAACACCAACATAAAATTTTGATATAATTGAAATCCTTGAACTTGAATTATTTACTAAAACGTACTTCACTAATCTAGGTCGCGTGTCGGTACTGCACTCTATTTGAACTACTTGTGATTACGCTACTACTTAACAAGGTGAGTTTATAGCCCCACTCTATTTAAACTGTTTTACAATTGGGGTGAGAAACATGCAAAACTTTTTATGGACCAAATTATTATTATGCTATTACGTAGTTTAGCCTAAGCCCTGTTATGTCCCTTTATGCCCAACTCATGAACCGTCAATTCCTGCTGGGAAGCGCGAATGTTATAAATAGATCTATTGGGAGTAACGTCCCCGTTCGGGTTGACCGGATAGGCAAACGAACGTATACCATATCGAAACCACAAGTGTCTGGGATACACACTTGTCGGGCCCTGATATTTAACATGCTTCTAGAGCATGCACACACTGTTATAGCTTCGGTTGCATGAACTTAGTGCTAACGTAATGGACACTACTTTTATATGACATTGCATGGGTTGCTTTGTTCATATACCAAACTCATGGTCCAACTATTGATTTTACTGTTAAACCAATGAACTCACCAGCATAACGCTGACTTTTAGCATGTTTTTCTCAGGTATTTGAGATGGATCTTTAAGGCAAACCAAAAAGGCAAGGCAAGGGTCATAGCTTCCGACCTAATTTATTGTGGCTTTTATTAAGACTTGTTTTATGGGAACCACTTTATTATGGGCTTATTTCTTAAATCAAAACTTGTTGTAAACTTATTTAAATTTGAATGAATGTATTAAACGGAAAATGTTTTCCGTTCTTTATCTCCTTGTGTTGTGATATTCAATTTAGTAGCACCCCATGACCCAAATGCTTCCGCTATACCAGATTTGGGGGTGTTACAATGACAGAGCAAATGAGTGTGGTTTCTCTTATATACTCCACCAACCATACAAATGAGTGTTTTGAGTGAATTATATTTCATTTCCTTTTCGTGAGGTAATTAGTAATGTTTATCAAGCAAGAAAATCATTTGGGTATTGTCAAACATCTCGATGCTTCAACCATAAAAGCTTAAAATGATGAATCTAACTTGTACTTGTACTTGATAGGTTTGCATCACATTTTTCTAATCATACTTGTATACCATGTGGATAATTGTTTTTACTTCTAGATTTGCTTGAGGGCAAGCAAAGTTTAAGTGTGGGGGAATTTGATAACGCACAAATTGTGCATGTTTTTAGTAGCGTTATTCGTGCTTTTGTATATGTTATTTGGTTATATTTATATGCTTTTGTTACTTAATCGTACCAAAGTATGTTTGCAAAGTATATGTAGCCAAAAACAGGAAAAAGGGAGAAAAAAGTGAAAGAATGAGGAAGAAGGAAATATTTATGATCGTACGAAGATTCCCGTGTCCAGAACCACATTCCAAAAAGGCATTTAAGAGAATAAAGGTCCAAGTATTCATCATTCCAAGTTGACAAGTTTCAAGACAAAGAAAGAATCAAGTTTGGATGAAGAACCAAGAGCTATGAGAAAGAAATAAACCAAAAGCAAAAAGTCCAAAAATGAGTCTACAGCAGCACTCCATCCGATCGGATGCAGCCCGCAACTGATTCGGATGGAGGCCATTTTTGAAGACCAACCGATCGGTTGGAGACAATACCGATCAGTTGGATGTTGTCTGTTTTCCCAAACTTCATCAATAAGTCTTGTATCTTCATACCAACGATTCTAGGCCCTTCGCAGGAGTCTTCTAGGCTATTCTACTTTTCTTGGAGGCCAAGATGAAGCATTAAAGACCCTAGGCCTTGAGAATAGTATAAATAGAGCCATTTGTGAAGGATGCAATCAATCCCATTCTCATCAATTAACTAACCACTCTCAAAATACTCTCTCAAAAGTCCTAAATTCGTCCTTAGAAGTCTAGGAAGCTTTAGAGGGTCAAGAAGTCAACATTTGGAAGTCAAAACCTCAAGAAGTCAATACCAATACTTTGGGTATCATTACCTTATCATTTGTAATCTCATTTCAATCATTGTAAGACATTTAATCATGATTTCTAATGTTCAAAATTCTGAGTTTATGTTCATGTTTGCTATGAGTGGCTAGTGCCTTTGTGCACTTGCTTAGATGATGTTTATGACTTAATGATTTGCGTATGATTGTGATAACATGTTTTAATTCAATTTCAAGTTAATTCTAAGATCCAATTGTGGTTAAGTTTCATAGTGACATTTGTTAATCAAGTTTGACTAGTTGTTAATAATGCTAAGGGTCGAAAGATTTATTGTTATCCAACTAGTTATAATCATTTGTCTATGAATGATTGTTATCACCCATTATTCTTGGTTTAACAAAGAGACTTAATTATGGTTGTAATAAGAATGCTTTTGTCTATCAAATTGGATTGATTGAAAACAACTTTAAGGGTCAAAAGATTAGTTGTTTGCAATCAATTGTGACCTTTTGTCTATGATCGGTTACCTTTTGTATTGACCATTTCCTAAGCATATTTGATAAAACAAAAGACTATTTTTGTGTTTAAGTTTGTTAATTCAAACTTATGAACCTTGAATTGATTGGTTAAACTTAATGCTTGTTTTTATAAACTAAAATCTTGACAAAGGTTTAACTTATAAGAACAATAGATTAGTTCACCAAACTAATTATCATAACCAACATGTTATCAAAAGTTATCACAATCATGCTTATCAAGAGTAGTAAGCTAGTCTAAGAAAGTGTAGTTTTAATCATTTGAAGTATTATATTTTCATCATTGCTTGTTTAAGAGATTTACTTTTAGTAGCTTACAATCCGATTCACTCACAAATCCCTGTGAACGATCCCGACTTACCATCATAATCTTGCTATAACGGACGAGTTCACTTGCTCGTATGTGTTATTTCTAGATTCGGTAATTCAACCTTTATAAATTTAAAACTTGTACACGAACGCGACACATCACTGGTGCATCTATTGTCAATATGGTGGAACATAACAATTCCACCAGGTACAATGACAACAAGGGCAAACGTAAACATCATGATAACACAAGGAATGACCGAGGAAACTCTTACTATTCCTCTACTGCAAGAACTCAACAACGTACATGATGTCTTTAAGCTACTGCAAGAAATTCTCGAAAGAATCGGACCGGTAGCGTACCGACTCCAGCTACCGCAAAAACTCAACAACGTACATGATGTCTTTAATGTATGCAATCTAAAGAAATGCTTGTCCGAGGAAACTCTTACTATTCCTCTGGAAGAAATCGAAATTGACAATCGACTACACTTTATCGAAAAACATGTTGAAATCATGGACCGAGAGGTTAAGAGATTGAAACATAGTCGAATACCAATTGTCAAGGTTCGCTGGGATTCCCGAAGAGGCCTTGAATTCACGTGGGAACGTGAAGATGAATTCAAGAACAAATATCCCCATCTTTTTGTATCTCCATCTGATAACCTGAGTTGAATGTCGGGACGACATTCAGATAAGGTTGGGAGACTGTAACAAATGGCAATTTTCCATTTTAATAACTATGATTAATTATCAGAAAATATGCATTATTTATTTTCTGACACTTGTTAATGAGAGGTTATCTCATTTAATTATGTTATCACACTTCGATAACATAAACACATTGATACATGATTACAATACCATGGAACGAGCTCACACGCGGACCACTAAAAATCAATATATCTTATAAACAACCAAACGGACCATTACACTATTCCTAGCCCAACAAATTGGCCTGTTACTATTCATGGTCCAATCCAATATTCACATTTCTTTTATTATTACTCGGCTGAAACACTCCAAGCTTTGCCTCGATTTCTTGCAAATTCGACATGTAACATATACAACTTTTACACAACTCGATTCTCCATACTAGAAAGAATCAGGATCAATAAATCTCACTTCATGATTCGAACATTTGACCTATGAACGAAGCCCAAAGTAAATTGCATTCGAGACACACAAAAGTTCAACCAATATTTATCCAACTTAACCAAACTCGACCAAACTTAAATTGTACCTATGCATATCATGTTTTTAGTCGAATATGAGCTTATGACTTCATTCCTAACCATTTTCTAGCTTTTAGTCACGTTGAACTATGTTTTGGACCCGTACATATGTTGTTCGAATACACATATATGCAAAATTTGATCATAACCGAACCACCCCTTGATCCCTCCCCTTAACTCCATGTACTCAAGTATTAACCTCATCTTATCTTGTGGAAATCTCACAAAATCCCAGCTAAGGAATATATTCTCTCACAAGTTGCATTATTTAACAATATAACCTCATATATATATATATATATATATATATATATATATACATGTACAATACACATACATGCATCATTCACTCTTGAACACATTTCTCCCAAGATATACTCACTTGTCGAGACCCTCAAGAAGCCAGAAGCGATTTCCCAAGTCATTCGAACCTATGTCAAGTCGTATAACACCCTTTTGAATCTTTTGTGATCGAACAAAGCACCACCTTCGAGTTCTAGTCCTTGTTAAACGATTATCTCACCATCTCAAGGGTGTAGTAAGTTCCTTAAATCCTTTTCCTACTCTATATGTCGATTTCAATACCTCATGCATCATATTTCTTTTATTCGAACGTATATTTCCTTTTTGTACGTTTATACGCTTTTGTTTATTTATTTTACGTACATAATCATTGACCTCCTTCATGGATGGCTAGAATCTCGATATACACATTCATGATATGTTTACATATTCATTTATATACTTATCGAACTCTATTTTATTCATTTGTTACATCGCACAACATATATGTCATTTTTACATTTTCTGTACTATGTATGATCGACCAAGAAGCAACTCGTTAAATCCAATTCTACACACATAACATGGCCATTTTATTGTTCGACATATTTCCTTACAAGGACATCTAACAAATTGATGTTATGAGTTTCGCCTAATAAGCTCGTATAAGCCCTTTTTAAAGGCTAATCCTAACACTACTCGAACATAGTTACAAACCTTTATTAATTAACGAGTGGGCTTTTAATTCACAAACGGCCCAATAAGCACTTGCGATAAGCAGTGCTTATAAGCAGTTTGAACCTGTTTTTGAGATCATATAATAAGCCCAAAGAAAAGCCCAAAACCCTTTTAAACCCGACGGATCGAGAATTGTTATTGGGCCTTGTATTGTCTCGTTAAAAGCCCAATAAGTGGAAAAGTAAGCACTTTAGACAATAAGCAGTTGAAACTGACTCAAATAAGCTTTATAAAGCTATAGAAACTTTCGGAATTCTTTTCCCTTTTTTTTGGTGAAATTTGGACTTGTTTTGCAGACATAATTTACTATTCGGGTTAATTTTGTACATTTCGTATAAATGTGTTCCAATTTGTAAATCTCAAAAATTAAGGGTAAAAATGGTTCAACCAGTAAACATGAAGCATAAATTGTCATTTTGGAAACTTTTGGACTTAATATGTAACATTTAACTAACGGAGGACTAACGGTGTAAAACCTACACAGTTAGGGTAAAAAGTGTAAATTCTGTGAAAGTACAAGGATTGAACAGTAACATTTATTCATATTTATTTCTATTCATGTTTTGCAAATATGCATTTACAATTCGTTTCAGTATCTTTATTTTCGTTATGTTTATAATTATATAACGAACATTTAAACGAATCACTTAACGAATTATTCAACGACATCCGAGGAAACGATTATTGTTGAATCAAAAGCATAAAAACAAGATAATATTATATATAATATTATTTTTGAACTTTAAGCATTTTAAGCATATCAATCTCACACATCACAAACCAAATCGTTATTCGTTACTCGTTTTCACATTCATCATTCGTATTGAGCCAAAACTGTAAAATCTCAGACTTCATTATTAATTTAGGTCGTGAGTTGAAGCCGTTCCCATAACTTACTTGATTTCATATTTCACCTTGCTGGGTATACTTAAGGTGAGTCATAGCCCCACTATTACTTTATTACTCACTTTAAACTACTTGGGGTGAGAAACATGCTTACTTTTCAGGACAATTTAAACAATGCTTTAAACTACTTGCGGGAAGCACAAATGATATAAATAGATCTATTGAGGTTGACACCTCCATCCGCGTTGCGATTCAATAGTCCCGATTGGACAAACGGATGTATACCATGTCGAATTACAAGTGACTAGTGATGAGCACACTTGCCAGGCCTTATCATTATGTGTTGGGAATTAAACCAACAGTTAGTACTGCCAGGTATAAAGTTACAACTGCTGAAGATTACACCAGTAGTACTAACTGAGTTAGTACTGCTAGTACAGAAGGTTTGTACTGCTTATGAGATGAAGACAGAAACGCGTGTGGATATATATAGAATAGATTTGATGTATATCTTGTTATTATAGATTGATACGAATATTAGTTTACTTGTAAAGGACTCCTTGTGCTATAAAAGGAGATCCTAGGTTAGGTTTTCAATATTAGTCATACGTATCTTTGTGAAAGCTTCAAGGTTGTTAAAACCCTAGTGATAGTCTAAGATCACTCGTATTATAATCAATAATATTGAAGCTATTTGGTTGTTTAATCATTGTGTTCATACTTTCACTGTTTCATACATACAATCATATACAATACACATAATCTTCTAAGTGCTTTGTAGTAAATTCCGCGTGCTACTTAGCATATACTCAAAGTATCTCTAACACAAGGCGTGTGTTTAGATCCTCTCAAGTGGTATCAGAGCCAGGTTCTGATACTTTGAAATAGAAGATCCAGAAGAACTTTTTCTCTTTCAACAAGGAAGATGGACATGGAAACTTCACAAACCTCAATCACTGCCAAACTACCAATGCTCAAACAAAACGAATATGATCTCTGGAGGCTAAGAATTGAGTAGTACTTCATGGTGCAAGATTATGCACTATGGGATATCATTCTGCATGGTGATTCTTTTAAACCAACAACTTCTGAAGAAACACTTACTGATGGTTCCAAAACTACTAAACTCAACACTGAACCAGTCACCAATGATGAAAGGATCAAGAAGAAGAATGATCTCAAAGCCAAGAGTTTGTTACTCATGGCAATTCCCAATGATCAGGTGTTGAACTTTAGTCATTATGAGACTGCAAAGACACTTTTTGCAGCAATTGTAGAGAGGTTTCGTGGTAATGAAGCCACTAAGAAGGCACAAAGAACACTGCTGAAGCAAAGCTATGAGAATTTTAGTGCCACAAGCACTGAAACTCTTGATCATTTCTTTAACAGGCTACAGAGGATTGTTAGCCAACTTGCTGTTTTGAAGATAGTGATTCCACAAGAAGACCTAAACATGAAGTTTCTCAATAGCCTATCTGCTGAATGGAACACCCATGTTGTTGTTTGGAGCAACAAGCCTGAACTGGAGAAGATGACACTTAATGAGTTGTACAACAATCTTAAGATTGTTGAACAAAAGGTGAAAAAGACAAGAAGCACCAGTTCTGTGTCTGGAAACATGGCATTTTTGTCAACCCCCAGCAATAGCAGTCCTGAGGATGATCAAGATGTTTGTGCTGCTAGCCCTAAAATTAGTACTGCTAGTGCAAAAACTAGTACTGCTAGCTTGAGTGATGAAACTATGTATGCTTTTGTGTCAGAGCAATCGAATGGGTCTCAAATCTACAATGAAGACCTTCTTCAAATTCATGAAGATGACTTGGAAGCAATGGACTTGAAGTGGCAAATGGCTTTGATAAGCATTAGAGCAAAGAAGTACTTTCAAAGGAATGGAAAGAAGCTTACTTTCAATAGAGGAGATGTTCCTGGCTATGACAAATCCAAGGTGGAATGTTATAATTGTCACAAGATGGGACACTTTGCCAGAGAATGCAGAAGCCCCAGACAGCAGGACAATAAGGGTAAAGGGTATAAAAGTAAGCAGGAAAATAGGAGAACAGTGAATGTAGAGGAGACTTCTTCCGAGGCATTGGTAGCAGTTGATGGAGCTGGCTTTGACTGGAGCTTCATGGAAGAAGAGGAGGAACCAACCAACTTTGGATTGATGGCCTTCTCTGACTCAGAGGTACATGAGGTTAAAAAATGTTCTAACTCTTGTCCAGCTTTGAAAGAATATGAGTCACATAAGAAACAATATGATAATCTCATAATAGAATTTAATGATGTGAACTTTAATCTTTCAAATCATAAAAGAGGAATAGCTGTTTTAGAAGAGCAACTTACTTTTTATAGATAGAATGAAGCAAATTTTACAGATGATATAGCTGTCTTAAAAAGAGATTTGGAACTTAGAGATGATAAGATGAGTGGGCTTAAGTATGAACTAGAAAAGCTTAAGAAAGAAAAGGAAAACATACAGTTAAGTGTTGACACTCTTGAATATACATCAAAAGGAGTTCAGAAATTAATAGAGAGTCAACTGGTTAATAAAGCTAAATCTGGTCTAGGATATAAGTCTGTTGCACCTCCCAATAGAGGAATGTTTGTTCCTCCAGGCATTGACTTAGCTCATACAGGCTTAGAGGAGTTTAATGGTCCTAAAACCAATGAGAGTCCTACTAAATTTGTCAAGGCTGAGGATTCTTTTGAAAGTGCAAGTGATACATCTTTAGTTGAAGAAGTTGTGTCTGAGGTTAAGGTTAATGAGGTTGTGTCTGAGAATAAGTCTGAGGTTAAGTTAGAAGTAAAAAATGTTCCTAAAGTGGTCAAAAATGAAAATATAAAACCAGTTAGGAAAGCTGTTAGATATGCTGAGATGTATAGGTCTACAAATAGATCTTCAGTTCCTAGGGGCAATCAGAGGAACTGGAATAATTTAAAATCTCAACAGCTTGGTGATGAGTTTGTTATGCAGAATAAAGTATGTTTTGTGTGTGGTAATTTTGATCATCTGGCTGCATACTGTGATTCAAATCCATGGAAAAAGAAGGTTTTTGGGAGTTCAAGGGTGTATGGGAATGCCAATGCTAGGGTGAATCAAAACAGTCCTACTAGATTGACTCACCTTAATATTAATCTTAAGATGACACCCAGAGCAGTTATGTTGAAGTCTGGCATCAAATCAGTTTCTACTGCTAGACCAAACAAGTGTGTTAATTACAAACAAACTGTTTCAAGAGCAAAACCATATTCAAATCATTACAATCATGCACAAACAGTTAACAGGCCCTTTTACAAGAAAACAGCTTTGTATAATCAAAAATGGATGCCTAATGTCAAACCTGCTAAGCCAGCAGTTTCTACTGCTAGGCATATGAATGTTGTTAAGGGTCAATGGGGCAATGCTGTGAAGGCCTCAACACGTTGGGTATGGAAACCTACCAAACCCAATGGTGCATCAATGACTTTCAATAAATATAATTATATTGATGCACGAGGCAGATCCAAGTCAGTGATGGCTTGGGTCCCCAAAAGGAACTAATTCCTTTATTTTGTGTGCAGGAACATCCTACAAAAGATGGAGAAGATAGAGGATACTCAGATAGTGGATGTTCAAGGCACATGACTGGTAACATGTCATACCTTTCAGATTTTACATCTCTAGATGGAGGACCTGTTATCTTTGGAGGAGGTGTTGGTGGTAGGATTACTGGTAAAGGTATTATTAAAACTGGTAATCTTGACTTTGAAAATGTGTATTTTGTACCAGAGCTTAAGTACAACCTTTTTAGTGTGTCACAAATTTGTGATAAAAAGAACAAGGTTCTTTTTACTGATACTGACTGTCTTATTCTTTCTCCTGATTTTAAGCTACCTGATGAAAGTCAAGTATTGCTTAAGATCAGCAGAAAGGGTAATACATACAGTGTTGAGATGAATAAGCTTATTCCCAAAGAAGGTCTTACTTGCTTTGTTGCAAAAGCCACATTGGATGAGTCAATGTTATGGCACAGAAGACTTGATCATGTGAATTTCAAAACCATTAATAAGATTGCTAAGAATGGTTTGGTAAGAGGTTTAGCTAACAAGATTTTTCAAAATGATCAAAACTGTGTTTCTTGCCTTAAGGGCAAACAACACAGTGCTTCTTGTAAGCCCAAGGTTCATAACTTTAACACTCAAGCTTTATATATGCTTCATATGGACTTGTTTGGTCCTACTTCTGTTAATAGCTTGAATAATAAAAGATACTGTCTTGTGATTACTGATGATTATAGCAGGTTTACATGGGTTTTCTTTTTGAGAACTAAGGATGAAACTAGTGAGATCCTTAAGTCCTTTATAATTGAGGTAGAAAACCTAGCTGATAAGAAGGTAAAAATAATCAGATGTGATAATGGGACAGAGTTTAAAAACAGTGTTATGGATGAGTTTTGCAAAGAAAAGGGTATTAAAAGAGAATTTAGTGTAGCTAGAACCCCACAGCAAAATGGAGTAGCTGAAAGAAAGAATAGGACACTAATAGAGGCTGCTAGAACTATGTTAGCTTACTCTAAGTTACCTATCTCATTTTAAGCTGAAGCAGTTAGTACTGCTTGTTATGTTCAGAACAGGGTTTTAGTGGTACAACCTCACAATAAGACTGCTTATGAACTTTTCATAGGTAGAACCCCTGCCTTAAGCTTTATGAGACCTTTTGGTTGTCATGTCACTATTCTCAATACCAAAGACCAATTGGGGAAGTTTGATGAGAAATCAGATGAGGGTTTCTTTGTTGGTTATTCTTTGCATAGTAAAGCTTTTAGGGTATATAATAAGAGCACCAGACATGTACAGGAAAATCTGCACATTGAGTTTAAAGAGAATATACCAAATCTTGCAGCTAGTGGTCCAGATTGGATTTTTGACATTGATAGGCTTTCAGAATCTATGAATTATGTGCCTGTTACAGGTACAAATACTAATGATAATGCAGGTTCAGAAGATTCTGATGAAGATCATATCTTGATGCCAATTTTGGAAGACAGTCCATTATGTGTTTCTTCTTCAAAGGATAATGATAAAGAGAAGAATGCTGGTGAAAACAGTGGACAAGATGGTAAAGATACAGAAGTTCCCAAAAGCAGTACAAATGGAGTTAGTACTGCTGAGCCAAAAGATTGTACTGCTGAGCCAATAGATCCTACTGCTGGACCAAGTCATCCTACTATTGATCCAACAGTTACTACTGCTCCACAAACTGATTCTTTTGATATATTTGGAGCTGGTTTGCATAACATGCCAATCAAATATGAAGTTCCTTCTACTCCCCAAACTACAGTTCATAAGAATCATCCACTTGCTAATGTGATTGGAGATGTTCAGTCTGGAGTGAAGACTAGAAGACAGACACAAGATCCAGATCATCATGGTTTCCTCAGTGTTGTATATGAAGAAAAACACCATGAAGATGAGAATGAATGTCTATTTGTGTGTTTCCTATCACAGATAGAACCAAAGAATGTGCTCAAGGCATTAGAAGACTCAAGCTAGGTTGAAGCAACGCAAGAAGAACTGCTTCAATTCAAGATTCAGAAGGTTTGGGTTCTAGTTGATTTGCCAAGGGGCATGAAGGTTATTGGTACCAAGTGGGTGTTCAGAAACAAGAAATATGAAAGAGGAATAGTGATAAAGAACTAGGCAATACTTGTGGCTCAAGGCTATACTCAAGAAGAGGGAATTGATTATGAGGAAGTTTTTGCACATGTTGCAAGGATTGAGGCAATAAGGCTTTTTCTAGCTTATGCTTCATTCATGGGTTTCATGGTCTACTAGATGGATGTGAAGAGTGCCTTTCTATATGGTACTATTGATGAAGAGGTATATGTTTCTCAACCTTCAGGTTTTATTGACCCTGATCATCCTGACAAAGTATACAAGGTGGTGAAAGCTCTCTATGGCTTGCATCAAGCTCCAAGAGCTTGGTATGGAACTCTGGCTAATTATCTATTGAAGAATGGGTTCCATAGGGGCAAGATTGATCAGACTCCTTTTATCAAAAAGAACAAGGGTGATATCTTATTGGTTCAAGTATATGTGGATGATATCATCTTTGGTTCTACCAAGAAGGAAATGTGCAAAGAGTTTGAAAAGTTGATGAAGGATCAGTTCCAGATGAGTTCTATGGGTGAACTCACTTTCTTTTTGGGACTACAAGTGCATCAGAAACCAGAAGGAATATTTATCAGCCAAGATAAATATGTAGCTGAAATATTGAGGAAGTTTCAGTTTACAGATGCCAAAGTTGCTAGCACACCTGCTGATAAGGAGACACATTTGCTTTTGAAAGATCAAAGTGGTGAAGTTGTGGATGTACACACATATAGGTCTATGATTGGGTCTTTGATGTATCTCACATCATCCAGACCTGATATTATGTTTGCAGTATGTACTTGTGCAAGATTTCAAGTCACTCCCAAGGTGTCTCATTTGACAGCAGTAAAGAGAATATTTAGGTATCTTAAAGGTCAACCAAACTTAGGTTTGTGGTATCCTAAAGACTCTCCATTTGATTTGGTGGCATATTCAGACAGTGATTATGCTGGTGCTAGTATGGATAGGAAGTCAACAACTGGTGGTTATCAGTTCCTAGGATGCAGACATATCTCATGGCAATGCAAAAAGCAAACTATGGTGGACACTTCTCCAACTGAAGCTGAATATGTGGCTGCTGCTAGTTGTTGTGCTCAAGTTCTTTGGATTCAGAATCAGTTACTTGATTTTGGGTATAATTTCTTGAACACAATAATTTTTATAGACAATAGCAGTACAATGTGTATAATTAAAAATCTAGTTCAACACTCAAAAACTAAACACATTGAGATTAGACATCACTTTATAAGAGACTGTAATAAAAAGAAGTTAGTTCAAGTTGTCAAAATTCATACAGATGACAACTTTGCTGACTTATTAGCTAAAGGTTTTGATGTGGGAAGGTTTTAGTACTTGGTTACAGGTATTGGAATGCTTAACCCTTAAAAGTTCAATGTCTAAGTGTTTTTGCTATAACAAGGATTTTGTACAAACTGCTATGTATAGTTTGTAATTATTGTACAAATTTTGGTACTGCTTATATAAACTTGTTAGTCAATTTTAATAACTGTCAAATAGAAAATACTTTTTCTTGTGTTTTCTTTGGTTTTGGACTAACATTTACAGGTTGAGAAAGCATTCTGAGATGGATTATGCTTTGACTGTGTTATGCTTTGGATATTGTGGTGATTTGGAATTTGAAATGTGTGCTCTTAGCACACAAGAAATGGTAATTGGTTCACCATGTCTAACCCACATCAAGAACCAACTAGTCCAGAGCAAACGGTTTCTGGTAAAGACTTCTCAAATCCGTTTATGATTGATAGTTTACCAAAAACTATATGGTCTTCAACTCACCATATTTCACAGCAAAGAGTTGGCTAGTCCAAAGCAAACGGCTCTTGGTAAAGACACATCAAATCCATTGATAGCTGTTAGTTTGCTAAAAACTATAAGTGGGCAGTAATGTTTTCAAATCCAAATTAAGTTTATACTACTCTTTGAAAATTTTTGATAAAAAGTTTGTACTGCTAGTTCAAACTAGGTCTGACATTGAGTCTATGCTCCATGATTCACCTTTCTCAGGAGGTAACACACCTAGAAGTGATGAGGGCAGTTTGAAACTAAAAGAATTGATGGAAACTTGTACCAAATTGTCTGCTAGTTCATCCTAGGGTTCGAATTCAAATGATGGTGAGGAGTCTTCCAAACAGGGGAAGTAGATTGCTTGGATCAAAGTTGATGTTCAGATTGGTTCAAGATGAGTATGAGACTCATGGGAGGATAAGATAACATAGATCTTGATGAAGATGTTGCTAACAGTGTGATGTGCGTGTGTATTGCTCTAATTCTTTTATGTCCACGGCAGCGGCGCCAAAGACTTGGTGCGCGCGTGATGTGTCGCTGTGGTTTTAGCAGTATTAATGCCTACTCAAGTTTTAAATTTATATTTAGCCGACTTATCAATAAAACACACACTTTAACGAGCAGTGTACCCGGTCAGTATGAATATAATGGTAAGTAGAGTGTCGATCACTAAGAGTGGAACGTATTATCTAATTATTCTAATCAATATTTTAATATCTTAAGTTAGCTGTACAACCTAATCTAACGCAAGGGGGTTTCAGCCTGAGAGACTGGCACGGTTTGGTTATGATTAAATAGAAAACTAAACTAATGAGCACGAATCAGCGATTAGCACACACGTACACAGATAGATACTCGAGACAATAAGAAGACCTGTCCTGATAATTAAGTAGCTTGTCACTTGTTTTATTGCTAGTTTTATATGAAGTGTATGTAATTAACCCTTTCTCGTTGGCTCTAATCTTATCGGCGAGTAAACCCTTAATGATTACTTATGTCTATCCTACTATCCTAGAAACGATAGAATAAATAGGCAAGGAAAGGGCATGGCGACCCAAGCAATGCTCAGCTAGACACAGAGGTTATCAATGCACTAATAAAAGTCACCAAAGACATCAACATATAAACTTTAATTAATGGGAAAGCAATTTTAAGGGGTGGACATGATATTCCGTAGTCACATGACATCAGCCCATCAATCCTAATGAATTAAAGTGTATGATAAGTGTCTAAATACTCATCATTTTGTCCCATTTAAACTGCAAAAATAGCCAAAAACACTTTGAAATGTCACATAATACTATAAATATCATTGAAATGTGTTTTTATGTGATTCAGATAGAAAAAGATTGAAAACAAGTGAAAAACATGCAAAGTTCACAAAATTGTCATTTTCAGTCCCTGAAGTTTCATAAATTGGCAGAATTAGTCCCTGAAGGTTTAAAATGAAAGAAAAGTCAACTTTAGTCCTTGGGATATCAAACATGTTCACTTTTAGTCCCTGGATGAAATTTTTCTAAAAATGGCAACTTTTACCCCTCAAGTTTCAAAAATGGCAAAACTAGTCCTCGGGTATTTAAAAATTAGAATTTATCAAATAAAACCTTGTACTATTCAGAATTGGCAAAATAGACCCTTTTGATAACTTTTGGGATATTACACTTTCACCCCTTCATCTTTCATGAAATTACAAAAATAGTCCTTGTGCAATACTAACCAAACCGAATCCTAAAAACACTAAACCCAGCAGCAAACTAAACCCAACCCAATCCATCCTAATTACTACCCCAAGCCCAAAATAATAAAACCCAAATCCAAACCCGGCCCACTCACCCTTAGCTAAATATCAGGGTCAAACTACAAGTTTGACCCGTCTTCTTCCCCAACTTGCCCGCCAAATACCACCACACCCACAGTATTTCTCTGCCAAACCACTCCACCATCCACCCTTATCCCTGCCATTTTCCCCCTCCTCCAATGATAACACTCCACCCTCTAACCCCATGTGCTCAGTACAGGTTAAAAAAAATCCCACTTCCCCATTTTCCCGCCAAATTGACAAATGGACGGCTAGGATGAATGAAGGCTACCCAAGTGGTGGGATTAGCTCGGAATAGATCAAGGAAGCTTCTGAGAATGCTATAAAAGGAAGAGAAGTCCAAGAATAAAAGTTGTCGATGTATTTCGTCCATCAGTAGTATAATTTACTTTTATGTCAAATTAGAAATAAGCTTTTAGTTTAATCATATCATGTTATTGTAATCTCATAGTGTAGTTTCAATTTCAGTTTCAAAAGAGTTGTACCATTTCAGTTAATATAAATTCAAGTTTATGTTAATTTGGAAATTCGAATTAGTTGTTACTCAAAGTTATTAGCTTCCATTTTCAGCTTTAATAAGCTAATATAAGCCATGTGACAGCTTATGATAAGTTTATTATAGCTTGCTCAGTTCCATTCCAAGAAAAACAAGAAAAAGTCAAAAAGTCAACATAAGCTACAAATAAGCTGTTCAGGTGTGAGTTAAGCTGTTTTGGAATAAGCTAATGGGTGTTTAAGCTTGGTAAGTGACAAACCAAGTTTAAGTTTTAATCAGTTCTCTTGTTTCATTGCCCTCACAGTTGTAAGCCAATTTCTATATTTTTGCATTATTTTCCAAGTCACTGTTTTATAGCTTATTTTTAGCCTATTTCTATAATTTTCTGCTTATTAGTAATCTATAATTGTATTTCTTCAGTCTTTTCAGTATTTCATAATAGTTGTTTAATTTTTCTTCAAAATCATCAAAATAGCCAAAATTAGCTTATAAGCAGTTTAGCTTATGAAACTGCTTAATTCCATTTCATATTTACTAATTTGTGCTTAATATATCTAGTTGTAGTTCTAGAATTAATTTTTCAGTTCTTTTTTAATCTGTTTCCTTGAAAATCTCAAAACTACCCTTGTTAAGGGGTGTTTGGTTTAAGCTTATTTTTGGCACATTTCTAGGATTCCTGTTCATGTGCCATTAGTTCAGTTTAGATTAAGCATAATTAAGAGTAATTAAGTTGTTTGTGAAAAATGTTCAGTTGATTTTAGTGCTTTTGAGGTTTTAATTCCCATAGGTATATTAGTATAAGCTCAACTGTCATAATAAGCTCAGTATAAGCTTGAGCTTATTTCTTGACATTTTCCTGTTTATTAGGGCCTAGTAAATCAGT
Organism: Artemisia tridentata subsp. tridentata; assembly: GCA_021014915.2. Classification (NCBI taxonomy): domain Eukaryota; kingdom Viridiplantae; phylum Streptophyta; class Magnoliopsida; order Asterales; family Asteraceae; genus Artemisia; species Artemisia tridentata. Next base: position 412,664,091 of record CP139509.1, read on the forward strand.
GTTCAATAGTTAAGTTAACCTTGTGGCTTAGTTTAAGATTTGAGTGTCAAAAATCCATACTGCTGCATCATTTTCTGCTGTGCAGAACAGCTAAAGTGAGTAATGTTCTCAGCTGCTTATCTACTTATTCCCTTGTGCTGAGGCTTTGATTTTTGGGTTGCACATAGTTTACCTAGCTAACTTTAAGAATAGTATCTGGTATTCCACTGTATAGCTTATTTCATAGCTTAAAACTAGCCTGCAAGTTTTCCTCATTTCACTGAAATTGCCCTGCATCAGATTTGCCTGATAAGCACATCTGAACTTGTGCTTAATTGAAGTTCAATTGGGCTTTTAAAATTGGGGCTTTTCATATTTTTGTGTAGCCAGTAGTACAGGGTAGCTTTTGCCCCCATAATATTCTACTTATCAGCTTATTTAGTTGCTTAAAATTGCTCTGCAAGTAGCATAGTTCAGCTGCTTTTTCTGTCTTAATTTCACAACTGCCCTAGTGCTTAACTTGCTTATTACTTGTGCTTATTTGTATTTTCAAGTTGTTTTAAGCTTCTATTAGAGTATTGAACTAATCCTGAGCTTTTGGTAATTTTTCTAGCTTTTTAGCTTATTTTTGGCTTATTTGCTAAACTGCTCATTGGCCAAACAGCTTATTAGGGTTTATTAGACTTTTGATTTTAATTTTCCTATATTAAGAATATTAATTTAGACTTATCCTGAATTTTTCAGATTTTTCCTAAGTCATTTGATATTTTTAATCTTTTTAATTAATTTCTATTAGTAATTAAATCATAATAAATAGAATAATAATCAGAAAAATATAATTTTAATTTTCAAAATTTTCTTTTATTAAGTAGAATCTAGGAAAAATATAATAATATTTTTAGACCTTAAGAAAAATAAAATAGAAAATAAGTGATAGCTTCTATTTAATAGATTTTATCTTTTTAAATTTTTAATTAAGCAAATTTTATTTTTTATAATTTTCTTAGCTTCTTTTTACCTCATAATATTTATATAAAAAGTTTTAGATTTTTCTTTGTTCATTTAGTATTTTTAATAAATTAAAATAGTTTAAAAGGTAATTTAATAATAATTAGATAAAAAGTGTAAAAAAAAATATAATTTTAGTTTTAAAATAAGTTTTAAGTAATTTTACACTTTTAGGTTTTAATTTTATAGAATTCACTTTTTAGTCCCATTTTAGATTTCCCGTTACGCGTTTTTAGTTTATTAATTCGCGTTTAATTTTCTTGTGTATATTTTTTTTAATTTGTTAATTAGATATAAAAAAGCAAAATCCAAAATATCTAATCATCTGTCACTCTAATCCTAACTTTCCACAGTTTGCCCATTCGCACCTCGTTGGGAAACGATCCGGGTAATCACTTACCTGGTTTCACACTACACACGAACGTGAGTTTTTGCAAGTATCCTTTTTCACAAAGGGGTGATTTGTATTTATTCACGTGTATCCGTCGTTGCATAATATTTATATATACGTTTTAGCACGGATCAAATTTTGGCGCCGCTGCCGGGGAGGTTGTGTTGCGACAATTGTGTAGAGTTTTAGCGATTAGTGATTTGAGACCCTTCCTTGTGAAGTTCCTATTTCCCATAAACCATATAAAATACAAAAATATTTTTCTTTTCTTTTATATATATAATATCATATAAAAATTAAAAACCCAAAAACATTTTCAGTTTTATTGTAAAATAAAAGATAAAAGCAAAATTAATATAATATTCCTCAATTTGGGTATTATCATAATAAGTTCCCAAACCTAAGATTAAAACTTGCCTTTGTGTCGCTTGCGAATTCGGCTCACCTTTGATTGATAAACAAACTATAACGGAGGTTTAAGGATAGTTTGACATTAAATTGTCAAACTGAAAGAAGCGGGTTTTTAAGGAGCATTAATTGCCCACCTTTGCTTCTCCGCCACTCTGTGCGTTTTTCAGTCAGAGAGCTACCGTACGCTGGTTGATTTAAGGTTTAAGTTCCTTGTGTTTTGCTTCGATATTGTTTTAAATTGAAAAGCCAAAAACCCAAAAATATTCATCTTTACCCTCTTACCCTTTTTAATTCTTTATCCCTTTACCCTCTATCCATTTGATTCTAAACTTCTTATACCTTTCTTCTATGTCGTCACTAGGCTATCGCTGCTTTCGTTGTAGAGGTCCAGTGGGTGATAATCTTCGTTGTTCCAAGTGTTCGTGTGAGCAGTGTGGAAATGATGCACCAGACGGATCTTGTTATTGGTGTGAATTAGCCCTCGAAAGAGAGCTTAATTCCATCGATAATACTCTTCACGATTATCAAGAACAAGAACCAGAGACCATAACGGAAGTGGTGGAAATTCCTAGCTCTCAGAGCACACCACTTGTCCCACCTCCGGATTCTTTTTCCGAACACTCTCCACAACCCCAGCCATCTTCACTCACTCAGCTTAATTGTTGTATGTGTGAAAATCCGTTGGGGGATGATTCACAGTGTAAACGATGTTTTTGCACTTATCAATCCGCCACACTTGATTATCCAGATAAACATTGAAACAAATGAAAGTTCCACTCCGATGAGACACCCACGGTATTAAGAAAGAGGAACCATAAATGATGATACCGGGGTCAAAGATGGTATCCTCACTCCTGAAGGAGTGAAGAAGAGGAAAAATCACATCAAATGTGATGAAGGGGAGAAAGATTTTGATGATTATCATGAAATACTCTTCATCATCAAAAGCAAATTTTTCATTAAAGCTCTTAAGTGCAATTGCAACAAAAGTCTCGGGAGGGAGGGTTGGGATGATGTCATCAATAAGCAAATTCTTATGATAAAGTACACCTCCCCCCAGACTAAAATCTTTCTCAAGATGAAAATAGAAATGATCATACTCCGGATGAGAGATATGAGAATGAGAAGTGGTACTGCCACTACTCCTCTCTTTAGTATGATCGATATCAAAGCAAAACGACTCATAAGTCGAAAGAGAAAGATCGGGATGAGAAGTGGGACTGCCACTACTCTCCTCTGCCGTATGAAAGATAACATTCTCAAGATCGGGTAAAGAATCCTTGAGCTCGAGCTCTGGAGGATCTGACGGCTTAATTTCTTTAACTTCCTTCGAGGGGAGAGAAAGTGATGGTTCATCGTTCAACACATTTTCTCAAGTAAAAGAATATCTCCCCCCGGATCAATTTCCGACGAAATTGAATCATTCTCAAGAAAAACCTCGATCTCTTCCAAAGTGAAATCACTTCCCTCAACCGGTGTGAGAGAAGGGGAAGAGTCAGAAATGATTGGTTCAGAAGTCAGAGTGGGATTGCCACTCGAAGATTTAACCAAGAAAAAGTCACTATCCTCAACGGGGATAGGAGATGAGGAGGGAGAATTGAGCACAGAATCAGTAGATGGAGTTGGATTGTCATTCAATGATTCGATCTTAGAAATTAGAAGATTGATATTCAATAATCTTTCACGAAGTATATCATCCTTGATCGTCAGAAGAATATCAGTGTCAATCTTTCCATCATCTGGGTCAGAATCCATCATGAGCTCAAAATGGGGAGGTGATGCCTCAACATAATCGATGTTTTCATAAGATAAAGAATCGTTATCACTTATGGTACAATCATCGAAGGAAGTCTCAAAAGTATCAAGAGGAGGCAAATCACTAATTTTGTCGGAAATACCCTCGGACTCACTTTGGATTAGGACAAGGTCCTCAACACTAGACTTTATTACTTTGTCGGACTTTATTAGCTTGTTAGGGCTTATAGTGGGGAAATGAAAAATGAAAATTATGGGCTGAAAAGGACCCAAAAAAAAAAAGGAAATGCAGGCTGCTGACAGTGGTGGACTGTTTTTGAGCTAAATTTGAACTAAAGGCTTATGAGACTTAACCACTACTGAATATAGACTAAAAGGACACAAAGAAAACAAAGTTTTGACATCAAATCAGCTTATAGCTACAATAAGCTTAAATGGATCAGTAGGCTTTTTGAAATTTTCAACATCACTCAGAAACTATCCATTTCTCTCAAATAAGCTCTAATGTCCCTACAAACAACTTAAATAAGCTAGATAATCAAAATCAAACTTGGTAGAGTGCACATGAACAGTGATAGCTGATTTATATCCTAGAATAAGCCTAAACCAAACACCCTTTTAAGAGGGTCTGTTTGGCTTTTTAACTAGAAACAGACAAGATTAAGCTACAATTTGATATATTAAGATTATACTAATCTAAATAAGTACTAAAAAGCATATTTCCAATACTGATAAGCACTGAAATAAGCTCTATCTATTTTAAGCTATTTTTGGCATTTTTGATACTTTTTAAGGCAAAAACAGGCACAACTAAGGACATCCTATTAAATAAGTAGCAATGAACTAATAGAAGCAATAATAAGCAAGTTGAAAACATAAAATAAGCAAATAAGCAGTTAAATGAGCAATAAGCTAAAAGCAATATTTTTGGATTTTTTTTTTGAATAATTAAACTTAAGAACTGAAATTATATTAAAACAAGAGTAAAGTACAATGCTGGAACAATAAAAAGCTAAAAAAATTTAAAAAATACCTTAAAAATAAGCTAATACTACCTCCTTTCTACTGCTACCTAACTTAACTATTTATACTATTACAATCTAGGGTTTCACTGAGTTGCTTGTGCTTTCTCTGTGTGGGAATTCCAATTTGTGCTTTCTTCCTTTAATTCCAGCCCTTGGATTTGCTTGGTCACTACTTCATTGAATTTTGGCCGTTGATGGTCTCTTTTGAAACTGGGATTGCCAGCGTGGCAAGGAGGGGGGGGGGAACATAGCCATGTGAAGTTCTTAGACTGGTGTGGTGAGGTGGAAAGGAGGAAAGGGACAGGGAGGGATTAGCAGGTTTTTGGTGGGGTAAAGCTTGGGTTAGGGGTGATCTACAGTAGGTTTGACCCGTTTTGTTTGTTTGACCATGTTTAGCTTAAGAGGGATAAAGGTGGATTGGGCCTTGGTTGTGGGCTGTGGGGGTTATGGGTTGAGATTGGATTAGTTTAGATCCGGATGTATTGATTAAGAGTTATTTTAGGATAAAAAGGGACCAAAAGTGTAAACTTGTAAATTTCAGGGACAATTCTTGCCAAAATTGCAATTTTCTTCCAAGGACTGATTTTGTCAATTAAGAATTATCCAAGGGCTGTTTTGGGATTTTGAGCAATATCTTGGTCCAAACTTGTAATTTCTTCCCGGCCTCGGCTTTTTTAGCTCTTTTCCATTCCAAGCTCGGTTTTGTCCGTATTTGCCCCGTTTTCAATCCTTTTGTACCTAAAACACATAAAACGCATTCCAAGGATATTTGTAACAATATTTGGTCTATTTGGGTGTTTTTGGTCATTTTTTTGGGGTTTTTCGGGTATAAAATGATGAGTAAAAGGCCACTCATCAAAGAGCAAAAGGATCAGGACTCCAAAGTCATTTGGACCTGAGTTTCAATTATATTTAATTGAATTTACAAGGGATGAGGTCTCTGACCAACACTCCTATTGCTTTATTGTTGAGGATGACCCTAAAATATTTGATGATGCAATGAAGTCCCAGGATGTTGCTTTCTGGAAAGAAGCAATAAATGATGAGATGGACTCTATCATGGGCAACAATACTTAGGTGTTGGCTGATCTACCACCTGGTTGCAAACCTTTAGGTTGCAAATGGATTTTCATAAGGAAAATGAAGGTAGATGGAACTATTAAAAAGTTCAAGGCTAGACTAGTCATTCAGGGCTTTAAACAAAAGTAAGGGATTAACTACTTTGATACTTATGCCCCTGTGGCACGTATCAGTACCATAAGATTGCTGATTGCCTTGGCATCAATTCACAATCTGATTATTCATCAGATGGATGTGAAGACAGCTTTCTTGAATGGTGAATTAGATGAGGAGGTTTATATGAACCAACCTCAGGGCTTCATCATGCCTAACAATGAAAACAAGGTGTGTAAACTGATTAAGTCTCTCTATGGACTAAAACAGGCACCTAAGCAATGGCATCAAAAATTTGATGAAGTGGTTTTGTCTAGTGGTTATTTACTTAATCAGTCTAACAAATGTGTATATAGTAAATTTGATGAATCTGGTAAAGGAGTCATCATTTGTCTATATGTTGATGACATGTTAATTTTTGGCACTGACCAAAATCAAGTTGACGTGACAAATGAATTTTTGTCATCAAGGTTCTCCATGAAGGACATGAGGGGAGCTGATGTTATCCTTGGTATAAGGATCAAACATGAGAGTAAGGGAATTTCTATCACCCAGTGTCATTATATTGAGAAGGTACCGAGGAAATTCAACCACTCTATTGGGAATTAAATATTCAAGAAGTTTAATATCGGGTTCTATTCAAAGAAATACTCTAAGTATGATTCTGCTGCTAAGAGCATTTGTTACTGTTGCTAGCGTTATCGGTTCCTGCTGCTAGCGTTAACATTCTACTGCTGAGTGTTTCTGCTGCTAGTGTTATGATCCTGCTGCTAGCGTTATCATTGTTGCTGGTAATTAACTTTCTGCTGCTGAGCGGATAAGTATGAAAAGATATTATGTGTATTAAAGTCAACAATATACGGTAGATAATATCTTACCCCATGTGATCAGTCATAATGTTATATTCATAGAACAAGTTGTAAACTTAGATACAAGTTGTATCTTAATGACTGACACTCTCAAAGCAAGTGTTCGATTAGACTTAACAATATTGTAAAGATCTTTCTTGTGTTATAAAAGAAAGATCTTAGACTAGTGATAAAAATATATACGTGACATTAAGTGCTTAGAAAATAACTCTCAAGAACATAGAACAAATATCACAAGTCGTAGAAAACATAAGATTTAAGGTCTTTGTAACCCTAGTGATATTGAAGATCACTCGTATTATCTTGAATAATATTGAATCGTTTGGTGATAACATTGCATGTTCTTTGTTCTATATACACAAGCATAACTGTTCCATTTCCATAACACAAATAACCTTCTAAGTGTGATTGAGTAAATTCCGCGTACTTGATCATATTAACTCAACTTATCACATACACAAAGCAACGAAGGTTTAACCACCTTATTAGTGTATCGATCACATCCCTCATCAATTGGTATCAGAGAAAGACTGATATAGTTGATTTAGAAGAAAAAGAAATGGACGTTGAATCTATTCAGACCAATGTTGCTGCAAAAATACCCATGCTCAAACAGAATGAGTTTGAGATGTGGAGGCTAAGGATAGAACAATATTTCCAAGTGCAAGACTATGCACTTTGGGAAATTATTGAAGATGGAGACTCTTTCAAGCCTACCACCACTACATCAACTGTTGACGGCAAAGTGCTGACAACTCTGCAGATGAAGCCAAAATCTGCAGAAGAAAGAATACTGAGGAAAAATGACTTAAAGGCAAGAAGCATGTTGATGATGACCATTCCCAATGATCAACTTATGAACTTCAGCAAGTTCAAAGATGCCAAGTCATTATTTGAAGCTATTATTGCCAGATATGGTGGAAATGAAGCCACCAAGAAAACCCACAAGACACTGCTCAAGCAGCAGTTTGAAAACTTCTCCTCTACATACAATGAATCTCTTGACCATATGTTTAATAGGCTTCAGAATATTGTGAGCCAACTTGCTATTCTTGGGGTTGAAATACCTCAAGAAGATTTGAACTCAAAATTTCTGAGAAGCTTACCAGAAGAGTGGGCTATGCATGTTGTTGTCTGGAAGAACAAGCCAGACCTTGATACAATGGAGTTGATAGATTTGTATAGCAACTTTAAGATTGTGGAGCAAGATTTGAAGAAGAATTGAGGTACTAGTTCTAATACTGGGAACATGGCTTTTATGTCAACTCCTAGTACCTCAAAATCAAGTGAAGAGGTGAAAGTTGTTTATGGTGTTGGTGCTACTAGTTCATCAAGCAGTACCATGGGTATTTTAGATGAAAAGACTTGTTGTGCATTTCTTACAAGTCAAATTAATGGGTCCATGCTCACCTATGAAGACCTCCAAGAGATCAATGATGATGATCTAGAGGAAATGGATCTAAAATGGCAAATTTCTCTTCTTAGCATGAGAGCCAAGAAGTTCTATCAAAGGACGGGGAAGAAGCTCGTAATCAGCAACACTGATGCTGCTGGTTTTGATAAGTCAAAGATAGGGTGCTATAACTGCCACATGATGGGTCACTTCTCAAGAGTATGTAGAAGACCAAGGCAGCAAGATAGCAAGAACAAAGGTTTTGGAAGCACATCCAAAACAAGGGAGGTTTTTGAGCCGAACTCAAAAGCTATGGTAGCTATTTATGGGCTAGGTTTTGATTGGAGTTTCATGGCTGATGAAGAAGAAGATTCTTCACAAATGGGACTCATGGCTTTTTCTACTTCTGAGGTACAATCTCATAAAGCTTGTTCAAATGCTTGTACTGCTCTTAAAGAATTACACACTTTAATCAAACATTATGATGACCAAAAGAAAGAGCTAAGCAGAACTTTTCAAGACTTAGTAGATTATAAGTGTGGATTAGCATCAACAGAAAAGCAGATCTTATACTATAAAGAAAATGAACTTGCTTTTTCTGATGACAAAGCTCTCCTAAGACAGGACATATTCTTTAAAGATGCTGAAATTAAGCTTTTGAGAGAAGCTTTTGATAGGGTCAAAAAGGAAAATGGAAACATTCACTTGACTACACAGACACTAGAACATGCTTCTAGAGGTGTGACCAACATGATAGAATGCCAAGTGATTAATAGAGCTAAGTCAGGAGTAGGATATAAGAGTGTCCCACCTCCATACAGAGGTATCCCTAAACCCCCAGGGATTGACCTAGAGAATTCAGGTGTCCCTGAATTTCAACAACCTGAGCTACAATATGGTGTACAGCCAAAAACCAAGCTAGTTGTTGATGAACCTAAGAAAGTAAGTGAAAGTTTAAGTAAAACTTTACTTCCTGAGGACAAGGTGTCCTCTGATAGAAGATCAGATAGTGTAGTCATTGAAGACTGGGTATCTGATGATGAAGAAGATGAACAGGTTATGTCTAAACCTGAAGTCGTTAAGAAAGCAGGAACAAGGGTTCCTAAAGTGATCAAAAAGGATACTGTTAAGCCTAGTTCAAACATTAAACATGTTAGGCAACCAGTTAAATATTGTGAACAATATAGATCCACTAGCAAGCCCAGAGGTAACCAAAGAAATTGGAATGGCCTCAAGTCTAACCAATTAGGTGATGATTTTTTCTTTTATAATAAAGCTTGTTACACATGTGGTAGTTTTGATCATCTTGCAGCTTTCTGTAACAAATGGGTATCTGGGTATGAAAACAATAGAGTGAACTTCAAAAGGCAAACTCCTCAAACTCACTTTCACTCTAAGTCTAAGAGAACAAAACCCAGAGTAGTTACCAAAGCAGTTGTCAAAGCAATTTCTACTGCTAGACCATTCATGACTGTTAACCCAAGACCAACAGTTAAAAATGCAAAATCTTTTTATACAAATGCATCAAAGACTATTCCAAGGCCCATTCAAACAAAAGCAGTGGTCCCAAAACAAGTTTGGAAAATTAAGGGAACAATTACAAAGCTAGCAGTTTCTGCTGCTAAGCATGTAATTCATTCTGCTGCTAGGGAAAACAGGGAATATGCTGTTAAGGCCTCAGCATGTTGGATTCTTAAATCCAATGTTGCATCAACTGTTCTTAAGAGATTAAATTTCATTGATGCAAGAGGCAGATCCAAGTCAGTAATGGCTTGGGTCCCCAAAAGAAACTAATACTTCTCATTTATGTGCAGGAACATTCAATTGATCAACAAGAGGATCAAGGATACTCAGATAGTGGATGTTCTAGGCACATGACAGGCAACAAGTCTTATCTCTCATATTTTCAATCAATAGATGGAGGCTATGTTACCTTTGGAGGAGTTGTTGGTGGTAAAATTTCCGGTAAAGGTACAATCAAAACTGGAAATTTAGATTTTGAAGATGTGTACTATGTACAAGAGCTAAATTATAATCTTTTTAGTGTCTCACAAATGTGTGACAAAAAGAACAAAGTTCTTTTCTGTGACACTGAATGTCTTGTACTTTCTCCTGATTTTAAGATGCCTGATGAAAGTCAAGTGCTTCTTAAAATTCCTAGAAAGGGCAATATGTACAGTGTAGACATGAAGAACATTGTTCCTACAAAGACTTTAACTTGTCTTGTTGCAAAGGCCACATTGGATGAATCAATGTTATGGCATAGGAGGCTTGGTCATATTAACTTCAAAACCATAAATCAGATTGTTAAGAATGGTTTGGTAAGAGGTTTACCTCAAAAACGATTTGAAAATGATCAAACATGCATTGCTTGTCTTAAAGGAAAACAACACAAAGCCACTTGTAAGCCCAAGCTGTTTAACTCTATCAATCAATCATTGTTTATGCTTCATATGGACTTGTTTGGTCCTACAAATGTTAGAAGTATGCAACATAAGAGATATTGTCTAGTTATTACTGATGACTATAGTAGATTTACATGGGTTTTCTTTTTAGCTACTAAGGATGAGACACCTAGCATCCTTAAGACTTTCATTACTGAGATAGAAAACCTAGTAGACAAAAGAGTAAAAGTCATTAGATTTGATAATAGGACAGAGTTCAAAAATAGAGTTATGGATGAATTCTGCAAAGAAAAGGGTTTTAGGAGAGAATTTAGTGTTGCTAGAACTCCACAACAGAATGGAGTTGCTGAAAGGAAAAATAGAACACTAATAGAAGCTGCTAGAACTATGTTAGATGATTCTAAGCTACCTATAACTTTTTGGGCTGAAGCAGTCAACACTGCTTGCTATGTCCAAAATAGAGTTTTAGCTGTTAAGCCCCACAATAAGACATCATATGAACTTTTTAGATGTAGAACTCCTGCAATAGGATTTCTTAGACCTTTTGGATGTCGTGTGACAATTCTCAATACCTTAGACCATCTTGAAAAGTTTGATGGCAAAGCAGATGAAGGTTTCTTAGTTGGATATTCTCTCAATAGCAAAGCATTTAGAGTATACAACTTAAGAACTAAGAAAGTAGAAGAAAACCTACATGTGGAATTTTTAGAGCATAAATCCAATGTATTAGGTGAAGGTCCTAATTGGCTATTTGATCTAGAGTCATGATTCGTTAAAACCAACACATATTTTTCTCCAAGGATTTACAAAGGAAATATGTAAACCCGAGTCGTTTCCCCAACGAAGGTTGAATGGAATTTGTGAAATCAGGATCGTGAAGCGTGTTTTGAATAGTAAAAAGGATGAGATTTTGGATTTATGAACTAAAATTATGAAATATTACTGGAAACAATTAATATAACTAAGGCAAAGATTAATATAAAATGCTTAAGGCCAAAAACGTAAAGAAAATCTAATAACTTGCTTAAACCAGGAAACACCCGAGCCTAAAACGTCAAATGTTAGAAATTTAAACTCTACGGGTACAAATCTATTTTTTCTAGGATCTATATGACAAAAGAAAATTTTAGAAAAAAGATTTATATTTTTCTGATTTTTATATTTTTTATTATGAATTAAAAAATGAATTAATCTAATTAAATTATTAAAAATATTAAACCTATTCAGAAAAATCTAAAACTTTGCTGGAAATTATTTTAAAACACACTGAAGCTAGGAAAAATAACAAGACAGTCACAACTTATTGGAATAAGCTGTTTGTAAGCAAAACAGTCCTAATTAGGCAAAAAAGGAAAAGAAGCTTAAAAGAAATGTTGGGAATTAAATATTCTGAAGTTAGAGTATAGGAAAATACTTTAAGAAGAAGGTACTGCTGGTTCATGATCAAGGTACTGCTAGTACATCAAGGTACTGCTAGTACATCAAGGTACTGCTGGTAGAGAATGGTACTGCTGATCAGTGAGTCATAGAGCTGCTACAAGGATAAGATCGAAGAAGATATTATTTGTATGAGTCACTCTTATGCAAAAGTAATATCTAGATATATTCTCAGTCAACAAGTTGATGCATGTGCTTGCATTAATTCATTTGAACAACTTGAGAGATATAAACTTCCATACGCTAGCTCGACTTGATCTTTTGTAAGACAAGTGTTGATTAGACTTAAAGTAATATTGTAAGAGATCTCTTGGACTATAAAAGAGATCTTAGATTAGTGATTATGTACATGTGAAAATATACGAACTCATATCTGTTAAGACATAGAACAAACAAAATCATATATCACAAATCTAGAAACATAAAGATTCAAGGTCTTTGTAACCCTAGTGATAAACACAAGATCACTCGTATTATTTTGAATAATATTGAATCGTTTAGTGATAAACTTTCTTTGTTCATTGTTAAGTAACAAACATAATTCTTCCATTTCCATAACATACATAACCTTCTAAGTGTGATTAAGTAAATTCCGCGTACTTAATCATATAAACTCAATATATCATTACACACAAAGTATACAAGGTTTAACCACCTTAACCGTGTGTCGAATTCCTCTCAGTTGGTATCAAAGCTCAGGCTGATATTATTGAATTAGAAGAAACAGAAATGGATGCACATGATGCTCAAACAAATGTTGCTGCAAAGTTGCCCATGATCAAACCAAATGAGTTTGAGTTATGGAGGATGAGAATTGAGCAATATTTCATGGTCCAAGATTACACTCTTTGGGATATCATTATATATGGTGATTCTTTTTCACCAAGCTATTCAGATGTTGTCCTAGAAGGTAAAACAATTAGGAAAAGAAATACTGGACCAGTGTCAAATGAAGAGAAGATACTAAAGAGAAATGATCAGAAAGCAAGAAATTTGTTGCTTATGACCATTCCTAGTGAGCAGATGCTATCATTTAACAAGTATCTTGATGCAAAAACTCTTTTTGAAGAGATTTGTGCATATTTTGGTGGTAATGAAACTACCAAAAAGACACAGAAGACACTACTAAAGCAACAATTTGAAAACTTTACTGCTTTTAGTAATGAGTCTCTTGATAAGCTATTCTCAAGACTACACAAGCTTGTCAGTCAGTTGGCTGTGTTGGGTGTTGAGACAGAGAAGGAAGATCTCAACATGAAGTTTTTGAGAAGTCTACCTGATGAGTTCCATACTCATGTTATTGTCTGGATGAACAAACCAGACATTGAAACAATGAAGCTCAATGATTTGTACAACAACTTCAAAATTGTTGAACAAAGTCTTAAAAAGTCTGGAATTTATGGTACTAGTTCTGGGAATGTGGCACTTTTGTCATCTCCTAGTATTGGTAAGTCTGAAAAGGTAGAAGAAGTTGAAAGTGTTTCTAATGCTACTTATAGCGGTCCTTCTACTAGTTCACAAAAGACTGTTGCAGGACTTGGTGATCCAGCATTCTATGTATTCATGTCTAGTCAATCTAGTGGTTCTCCTCTAAATCATGAAGACCTTGAGCAGGTTGATGGTGATGATTTGGAAGAGATGGACATCAAATGGCAGGTTGCTTTGCTCAGCATGAGGGCCAAGAAGCATTGGCAGAGAACTGGGAAGCAAATTACCATAAATGGTAATGACACTGCTGGGTTTGACAAGAAGAAAGTGGAGTGTTTCAACTGTCATAGGTTGGGACACTTTGCTAAGGAGTGTAGAAGCCCAAGGAAGCAAGAAAATAGAAACACATGGTATAAGCAAGATAGGAGAAAGGAAGTTACTGTTGAAGAGCCAAAGGCTATGTTGGCTATTGATGGTATTGGTTATGATTGGAGCTCTATGGCTATTGAAGAGGAAGCACCACCAAATGCTGCTCTTGTGGCCAATGAATTTGCTCTAATGGCTCATTCTGATTCAGAGGTAAATTCTATTCAAAATTGTACTAAATCATGTCCTAATCTTAAAGCTTATGAAGACCTTAGTAAAAGATTTGATGCTCATAGAGCAGAGCTAATTGATACTCTTTTTAATTTAGCTAATCACAAAAGAGGTCTAGGTGTTGTAGAAAAACAAGTCTTACATTTTAAAAGTAATGAATCTAATTTTACTAATGACATCAATATACTAAAAAATGACATTAAGATCAGAGATGAGTGTATTGTTGAGTTGAATGATTCATTAGCTAAACACAAAAATGAAAGAGAAAATGTTAAGATATCTGTGGATGTTTTGGCTCATGCCTCAGATGGATTCAATAAGCTTTGGGAAGCTCAAGTAATTGATAAGGTTAATTCTGGTGTTGGATTTAAGTCTGTCCCCCCACCATACAGAGGTGTTCATTCACCTCCAGGTATTGATTTAGCACACACAGGATTAGCTGAGTTTCAAGAACCAATCATGGAATATGGTTCTAAGGCCACTAAGAGTCCTAAGATAGAAAAGGTAAGTAAAAGTTTAGATAAAACTTTATCTTATCAGGACAAGTTGTCCTTTGTTAAGAAAGGAGATGCTATAGTTGTTGAAGATTGTACAACTGATAGTGATGATGATGAAGAAGAACAGGTTATGTCTAAACCTGTATTGGTTAAGAAAGTAGGAACAAGTGTTCCTAAGATAGTCAATCACAACACTAACAGGCCTAAGTCAAATGTTAAGACTGTTAGGAAACCAGATAGATATTGTGAACAATATAGAACTACAAACAAGCCCAGAGGTAACCAAAGGAATTGGAACAACCTCAAGTCTAACCAATTAGGTGATGACTTTGCTTTTTACAACAAAGCTTGTTATACATGTGGTAGTTTTGACCATCTTGCAGCTTTCTGCAACCAATGGGTAACTGGGTATGAAAACACTAGGGTGAACTACAAAAGGAAAACTCCTAAAACTCACTTTCACTCTAACACTCATAGAACAAAGCCCAGAACAGTCTCAAACAAGTCTGGACCAAAAGGTCCTGATAGACAAAAAGGTCCTGCTAATACATACAAAAAGGTACTGCCAGTACAAATAAAAGGTACGGGTAGAACAAAAGGTACTGTTAGACCTTTGATGACTGTTAACCCAAAATCAACAGCTAAGGATACAAAAACAACTTTAAAACATGCATCTACAACTGTTCTAAGGCCCATTCAAACAAAAGTAGTGGTCCACAAACAAATTTGGAGACCAAAGGGTGTGACTTCAAAGCTAGCAGTCACTTCTGCTAAGCATGTTATTCACTCTGCTGCTAAGGGTAATAGGGCAAATGCTGTTAAGGCCTCAGCATGTTGGATTCTTAAATCCAATGTTGCATCAATTGTCCTTAAAAGATTAAATTACATTGATGCAAGAGGCAGATCCAAGTCAGTAATGGCTTGGATCCCCAAAGAAAACTAACACTCTTATTTGTGTGCAGGAACATTCAACTGATAAACAAGAAGATCAAGGATACTCAGATAGTGGATGTTCAAGGCACATGACAGGCAACATGTCTTATCTTTCAGATTTTGAAGCTTTCAATGGAGGATATGTTACCTTTGGAGGTGGTTTTCGTGGCAAAATTTCTGGTAAAGGTACAATCAAAACCGGAAATTTAGATTTTGAAGATGTGTACTATGTACAAGAGCTAAAGTATAATCTTTTTAGTGTCTCACAAATGTGTGACAAAAAGAACAATGTCCTTTTTACTGACACTGAATGTCTTGTTCTATCTAAGGATTTTAAGATGCCTGATGAAAATCAAGTGCTTCTTAGAATTCCTAGAAAGGCCAATATGTATAGTGTTGGTATGAAGAACATTATTCCTAAAAAGGATTTAACTTGTCTTGTTGCAAAGGCCACATTGGATGAATCAATGTTATGGCATAGAAGGCTTGGTCATATTAATTTCAAAACCATAAATAAAATTGTTAAGAATGGTTTGGTAAGAGGTTTACCTCACAAAAGATTTGAAAATGATCAAACATGCATTGCTTGTCTAAAAGGCAAACAACACAAAGCCACTTGTAAGCCCAAGATTTTTAACTCTATCAATCAGTCATTGTTTATGCTTCATATGGACTTATTTGGGCCTGTTTCAGTAAGGAGTATGCAACATAAGAAATATTGTCTTGTTATAACTGATGACTATAGCAGATTTACATGGGTTTTCTTTTTAGTGTCTAAAGATGAAACATCAAGCACTCTTAAGACTTTCATAACAGAAATAGAAAACCTAGTAAGCAAGAAAGTAAAGGTCATTAGGTGTGATAATGGAACATAATTCAAAAATAGAGTTATGGATGATTTCTGCAAAGAAAAAGGTATTAGGAGAGAATATAGTGTTGCTAGAACACCACAACAGAATGGTGTGGCTGAAAGAAAGAATAGAACACTAATTGAAGCTGCTAGAACAATGTTAGCTGATTCTAAGCTACCTATAATCTTTTGGGCAGAGGCAATCAACACTGCTTGCTATGTTCAAAATAGAGTTTTACTTGTGCAGCCTCACAATAAGACATCATATGAACTCTTTAATGGTAGAACTCCTGCAATAGGATTTCTTAGACCTTTTGGATGTCATGTGACAATTCTCAATACCTTAGACCATTTAGGAAAATTTGATGGTAAAGCAGATGAATGTTTCTTAGTTGGATATTCTCTTGTTAGCAAAGCTTTTAGAGTCTACAACTTAAGAACTGAGAAAGTACAAGAAGAACTACATGTGGAGTTTCTTGAAAACAAATCCAATGTAGTAGGCCAAGGACCAAAATGGATATTTGATCTTGAGTATCTAACAAATTCTATGAATTATATACCTTTTGTTGCAGAAACTAATAATTTTTCAGGTTCACAAGCAACAAATGAGGTGGAGTTAGATAAAGATCAATCTGATGGCACAATGCCAATATGGTCAAGTGCAAGTGTGGAATCAACTTCAACAAATGATGTATCTTCTTCTAGTAAAGCTAAAGGAGATGTTGAAGATGAGCACAAGGATGATGGAACAAAGGAACAACTCAATATTTCAAATATTGATGGTACTGCTGACACAGAGCAAGGTACTGCTCGTATCTATAAAGGTACTGCTAGTACATTTGGAGGTACGGCTAGTTCATTTGAAGATACTGCTGGTCCTTCAAATTCAAGAGAAGCAGAGTTCCAAGAAGATGAAGTGGATTTAAGTAATCTTCCACCATCTTATCAAGTTCCTTCTACACCACACACAAGGATTCACAAAGTTCACTCCCTGGATAATGTGATTGGAGATGTACAATCTGGTGTGAAGACAAGAAGACAACTGGTCTCTTCTAACCAACAAGGGATTCTTGATGCTCTTTATGCTTCAAAACAGCATGAGGTTTCAAACTCTTGCCTATTTGTATGTTTTCTCTCTCAAAAGGAACCAAAGAACATTCTTACAGCCCTAGATGATTCAAGCTGGGTAGAGGCTATGCAAGAAGAGCTTCTTCAGTTCAAGATTCAAAAAGTTTGGGTGCTAGTTGATTTACCTAGGAATGAAAAGGTGATTGGCACTAGATGGGTTTTTAAGAACAAAAGGGATGAAAGAGGGATAGTTATTAGAAATAAGGCTAGATTAGTAGCCCAAGGGTACACACAAGAAGAAGGGATAGATTATGATGAAGTTTATGCTCCAGTATCAAGGATTGAGGAAATTAGGCTGTTTCTAGCTTATGCTTCATTTTTAGGCTTCACAGTCTACTAAATGGATGTCAAGAGTGCATTTTTATATGGTACAATTGGAGAAGAGGTGTATGTTTCACAACCTCCAGGCTTCATTGACCCTGACCATCCAAACAAAGTGTAAAGAGTAATGAAAGCTCTATATGGCCTACATCAGGCACCAAGAGCTTGGTATGCAAAACTTGCTTCCTACTTATTAGAAAATGGATTTCAAAGAGGAAAGATTGATCAGACACTTTTCATCAAACAACACAAGAAGGATCTTCTGTTAGTGCAGGTGTATGTGGATGACATTATCTTTGGATCTACAAGGAAGGAAATGTGTTTAGAATTCGAGAAGCTTATGCATGATAAGTTTCAGATGAGTTCTATGGGAGAACTCACATTCTTTTTGGGTTTGCAAATTAAACAATCATCTGAAGGCATTTTTATCTCTCAAGATAAATATGTTGCAGAAATTCTTCGAAAGTTTCAATTTGCTGATTCAAAAATGGCAAGCACACCAATGGACTCTGAGAAGCACCTTCTGAAAGATGAAGATGGAGAGAATGTAGATGTACACACTTACAGATCTATGATAGGCTCTTTGATGTATCTTACATCATCTAGACCTGACATCATGTTCCCTGTTTGTGTTTGTGCAAGATTTCAAGTAACTCCAAAGGTTTCTCATTTAACTGCAGTCAAGAGAATTTTTAGATATCTCAAAGGACAACCAAGGTTGGGTATATGGTATTCTAGAGACTCTCCTTTTGACTTGGTAGCATTTTCGGATAGTGATTATGCTGGTGCTAGCTTGGACAGAAAGTCAACAACTGGAGGATGTCAATTCCTTGGATGTAGACTTGTCTCATGGCAGTGTAAGAAGCAAACAAGTGTGGCAAATTCAACAACTGAAGCTGAATATATAGCTGCTGCAAGTTGCTGTGCTCAAGTCTTATGGCTTCAAAACCAACTTCTTGACTATGGGTACAATTTCTTAAACACTGTTATTCATATTGATAATAGTAGTACAATTTGTATTATTAAAAATCCAGTGCAACATTCTAAAACAAAACACATTGAAATTAGACATCACTTTATTAGAGATTGCAATGAGAAAAGATTAATTCAAGTAATGAAGATTGCTTCAGAATACAATTTTGCAGATCTACTTACAAAAGCTTTTGATGTTGGAAGATTTGAGTACTTGGTAGCAAGTATTGGAATGCTTAATCTTTAAATTTTTCAAATGATGTGTTTATGTAAATAAATTTCTGTTGGTACTGCTGGATTTATAAGGTATTGCTAATATATCAAAAATGTAAATTGTGTTATTCATACAGTTGGTTCTATGCTTATTCTAATGCAAGACAAGAACTTTGTACATTGTTCTTTTGGTTTTAGACTAACTATTTCAGGTATGAATATGTGAACACAAAGGAAATTTCAAGTGAAATGGGAGCAGAAGAATGCTTATCCAATTGCTAACATAGTAGGTTTATGATGGACTGAGTTTAGGAATTTAAACTCCTTAAAACTTCTTTCTTGAAACCTAGTTATGATATTTCACATTGAATTGATGACTTAGTTGATCAGATAGTAACTGATGCAACTCACTTTCTATCATTTTATACTTTCAAGTATAATGAGTAAGTCTAAGGACATCTGATAGAAAGAACAGCTAGTGAAAGTGAATCTAACACTTGTGTTAGAGGCAACAATTGCTATGAGCTGGAAACCCTGTCAAGAAAATCTTTTGAATAGATTTATCTTTACACGGGCAGTTATTTATAACTGAAAAACATTGGTTCTCACACAACCAGAGGTTGCTTTAAACCAAAATTTTGATTAAGTGTCTGTTACACACTTAATCCTTTCAAAATGGTTGGAAGTAGTATGATTTTTCAATTCTAAAATCATGAACATACTGCTAAGTCAAATAATTTCTTAAACAAGGATTTTCAAGAGATTCACAAAAACCATCCATTGATGGATCATGAATCGAAATGTCCATTGATTCACCTCTCATAGGAGTTAACACACCTAGAAGTGATGAGGACAGCAACTTAAACTTTTAAGGAATTGATGGCTTCATGTACAATATTGTCTGACAACAAGTTCACATTGATAGATCAGTCAAAGGTACATAGTGAGATCTTCCAAACAAGGGGAGGAAACAAAAGTTATTTGCTTCAGGGGAGGTTACAATCTCAGGGAAGGAAATAATTGCCCAGTAAAGGAAGAATAATCCAATAAAAGGAAGGAGAAGATAAGAGCATACAAGATGATGACATAGAGGTTGAAAATGACAAGAATAAATCATATATCTAGAAGGGATGAAGCATTCCTAAAGGAGAAAGTTCTATCTAGATCAAACGAAGGAAAGTTTCAATTCAGTTCATTATGTTTGTTTATCACTTGCAAAGGCATGCTGATAGATGATTTCACTTGTTGAAATCATTGCCTCTTACAATTCCTCCATCCAATGAAATTGCACCATCTTTTGGTACAATGTTTTGATATTGCTGAAGTCAAAGAAGAACAAAGCAGATCAGTTCAGAATAAGAAGAATAGTTCAGATTCATGAAGTGTTTGAAAGATCTTCTCAAGTCTAGGGATGGCAAAAAAACCCGAACCCGACGGGGAAACCCGAAACCCGAACTAATTGGGGCGGGGCGGGGCATGCTAATCGGGTTACGGGGCGGGTTTGGGGATTAAACGGGGATTTTAATCGGGTTTGGGGCGGGGAGCGGGGAATCCTCGCCCCGCCCCGCCCCACCCGATTAATATATACACATATACAAATATATCTATACTTATATAGTATTTTGTTAGTATTTACATAATAAAAAAATATTATTCTAATATTGTTAGTTTTTTTATATATGTAAGAATGCAAAATTTTGATTATACAAACTGGTTTAGTATCATATCGTTAAGTTTTAATTTTTGACGGTATAATTTATCATTATTTATGTATAATACCATCATTGAAAACTTAATAATAATTGTTTGTAATTGATTATTAATAGGTTCGTTATTGCTAACGGTCTAAAAATAACAATAAATGTGAAATGATGCGGCTTTTTTCGAGAATTGCACCCAAATAGGACATCCCGATAAGATCCTCGATTAATACGGGGCGGGTTTGGGGGACCATCACGCCCCAACGGGGCGCCCCGATAGGGATCGGGGCGGGTTTGGGGAGAACACTGGTAATCGGGTTTGGGGATGGGGATGGCCGCCCCGCCCCAAACCCGCCATGTTGCCATCCCTACTCAAGTCCTTATTTAATTCAGAAAACATGTTTGAAATGATTCACATGTTTAGGGGAGGATTGTTGGGAATTAAATATTCTGAAGTTAGAGTATAGGAAAATACTTTAAGAAGAAGGTACTGCTGGTTCATGATCAAGGTACTGCTAGTACATCAAGGTACTGCTAGTACATCAAGGTACTGCTAGTTCAAGTAGAAGGTACTGCTGGTAGAGAATGGTACTGCTGATCAGTGAGTCATAGAGCTGCTACAAGGATAAGATCGAAGAAGATATTATTTGTATGAGTCACTCTTATGCAAAAATAATATCTAGATATATTCTCAGTCAACAAGTTGATGCATGTGCTTGCATTAATTCATTTGAACAACTTGAGAGATATAAACTTCCATACGCTAGCTCGACTTGATCTTTTGTAAGACAAGTGTTGATTAGACTTAAAGTAATATTGTAAGAGATCTCTTGGACTATAAAAGAGATCTTAGATTAGTGATTATGTACATGTGAAAATATACGAACTCATATCTGTTAAGACATAGAACAAACAAAATCATATATCACAAATCTAGAAACATAAAGATTCAAGGTCTTTGTAACCCTAGTGATAAACACAAGATCACTCGTATTATTTTGAATAATATTGAATCGTTTAGTGATAAACTTTCTTTGTTCATTGTTAAGTAACAAACATAATTCTTCCATTTCCATAACATACATAACCTTCTAAGTGTGATTAAGTAAATTCCGCGTACTTAATCATATAAACTCAATATATCATTACACACAAAGTATACAAGGTTTAACCACCTTAACCGTGTGTCGAATTCCTCTCAAGAAATAAAGTGGAGAGCTATTACTGAAAAAGGCCCAAGGGCAGTTGGTTAAACGTGTGGGTGTTGAGGCATTGTGTGGCTAGAGGTCCCAGGTTCCAACCTGGCCTCTATCCTTTTTGTAAAACTATTTTTTTTTTCTTTTAACAAACTTAAAAAGCACTTATAAATAAGCAATATTAACAAAACAACTATTTTTACAAACTGAGAATAAGCTAAGATTAAGCAAAAAGGAAACAGAGCAGTTAGCTGAAAGGGATGAAATGAGCTAAGGGCTATTACTAAAAAGCTGATAAGCTAGTGTGAGCTAAACTAAAAGTGAAATAAGCTAACATACTAAGGATAATCTATAAAAAGACAAGGGAAATGAAATAAGCTGAATTAATAAGCTGAAGAAGAACTGAGAACCAAAGTAGCCATAGGCTACTGATATGCAGGCTTGATCAGCCCAACTGGGTGATTTGCAGACCAAATTTAAGCAACTAGAAAAGCTCTAGAATCCCAATTAAGCCCAGAATCCTCAAGTCAGTACTACAAGCTACTCATAAAAACAAAAATCAGACAATAAGCATAAGATCATAAGCCGAAAATAAGCTGAGAAAAGGGGCTAGAAAACATGCAAGCTGCAAAAAGAAAATGCAGGGTTTATTACAGTTGGACAAATGATACTCAAATCCTATTGAAATGATAGCAACTTAAGATAATCAACTAGACTTAACTGAATTGAATAGAAAATACCCAAAACTATTAGAGAAACAGCTTATAGCAATAATAAGCTGTTTAGATCAAAAATTGATCTTAATCCTACAGTGACTGAACCATAACCATAAAAACATCCAAATAGGCTCTAATTTCAACTCAAACAGCTTACATAAGCTAAACTAGGGGAGATCAACACTGACCCAAGGGCACATGAACAGTGGGTGCAAGTTTGACCCATTTTGACCTGTTGACCCAAACAGTCCTTTATGGGACTGTTTGCTATCAATAATGTGATTTGAGACACTAAATTGAAAGACAAAGCATACATAAGCTAAACTAAGCTATTACTAATCAAATAAGGTAAATAAAGACAGCAGATAAGCACAGGCATAAGCAATAAGCAATTTGACTATCGTTGACTTTAGGCAAAATTTTGAAATTATCACTGAATGAAGATTAAACTAGGATTTCAATAAAACCAAAAGAGTACAATGTTTATAAAAGTTAACTAATACTGAAATGTAGATTACAATAATTTCAGAAAACAGAAATTAAACTTAATTTACACTACGAATGGTCTAAAAGCAGGGACAACTCTATCTTGGTGTCTTCATTCCCTTAAATAGACATCCAAAAAGCTTCTATGATCACTCCTGATCAAATCCCACCATTGGTTTGGCTTGGATATCATCTCAGCCGTTAACTTCAGTTTTGGCGCCAAAAGTAAAACCACTTGGATATCCACTGGGCTTGTTAACTTGTGAGGGGTGGGAAAGCATTAAATGTTTTTTTTGGACTGTTAGGGAGTGTAGAGGGGGGAAGATGCAGGGATAAGGTGGTATTGCAGAGAAAATGGTGGGTGAGGGTGGTTTTAGTTTGGCGGTAAGGGAAGGAGATAAGGGGTTTGACTGGGGTCAAACCTGGTATTGTTTAAATAAAAGAGTTGGGTCGGGTTGGGTATTTTATGGGATTGGGCTTGGGGTGTATTGGTGGGCTGGGGTTGTAGCTGGGTTTAATTTTTAGGATAGAATTGGTTGGTTAGTTTAGGATTAGATTTAGGTTTAGTGTTAACTTTAGGGACTAACTTTTCCAAATCTGAAAATCCAGGGACTAATTCAGCCAATTCTGAAAATTATCTCCAAGGACCAATCTTGATATTTTGATATTCTTGGATGTTGACTTTTGACAACTCAAGCATAAATGTGATCCAAAATAGAAATTCCTTTCCCGGCCTCCGCTTTTCTTGATCTTCTAATCTCGTGCTTGGTTTTGTCTGTTTTTGCCTCGTTTTCAATCCTTTGGTACCTGAAACATATAAAACACAAACCAAGGATATCTGTAATATAATTTGGGTGTTTTTTGTCATTTTTGTGTCTTTTATGGGTATAAAATGATGAGTATTTACACACTCATCAATCCCCCACACTAAGTTATTGCTAGTCCCTAGCAATCCGATCATATAAAGTAATGAAAGGATCAAAAGAATACCAAGCATACCCCGTTTTGATTTTTTTTATATAATGCAAGAAATTTAAACTTAGAACAAAATATATAACACGCTTGATTTCTAAAAATGGTATCATGGAACGGGATTCACACAAACTGGGTGTCTCCAGGGAATTGTAATCGTCATCCTCTTTTTTATACTCCCAACTAAGCTTAAACTCAATGTGCAAATGCTTTTGTAAAATGCTAACACTACTTATACTAATAATCTATGTAAGCCGAAACTTAACTTTTCACTCCCGCATATATCCAAGTTAGGTGACTGTGCTTGATTTTCAAAATTTTGATCACATGAAGTCTAGACACTTAGGTGTCAGGCATAGCATGATTCGTGAGCTCATCATGAATGGGGTGGTATCTATAGAGTTTGTTAGATCTCAACAAAACTTAGCTGATCACTTGACGAAGGGATTGGCTAGAGACTTGGTTATAAAGTCTGCTAAAGGGATGGGTTTAAAGTCCAACTTAGTCACTGAATGCTAAGACACCCAACTCCCTCCAAAAGGAAACTTGGGAGCTGAGTTCAATGTGAAAGCTGAACATTCAGTGGACTGTAGCACATGTTTTATAAACATCCCAAGGTTGTGCTTGGAACCTGCTGGAAAGGAGGATGAAGTCTTTACTTCTTAATGGTTAATTTCTTTGAAAAAGTGCATGGCATGAGCATGAATAAAGAGGAACCACCTATGTGAATGTTGAAGTTTTGCCGCTTCAGGGAGCTTTGGACTTTTGGCTCTTACAACATTTATGAATTGGATATGGACACATGGCTTGTAAAGTGTCAGGAGTGTTTAAGTGTTTGAAAACTTGTGTGTATTTTATCTTCAGGTATTCAAATGTGTTGAAGGGTTCAATTCTTAGAACACCCTGATTCTCAAATATTTGAACGTGTAATGTACTAAGATGAAAATTCAATCTTCAGGACATTTTTGTTTATGCACATGTTTTGTTTAATGTTTAATTTTCATGCAAAGGAAGTGAACTAAATTTGGGGAGGATTGTTGAAAAATTTAGTGCACTTGAGGGATCAGTTCACACCTAGTAATGGGTCAGGAGGTACGGAGTGTACACCCATCAGGTCCCTGACTACCCTAACTCAAATAGTGGGTAAGAATAACTCATCAGAAGGTTTAATCCTTCACTGAGTTACTACTGCTAATACTGAGTTACTACTGCTAGTACTGCTAGTGCTGAGTTAGTACTGCTGGTGCAGAGTTAGTACTGCTGGTATAAGTATGTAACTACTCTGACCTATTCAAGTGCCAGTTAAAACTGCCTTTATGACCACATTTAATTGGTCATGTAACCACTATTGGCTATAACGGGGATAATTATGAGGCGATTAATGAGCCGATTAATCCTCATAATTCCATTTGACTAGCTATGAGTATTCTGCTATAAATAGGAAGATCAAATCATGCATGAATGATATATATAGAGAATATAAACACTTGGATGCGATAGGGTTATTGATTTGTGCCTAAATCATTAACATACATTTGGTCTTATCCCAAGTAAATATTCATGATACCCAGGCATTAGGGTCGAATAGTTTACTTTGAAAAGTGATAACACGATTCCAAGTGATATTCGGTAACCATTATTGGTACGTAGTTAGGTTATTGATTATCTTTACCCTGTTCTGGGCCAATTCCACCAACATGATCAGTTTGTAATTTTACTTCATGATTGTGACTTGATAAAAAAAAGTCTATGCTATGATTGTTTATGTTCATTTCAAGGTTTATTTCGCATCAATTAAGGTATATATTGTCCATGCATGCTAAAGCAAATCCGTTATTCTTCATCCAATCGTCCTACAAGACCAAGCAACTTGGATAAATGAAATATGTCATCAATTATTAATGTGTTAATAATTAAAGAGTAAACTCCAAAATACATCCATATGGTTTACGCAAATTCGCACTATATATCCCTCTCGCAAAAGTTTCAACAAATACATCACTCCGTTAGTAAAAGTTAACCTATATACATCCCTCCGTTAAAATAAGGACAAACGGCACGAATTATTTCTCCATTATCTCCTAACGAGATAGAAAATATATACACCGTTAGTCCTCTGGGTTAATTGTATTTGCACCATTAGTCTTTTTTTTACGTTTTCGTCCGTTTTTTTTATGTTTATGTCTGTTTTTTTACGTTTTCGTCCGTTTTTTTTACGTTTTCTTTAGTTTTTTTACGTTTCCGTCCGTTTTTTTACAATTTTGTCCTTTTTTTTTAAGTTTTCGTCCGTTTTTTACGTTTTCGTCCGCCTTTTTACGTTTTCATCCGTTTTTTAAGTTTTCGCTCAATTTTTTTCGTTTTCGTCCGTTTTTAACATTTTTGCCCTTTTTTTTACGTTTTCGTCCGTTTTTTATGTTTTCGTTGGTTTTTTTTAACGTTTTTGTCCATTTTTTTATTTTTTACGTTTTCATCCGTTTTTTTACGTTTGCATCCTTGTTTTACGTTTTCATTCATTTTTTTTACGTTTTCGTCCGCTTTTTTATGTTTTCGTCCGTTTTTTAAGTTTTCGTCCGTTTTTGTCTGTTTTTTTACATTTTCGTATGTTTTTTATAATGATTTTGTCCATTTTTTTTACGTTTTCCTCCGTTTTTTTATGTTTTTGTTCGTAAAAACGCAGATGGATATATGTGCACTTTTGGATGTGAGGGTTTTAATTATAGCATAAAGTTTGTTCCTCCCTAAAAGAAGATAGAGTTAGACCAAAACGAAAAACGAAATTATAGTTTACATATAATCTATTGTCTTACATGTGTGAAATCAAATGAAAGAACTTTCTGAGAGGGAAAAGTATAGTATCCTTTTATGTATTGATTTTCTTAAACAATATAACGTAAAAATAGATATATAGTTACATAGTCAAAACCTCTAAAAGGTAAAAAAGGCCTCGATATATCCTTCGACTAAAAAGGCTTCATATTTGCCTAATCTTTAAATATAACTTTCTAAAACAAGTTAATACAACATAAGAGTGAGACAAGATTAAACAAGATCTCAAGTTTGTATCTCAAAACGTACAAAAGCAGATGAAAACGTAAAAAAAAAATTGGACGAAAACGTAAAAAATGGACGAAAATGTAAAAAAAAGGAACAAAAACGTAAAAAACAGACGAAAACGTAAAAAAACATACGAAAATATAAAAAATGGACGAAAACGTTAAAAAACGGACGGAAACGTAAAAAAGCGGACTAAAACATAAAAAAGCAAACGAAAACGTAAAAAAAAAGCCAAAAATATATAAAAAAACGGACGAAAACATAAAAAGAACAGACAAAAACGTAAAAAAAGGGACGAAAATGTAAAAAAGCGGACTAAAACATAAAAAAGCAGATGAAAACGTAAAAAAATGGACGAAAACGTACAAAACAGACGAATACGTAAAAAAACTGACGAAAACGTAAAAAAAAACGGACGAAAACGTAAAAAAAACCGATGAAAACGTAAAAAAAACGGACAGAAACGAAAAAAACATTCGAAAACTTAAAAAAAGGACTAACGGTGCAAATACAGTTAACCCAGAGGACTAATGGTGTAAATATTTTTCTATCTCGTTCGGAGATAACGGAGAACTAATTTGCGCCGTTTATCCTTATTTTAACGGAGGGATGTATATAGGTTAACTTTTACTAACGGAGTGATGTATCTTTTAAAACTTTTACGAGAGAGATGTATAGTGCGAATCGAAGTAAACCAAAAAGATGTATTTTGGAGTTTACACATAATTAAATGTTCTAAAATGCTTCCCGTGATTAATCCTTGGCTTATTGATAAAAAAAAATAATTATATATCACATGATCACCTCATGCTATTTTGGAGTGATTCTTTTTTTCTGTTTAATCGAACATTCCATACTTCATCTTGCATTTACTTTTATGTTTTCTATTAGAGCACTCCCAACCCTAACACGAGGGTTAAACTTTAATACATTGCCACATCAACGTCACATCAGTTTTAACCTTTTCGCAATTAACTCAAAAAAACACTCCCAATCATAACTCACCTTTAAATCAAATATTTTCAAACTCAACCCCTAAACTTATAATAATACTTCATTTATTAAAAACTTAACATTCATTAAAAACATACTACATTACATACTTAATAAAAAAAATACAACGAAATAAAAAAAAAAAATGATAACGAAATAAATAATTATTCTCCGTCTTCGGAATATTCTTATTGTTGATGTTGATGTTGAAGGTGGTTCTGCCAAAGATGCTCCATAAGGTCTCGGTGGAGTTGAGTATGCGTTTCTCTGTCGCGTATTTCTTTTGCCCTTCGACGTTGGACATCGCATCTGTCGACCTACCTGTCTTTCCTCATACGTGCTGACGGATCCACCCACATATCGAAAAACTCACGTAGTGCAAACTTTTGATTTTTCAAAATCATATTATGCAAAATAATACAACAATACATGATTCTACGTATCTTCACAAGTTCCATTTGACATGCCGGTTGTTGTAGTATACCCCAAGGTCCTTGAAGCACACCAAAAGCACGTTCGACATCCTTTCGTGCACTTTCTTGTTTCCTTTTAAAGTAACCATGTTTCTCGTCAGTTGTTGCCGAGAAGGATTTGACGAACGTAGCCCACTGTGGGTAAATTCTGTCAGCTAAGTAATACCCCTTTTCATACCTCGTTCCATTTACCATATAAGTTGCTGCAGGGGCGACGTCATTAAGAATGTCGTCGAATAACGGAGAGTTATCCAAAACATTAATATCGTTATTCGCCCCCGCCATCCCAAAAAATGCATGCCAAATCCATAAATCTTGCGAAGCAATTGCTTCAAGCATTATAGTTGGGTATTTTTTTTATCACCCCTACCAAATTGCCCTTGCCAAGCAACCGGACAATTTTTCCACTCCCAATGCATGCAATCAATGCTACCAAGCATTCCCGAAAAACCATGGTGCGCCTCAAGTCTTTCATAAATACTTTGAATGTCGGTCCATGTTGATTTTTTTAAATATTCCAGCATAAACAAATCAATTACACACTTGGTAAAATTATCAAGACAATCAAATGAAGTACTCACACCCATTTGCAAATACTCATCAAACGCATCAGGTGACGTGCCGTATGCCAATTGGCGTATGACAGATGTACACTTCATAAGAGCACTTATACTCATTCGACCCATAGCATCGAGTGATTGAGCAAAAAACTTAAAATGATCCGGAAGAAAATCGGAGGTATAAGATTCAATACTTTCGACTATTTGTAGAAATAGTTTCCGGCTCATACGAAATCTTCTTCGAAAATACCGAAGCGGATACTTACAATTGTGATCGAAATAGTCGGCACGCAAACATTGATCAGCAAGCTCACGTTCACGAAAGATATGACCACGTGGTATCGGAGGTTGAGCTGCTGCTTGTTCCATCTGCAGCTGATATTCGTACGCGGCTGTCATAAACTGAATGTCAGTTTCGTCATCTACATCTGACCAGTTGCTAAATTCTTCGTGACTTTGATTCGGATCCATTGTGAATGAACAAGGTTTTTTTTTTTTTTTTTTTTTTTTGGAAGAATGAAGATGAAAGTATATGATGTATTAGATTGATTTGTGGAAGTGTGAAAAAAAAATGTGGTGTTAGTTGGGTATTTATAGGGGAGAGAAAGTGGTTCAGAATTTTTTTTTTTTTTTTTTTTTTTTTTTTTTTTTTATTATTATTTTTTTTTATTTTATTTTGAATTTAAAGGGTTAAAAGAGAAGTTGGAGGGGGCTAAGTGATTTATTTATTTATTATTATTTTTTTTTTAACAAACACACCTTTAACGCAGCGTTAAAGGGTTAACGCACCATTTTAACGGTGCGTTAACGCACACCCCATTCAACGTTTAACGCACCTTAACGCAGGGGTGGTTAACCTTTAACGCACCTCCTGCGTTGTACGTTGATTGTGCTCTTAACGTATTAGGAAGACTTTCTAAAGTAAACAAATTCATGTCGGTATCTGGATTCGAATTTTTCTGAAAGCTACGTTAAAATTAGAAAATGATGAATAAAACATGTATTTTCCCCGGACAAAAACTAAATTAACAATAGTTCTATCAAGCTACTTCCAGAAAAAATGACCCAAATTGTAATCTTGAACATTTTAAATCTCATATCCATTTGAAGGGCATTTATAGTATGACGACATGAATCACATGATCTCAAATGAATAATGCTTACCTCCTGATAGGTGTAGGATAACATTTGAAATCCACTTTTCTTCTCCTTTATATACTTCTTCGATTTAGAAGATTCTCATTGTTAAGAAGATAGTGTGAAGTTTTTTTTTAAAGATAATAATTATATTTTTATTACATAATGCCATTTTCAGTATGTAACATCATCGACATAATTTACAGTCATATCAAATATCAAAGTCTCCCAATATTCCAAGACGTTTAATTAAGAAAGTGACATTAACACACGGCAAGACAAAATGTGTTTTTATGTTAGTTACAGAATGCAAATATGATAAATTTTGAAGAAAAATATTCATGGAAAAAAATGACACATATTTCAATATTTTCAACTACTTGTTGTAGGTAGGGGTGCTATCGGGTTGGGTTATCAGATTATCAGGTTGGGTTGAATCGGGTTTTAAATTTTTTTAAAAGTGCCCCGCAACCCGACCCTATTAATAATCGGGTTATCGGGTCCAGGTAGGATTCCGATCAGTTTATGTCAGGTCGAATTGTGACAACCCGTAATTTTTCAGACGTATTTCTATATGAGATTATCCCTGTTTTTCATATACGAACTTTTCTGAACTTATTTGGATTAAAAACGTGAAGTTATCTCACGAAACGTGAAAACCGTGCACAACGCGTACTGGCACAACCAACGATTTGATTTGATTTTTTTATTATTTGTGAGAGACGAGGCGTATGAATAGTCGTTCTTATTGGAAATATTATTCTGAGCGCGATGACGTAATTCACGTGTCTTGAATCAACCGTTTACTAGTCTAAATAAGCCCCGAACCTCATTTAGAGAAAGATAACAGAAATTACAATATTGGTACCTGGACTAAAGTTTCACCGCACCCCCTGAGATTCCTAGGGTTACGCAATCAGTCCCTAGGGTTTACATAGTGCTTGGCCTTGCCTATATAAGCCTCGTTATTAATCATTCTAGGGTTATTATTCCCCTCTCCTTTTCTGACAGCCGCCAACCAAATCTCAGCCACCTCCGGCCACCCTCACCACCCACTGCCATCCCGCATCGCCACCACCCACCTTCACCCCGTGACTACCTCCTCTTCTTTTGCTACATCACGCGCCCAAGAACACCTTCCACCACCGAAACGCGCCACAAACAACCATCACCGCCACGGCTGTCACCCCCTCCGGCCACCCATTTTATTTGCTGAACTTATAGATCAAGATGAAGGGAGTATTTCTGGAGAGTTTGAGACCAAGAGGAGGCCGTTGACTAGGGTTTTGAGCACCACCGTCACTCACGCCGCGACACAGCCACCACCCACCGCCGTCTTTCTCTCCCCTCCATTCCTCGATTTGGTAAATCGTGGAAACCCGTTTGTCTATTTTTGTTTTAAACCGAGTGTTAAAGTTTTCGTGGATAATAAGTTTGGTTAATAACGTTGTGATTTGTTTTCATGAGTTAAGAAACGGTTTAAAAACGAGATTAAACATGTTAACAAGGATTTCGTGTGGTAAGATTCGAATGAAAAATGGTGTTGTTTGATTTCTATGGTCACAGGTCGAGTATATAACCCGCGTATGGTTCTCGGTTTGGTCTTTAGATTCATTTATTCATCTATTTTGGTATCGGTTTGATGTTTGGATTTGCTTATTTCTTTAGTTTTGAGCACTTGGATTTGGACTTGCATTTTGATAAGTGGTATAGCCGGTTGGTGATATTGTTTGGTTCGGATTTGTTATAAAACCCGTATAGGGTGTCTATTGTTTCTTTTGGTTCTCGGCAGTTAGGTTGGGTTTGTTGTAGGTCCGCAGTTCACATGGGTTAGCAAACGGGGGTGTTTGCATTTTGGGTCAACATTTTATTTGCAATTCGAATTATAAGTTTTAGTGTTTGTTTGTGTTTTCTGGTAAAATGAGTGGTTTGAGCTTGTTTCTAGCTTATTTTTCTAGCTTAATTCCAACGTTTCAAGGTCGTTTGGTTGTTTCAGTCAAATAGGGTGCGTTGCATTTTTGTTTGTTTTATGGGAACGCGAAGAGGGATACCAGGCACTCCAGGCAGTTTAGGTGGCGTTTGGTTATTTTTACATTGGGCTGAGCCCACCAAAAGTTGTTTAAGGGTCACGTTTGGTTTGTGTGAAATGGGCTGGGAGCCCATTTATTATAACTAAGGGTGTGTTAGTTTATTTTGGTTGATTAAAAGGGTGTTTGTTTGTTTAATATTGGACTAAGCCCACTTGAGTTAAGATCATTTTTTTTCCAGTGTTTTGTTGATTGATTATGTGTTAATATTTTTATGTCGTGTCATTGAATTATCGGACTAACGTATTTTAATTGTTTTGACTTTGTGTTCCGTGGTACGTTTCGGTTACTTTTGGATTGTTACATTTGGATTTGGACAATATGAATATTTATCGGACATTGATTCACGGATATAGACTTGACATTGGACATTTGGCAAATATGTACTTATTGGACTTGAAACGAATACAATATATTAGACTCAAGATGAATTTAATATATTTGATTCGCAAAAAATATACAATAAGGCAATAATGTCTAATTTTCTATTAAATTTGTATAAATGGACGCGTCGTGCCAAAATTTATAAAACTTTCCAAATTAATGTCTTTATATCAAATGACTTTTATTATAAAAACCTAAATGACTTTTCTAAGCTATTTGAGATTATGTGGTGAATACCGAAATGTACAAACTGACTTATTTTTATTGACGTATTCTGTGTCATTTCATTTCCGATTTGAGTCTGCATCAGTATTTACTTGACTGTTCTTTTACTGTTCTTATAATATATTGGGATATATGTTATACCTTGGCGTGAGTTATATTTTGAGTCTATGTCTTCTTACCACCACACGAAACGTTGATACTAAGCTCTTGATAAGTATTGAAATTGAGTAATCCACGAAAACTAAGACATGCTGTCTTTTATAGACTTTATTATTGTGCGAGACGTATTTTTGAGATAACCGTATACCTAATAGGTTGTGCCGATCCTAGACCGTTGTGTACCGTTGTGCCTGTATATCTTGGAACCGTCGTGCCGTATGTCTTGAGACTGTTGTGTTTTGCTGCTCTAGATGCCAGTTGTGTCAGTCGTGAAATGTTTGCATTGTTGTTGCTAAGGTGAATTCATGACCCTTACTTTTACCCGTTTTCTAACTATTTTGGGGGAGAATACATGCTCGTTTTTAACTAAACTCAATGACTATTTATTTGGAATATGCGAACTGTTTACTCAATATTTGACTGTTTGGCTGAAATATTTGATTTGGTTATTTGAAGGCATTATGTGATTGACTGATATGCATGTGAGTTTCACAACCCACCTTTACTTGTGAACTGTTTATTGAAACCTTGTGGTGTGAAAACATTCAAAACTGTTTTGAATGGACCTAACTGTTGTTTTTGATTTGCTATAACTTGTTGACTGGCTAAGGTTAGATACGCGACAAATGTTTGTCTTAGACCAGGGTAGCAAATAATCTAGTCCTAATTTGCTATAACATGGTGCCTGGCTAGGGTCAGATATACCAGGGCCCTACTGTGTTTGTCACTACGAGGGAGGGCTATTGTGCCCTATCATATTGTTACTCGTTGATTTGTGATTGTTGATATATGTGGAATTTGTGATTTATATCTATCTTAGTCCAGTGTAGCAAATCACTTATCTTGGTCCACTGTTATACTTTTGCTTAAACCTATGAACTCACCAGCGTAAGCTGACCCTTTTAGCATGTATTTTCAGGTTTAAGATGATAGCTTATTTTTGGAGGCGCTTGGCAAGGGGCACAGTCATAGACGACTCTGATATATATGTTGGGACCACTTTACTTATTATGGGCCTGTATTCCGCACTATATTTTGAATGATGTAACCTTAATGCTTTGATAATGAAATTTTCTTCTAAACGGTTGAGGTAAAACCGTTCTTTGTACCTTGTGTTGTGATACCAATTAAGTAGCACCCTAGTGACATGTATGCTTCCGCTGGACCCAATTTTGGGGGTGTTACAGATTGGTATCTGAGCCTAGGTTATAGAGAACTGGGTATATTTTCTAAAACCTGGGCTATAACCACTTTTATGAAAACTTAACCCTATGACCGCCACGTGCCTGCCTGCCAAGCTGATGCCTCGCGTATGATTTTGTTTGAGGATATAATTGATGAGACGAATAATGATATATTAGATGAAATGTTCATGGTATATTTGACGAGTTGTTTGATGAGATGCTTGATTATATATTTGATGAGATGTGTGCCTGACTATTGGATATTTTATATCCGCCTGTTTTAGTTGTTCACTATAAGCATTTCCATATGCTTATGCATGCACCGTACCTGTCGCGGAGTTACGCTATTTCCTTGCGTAATCTCATTATTGAATGTCGAGT
Organism: Artemisia tridentata subsp. tridentata; assembly: GCA_021014915.2. Taxonomy (NCBI): domain Eukaryota; kingdom Viridiplantae; phylum Streptophyta; class Magnoliopsida; order Asterales; family Asteraceae; genus Artemisia; species Artemisia tridentata. The sequence goes on from CP139509.1 coordinate 412,698,583, forward strand.
TTGTACACTTGTCGTGGTTTTCGAAATAATTTTGGATGTAAAGGACATATTAGTAGTATTACTAGGCTGAGTATTTCAAAATTTATTGAACCTCGGGTGAATATAGACTGATCACCTATATTCAACCAGGGACAGTGGGACATAGCCTGATCACCTATGTCTGACTCAGAGGTGAATTTTGCGATACTGGGAGTAGTTATAATGGAATTATGTCTGGTTGGTTTTGATTTTAGAAATGGTAAAGTTTTGCGTGTGTACACGGACATTGGATATTACTTCCACACACACGACACACTGGCATCACAACACCGCATGAACCGTAATACCCCTGACACTGCTATACGTCTCCGTTATATGGAATTCCTGTTTGTCGCCGTCTGGCCGTAGTTTGCATCGGGTCGGGTTAGACCCGATTGGCACCGTTTGAATCCGAGTTGCTTATTTGTAACTCCTTGAGATTGTAATTATCCCATTTGAGCTATTTGGAGTGTTTGGATTTGATTTTGCTACGCTTGGATTTGATTTTGGCTACGTTTGATTTGATTTTGGCTACGTTTGGATTTGATATTAGTTATGTTTTGATTTGGTTTTGATTCTGATTGAATTCGGATTGTTTGATTTTGAGATTTTGGACGCCATCTTGGATTTGGATTTGATAGTCAGCCACGCTTCGTTAGACGTCTTGTTACAGTTACCTTTACCCTAAGCCCTGTGCTCAATCGATGTTGTTCAATTGAAGTGGTTCAATCAATGTTGTACCTCCCTCTTTAAGTACTATGTACATTACTGATTCAAACGACTGATTGCTAGTAGCAATCAACATCCTCCCTCAGAGTTGTACTCTGAACTCGCTAAACTCTCCATTTGGCAGAGAGATTCCACGCCCAACAGAAATCTTAAGACCTTAAGGAGTAACCTGAATCGCGTTCCTTGGGACAATCACCTAATTCTCCTATCGTCCCTCTAGAATACAGTTATCTTGGCTAACCTCTTATAGGATAATAAACTGCTTTGCCATTAATTTACAAACTGCCTTTGATTTTTTTGCAGACCATTTTGTGGTCATCTCACAAAATGTTTTACTGCTATTTCACGAAAATCAAAATTTTTATCTTATTACAATTTTATAAATGGCGAACTGCTTTCCTGTTACCCCGTAAATTGTTCTACAAATCGTTCAGCAAAACAATTTCATAAAATGTTTTGCTACCTTGCTACGAGGTTATGAATCAAACTGAGAATCAAAATTTTGACTTTGCTACAATTTTATAAACGATGAATTGTTTTCCTATTATCCTATAAGCCGTTTCACAAACCATTTCACAAATCATTTTGTAAGTCGATTTGTTGTTTTTGTTAATGTATTAGAAGCTAGACCTTAGGAGCGAGTCGCGCACCTTTACCTGAGTAATCGAGTGTGGCAATGATTGGGATAGACACCTTCCGTTGGCCAAATTCCCTTATAACAATACCTACGACTCCAGTATTTCAATGACACCATACGAGGCACCTTGTGGTCGCAAGTGCCGATCGCCGACTTGATGGGTAGAAGTTGGGGATACCCAACTTACTGACCCTGAACTTGTTCATGAGACTACCGAGAAGATCGTTCAGACCAGACTCGAGTTGCAAGCTGCTCACGAATCGTCAGAAGAGTTATGCTAACAAATGACGTAAACCTCTTGAATTCCCAGTTAAAGCTCAGATTATACTTAAAAGATTCACCATGAGAAGGTGTGATACGTTTAGTAAACGTGGGAAGCTTAATCCTCGCTATATTTATCCTTTTGAAATCCTTGCTAGAGTTGGACCAGTAGCTCACAGACTCGAGCTACCGTCAGGACTCAGCAGTGTTCGCAATGTTTTTATGTGCAACGTGAAGAAATGACTTGCCGATGAGGCAACCGCTATTCCTCCGGGAGAGATCCGGATTGATAAATGTTTAAACATTGTTAAGAAACCTATCGAAATCATGGACCGTGAAGTCAGACGACTTGAGTAAAGTCGTATTCCTATTGTCAAAGATCGGTGAACTCTAAAAGAGGTCCTGAGTTCACGTGGGAATGTATGGATGAGATCAAACGTAAGTATTCTCATCTCTTTTCAACCGTAACGGGTAACTTGAATTGAATCGCGATGACGCGATTCCGTTTCAGGAGGTGAGGCTGTGACAACCCGTAATTTTCCAGACGTATTTCTATACGAGATTATCCCTGTTTTTCATATACGAACTTTTCTGAACTCATTTGGATTAAAAACGTGAAGTTATCTTGCTAAACGTGAAAACCGTGCACAACGCGTACTGGCACAACCAACGATTTGATTTGATTTTTTTATTATTTGTGAGAGACGAGGCGTATGAATAGTCGTTCTTATTGGAAATATTATTCTGAGTGCGATTGCGTAATTCACGTGTATTGAATCAATCGTTTACTAGTCTAAATGAGCCTCGAACCTCATTTTGAGAAAGATAACAGAAATTACAATATTGGTCCCTGAACTAAAGTTTCACCGCCACCCCTCAGATTCCTAGGGTTACATAATCAGTCCCTAGGGTTTACATAGTGCTTGGCCTTGCCTATATAAGCCTCCTTATTAATCATTCTAGGGTTATTATTCCCCTCTCCTTTTCCGGCAGCCGCCAACCAAATTCCGGCCACCCTCACCACCCACTGCCATCCCACACCGCCACCACCCACCTTCACCCCGTGAATCCCTCCTTTTCTTTTGCTACATCATGCGCCTAAGAACACCTTCCACCACCACCTCCCGGCCACTCATTTTATTTTCCGAACTTATAGATCAAGACGAAGGGAGTATTTCTGGAGAGTTTGAGACGAATAGGAGGCCATTGACTAGGGTTTTGAGCACCACCGCCACTCACGCCGTGACACAGCCACCATGCCACCACCGTCTTTCTCTCCCCTCCATTCCTCGATTTGGTAAATCGTGGAAACCCGTTTGTCTATTTTTGTTTTAAATCGAGTGTTAAAGTTTTCGTGGATAATAAATTTGGTTAATAACGTTGTGATTTGTTTTCGTGAGCTAAGAAACGGTTTAAAAACGAGATTAAACATGTTAACAAGGATTTCGTGAGGTAAGATTCGAATGAAAAATGGTGTTGTTTGATTTCTGTGGTCACAGGTCGAGTATATAGCCCGCGTATGGTTCTCGGTTTGGTCTTTAGATTCATTTATTCATCTATTTTGGTATCGGTTTGATGTTTGGATTTGCTTATTTCTTTAGTTTTGAGCACTTGGATTTGGACTTGCATTTTGATAAGTGGTATAGCCGGTTGGTGATATTGTTTGGTTCGGATTTGTTATAAAACCCGTATAGGGTGTCTATTGTTTCTTTTGGTTCTCGGCAGTTAGGTTGGGTTTGTTGTAGGTCCGCAGTTCACATGGGTAGCAAACGGGGGTGTTTGCATTTTGGGTCAACATTTTATTTGCAATTCGAGTTATAAGTTTTAGTGTTTATTTGCGTTTTCCGGTAAAATGAGTGGTTTGAGCTTGTTTCTAGCTTATTTTTCTAGCTTAATTCCAACTTTTCGAGGCCGTTTGGTTGTTTCAGTCAAATAGGGTGCGTTGCGTTTTTGTTTGTTTTATGGGAACGCGAAGAGGGATACCAGGCAGTTTAGGGTGCGTTTGGTTATTTTTACATTGGGCTGAGCCCACCAAAATTTGTTTAAGGGTCACGTTTGGTTTGTGTGAAATGGGCTGGGAGCCCATTTATTATAACTAAGGTTGTGTTAGTTTATTTTGGTTGAATAAAAGGGTGTTTGTTTGTTTATTATTGGACTAAGCCCACTTGAGTTAAGATCAAATGTTTTTTTTATGTGTTTTGTTGATTGATTATGTGTTAATATTTTTATGTCGTGTCATTGAATTATCGGACTAACGTATTTTAATTGTTTTGACTTTGTGTTCCGTGGTACGTTTCGGTTACTTTTGGATTGTTACATTTGGATTTGGACAATATGAATATTTATCGGACATTGATTCACGGATATAGACTTGACATTGGACATTTGACAAATATGTACTTATTGGACTTGAAACGAATACAATATATTACACTCAAGATGAATTTAATATATTTGATTCGCAACAAATATGCAATAAGGCAATAATGTCTAATATTCAATGAATACCTTTTATTAATTTTCTATTAGATTTGTTTTGAGGAAATTAATTTTATTAAAGTCTCGATGACTTGGGAATGTTGTAGAAATGGACGCGTCGTGCCGAAATTTATAAAACTTTCCAAATTAATGTCTTTATATCAAATGACTTTTATTATAAAACCTAAATGACTTTTCTAAGCTATTTGAGATTATGTGGTGAATACCGAAATGTACAAACTGACTTATTTTTATTGACGTATTCTGTGTCATTTCATTTCCGATTTGAGTCTGCATCAGTATTTACTTGACTGTTCTTTTACTGTTCTTATAATATATTGGGATATATGTTATACCTTGGCGTGAGTTATATTTTGAGTCTATGTCTTCTTACCACCACACAAAACGTTGATACTAAGCTCTTGATAAGTATTGAAATTGAGTAATCCACGAAAACTAAGACACACTGTCTTTCATAGACTTTATTATTGTGCGAGACGTATTTTGAGATAACCGTATACGTAATAGGTTGTGCCGATCCTAGACCGTTGTGTACCGTTGTGCCGTATATCTTGGAACTTTCGTGCCGTATGTCTTGAGACTGTTGTGTTTTGCTGCTCTAGATGCCAGTTGTGTCAGTCGTGAAATGTTTGCATTGTTGTGGCTAAGGTGAGTTCATGGCCCCTACTTTTACCAGTTTTCTAACTATTTTGGGGGAGAATACATGCTCGTTTTTAACTAAACTCAATGACTGTTTATTTGGAATATGCGAACTGTTTACTCAATATTTGACTGTTTGGCTGAAATATTTGATTTGGTTATTTGAAGGCATTATGTGATTGACTGATATGCATGTGAGTTTCACAACCCACCTTTACTCATGAACTGTTTATTGAAACCTTGGGGTGTGAAAACATTCAAAACTGTTTTGAATGGACCTAACTGTTGTTTTTGATTTGCTATAACTTGTTGACTGGCTAAGGTTAGATATGCGACAGATGTTTGTCTTAGACCAGGGTAGAAAATAATCTAGTCCTAATTTGCTATAACATGGTGCCTGGCTAAGGTCAGATATACCTAGGGCTCTACTGTGTTTTTCACTACGATAGAGGGCTATTGTGCCCTATCATATCGTTACTCGTTGATTTGTGATTGTTGATATTTGTGGAATTTGTGATTTATATCCATCTTAATCAAGTGTAGCAAATCACTTATCTTGGTCCACTGTTATACTTTTGCTTAAACCTATGAACTCACCAGCGTAAGCTGACCCTTTTAGCATGTATTTTCAGGTTTAAGATGATAGCTTATTTTTGGAGGCGCTTGGAAAGGGGCACGGTCATAGACGACTCTGATATTTATGTTGGGACCGCTTTACTTATTATGGGCCTGTATTCCACACTATATTTTGAATTATGTAACCTTAATGCTTTGATAATGAAATTTTCTTCTAAAAGGTTGAGGTAAAACCGTCCTTTGTACCTTGTGTTGTGATACCAATTAAGTAGCACCCAAGTGACATGTATGCTTCCGCTGGACACGATTTTGGGGGTGTTACACGAATGATTCGGGTTATCGGGTACAAAGTAATACCACCTTTTTGTGTTTGGACCAGTTTAGATTTGGACCAGTTTGTTAGTCAACTTAATAATTCCATCTTTTGTTTTGACCAGTTTAGTGTACAAATTAATAACTTAGATTATTTCACGTTAACTTCGTCATTCTAAAGTTAAACATTCCTAATATATGACAGTTGGGTCTGATTTTCAACCCAATTGTCTGTGACATGTATTTAAATATAAAATAGCCTAATTTATTAAGTCTCTGATAAATATCAGCGAGAACAGCACTCACTGATAAGGATCAGAGAGTAAGTCACCCTCTGATGGAAATCGAAGGTCTTACTCTTTGATGGTTATCAGAAAGTGTTACTCCCTGATAATATCAGAGAGTACACCGTAATGGTTGTCAGTGAATGGTACCTCACTAATGATCATCACTGGATGTAAACTCACTGATATAAGAACTCAGTGAGAGTTGTATAAAGCTCAATGAGCAGCCAAGCTTCAGAGAAGTCGAAGACCAACTGAAGAAACACTTTTTAAACTGATGTGGTGTCAGGGAGCAAGGTATAAGGAGCTACAAGCAACACCAGAGGCACTGAGAACTGACAAATATCTCAGTGACCCTAAAGACTTATCTCTAAAAGAGATGATTAGTCTCTGATGAATGGGTGGGAAATTTGTTGGGAAGATAAGCGTAAGGTCTTATCAAAGGACGATTAAGTAAGAACTTGGGTACGAAAAGTTTTCAGCATCGGAAAACCAAAGCACGCTCTACCTAGTATACTAGGCACGTGCTATCTACTCCAAGGTCGGCGAATTACTATACCCATGTGCGTCAACGGAATTTCCTTTGTCTATTTAAATAAAACTTTGTAACCGGGATAAGTAGGATTCTAAACAAACATATAAAATAGTACTTAGCACTATAGCTGATATGATCCCCTCTCCAAGGAACGAACTAAGCAAGTTGATAGTATTTCCTTTGTATCCACGTTCTAATAGGAGTGTTTCATTCGTCATCAACCGAAATAGTTTTACCGAGAGCTATTCCACTGTAAATCTTTGATTCATTTATAATAAGATTTATACCTGTTAAAAAGTAAAAATGTTATTATTAGTAGATTATGTGGTCTTGGGTAAAAGATGTCGATTTTCTCAATGTTCGTTGGTATCGTCATTTGCTCAAACTGCGTGGACCAACAATGACCCACAAAATAGACTAGTTCTTTTTTACTAGTCAATCATATACGATCAAAATATTTAAGTGATATATCATATATGAAATGGAATGTAACCAACAAAGATAACATTAAACAATGAAGTACCAAACTTAGTACCTTGCTTAAATTTGTAATTCATATATATAATGATGTTTCAAACTCAGTACCTTGCTGAAGATGACAGCAAACAAATGTGCAATTCATATATATACATTGCTGAAATCTACAGCACTAAACTTAGTACCAAACGCTCCTACTGCAGAAACGAAACATCCTTTTTGACAGATTCTGCAGTAGTAGTAAACTCAGTACCAAATACAAGTTCTGCACACATTATAGTAGAATGCACCAAACTCAGTACCAAATACAAGTTCTGCACACATTATAGTAGAATGATTCTAGTACCAAACATGAATTTCAGTAGTACCAAATAGATTCTACACACATTCCAGTAGTACCAAATACAAATTTTGCTTATGAAAAAAATATGAAATAAACCAAATGCCATTTGAAACAAACCACAACAATATGTAACAACCATAACGTTAAAAAAAAACCAAAGACTAAGGGGCTGTTTACTTTTTTCTTAATGTGCGTTTTTGGTAATAAATGCTTTCACAAAAAGATACTTTGCTTGTTTCTTTTTACGCAGTAACTTATTACAAATGAAAATCCTTAATGTGAAAGGGTAGCAAAACCCACCTCCTCTCTATTAAGATAGACTTAAAAAATATCCTCAAATAATCTTCTTCCATTTCACTCATCAACATATCGTCACCCAAATTGGTACGTACCTCCCCTCAAACTTCTATCTCGTTGGTGACTTTCCGGTCAGAGAACTTTCTGCCGCCGCCCTTCTCGCCGGATCTTCCATGTCCTCATTATTTCCTACCTTTCATTTATGAAACTAAAAACATAAGTTGTCATCATTTGAGGAAATATGGGTATGAATACAATGTGATAACTACATATCAAGTTTTGTTTATGCATTAAATTGATATTGGTATGAATACCACCATGTTGCAATTATTTAGGGTTTATTGCAAATTCAGCCTTTTAATTTATGATTGTGTTTATTCATTAAACTGATATTGATGTGAACACTATTGGGCAATTTGGAAGAATTGTAATGTACTTGTCTTTGATTTTAGCATTTGCAGTAAAATGGTGTTGATTTTAGTGATTGTTTGTGTGTTTTCATGCCAATAAATCAAATACAAAGGTAAAATAGTTATTTTGGTTGTTCATTAAGTACTAAAATGAAAAACAATTTTCTTGTAGAACATTCTCTACAACAAGACAAATTATCCAATCAGGATCCTGTTTCCAAAAGGGTAAAAAAAAAAGAAGAAACATGACCTAAAGTAGTATCGAACTTCCAGTAGTAGGCGTGAATAAAAAAGAGAGAGTAATGTAGCAGTAGTCTAGCAGAAAAGTACTGAGAGAAGTGGAAACTATTATTGGGCTTTTAAAAGTACTGAGAGAAAAACATTAAATGTTACATTTTTGGGTCTTATTGGGTTGACCCGATAACAATAATTATCTAACCCGAACCCGACCCGATGACAATATCGGGTTATCGCACGACAAGATATTTTTAACCTGATTTAACCCGACACGATAAGTCTTATCGGGTCGGGTCAACCCGACCCTACTAACACCCCTAGTTGCAGGCTATGTTTTGTTTTATGCGTTATGATCGGACCCACCTCTACTGACACCCCTAGTTGTAAGCTATGTTTTGTTTTTTGTGTTATGATCCTTTTACTTGGAAGAGCTTTCTCAAATCAAAAATGAAACATAAAGTCAAAAGTGTTCAAACATGGATAGTTCTTATTTATTGTCGTTTAACCAAAGTGTGTTACCAAGTTTAAAGGGCATGTTGAAATTTTGTCTTGCTATTTAAATGTTTTTGATATTTATCATGTGTTGTACACCTTTACACATCTCGTATAAGTGCATGACCATAGGATATATTGATGTGTCATTTGTTGCCTCTTTGTATCAGTGGTTTTGTTTGTTGAGAGTTGTGTGTTAGTACAAATATGATGTAAGACCAATGCTAATGAATTAGGTACGAGTTCCCCCAACCGACCGGATAGGCAACCGCGCCCCTCCCCGAGCACAACCCACCCCAACCTTTTTCAAGTTTCGGTTTGCTTGCCAACCGAAACATTGGGCATATTTCGCCTATTTTTTGAACGTTTGATCATTTAATAATAATAATAATAATAATAATAATAATAATAATAATAATAATAATAATAATAATAAAATTAAACCTCACTTTCTTCACTATAAAACGCCACTTCTCTTCTACATTTTTTTATAATTCTCTTCTCCATTCTATCAACTATTTACCAACTTAAAAAATATGAATTCCTATCAATTTTTCTTTGATGATGATCTAGATGACGAGGTTAATAGTTTAACCTTCGAGTCTTTAAAAGACACCGCTTTGATTATTCATTATCTTTCTACTTCTAGAATTCCAAAAAAACCCATAAGCTCAGGTAGAAAGAGATCGTTACGGTGGTCATGAGCGTTTAGTTGTGGCTTACTTCGCGGACAACCCAATGTACGACGAAGCAACATTCCGTACGCACATCTGTTTGGGCTAACAAATGGGTTTTTTTACAGTTCGCACATTAGCAGGAATTCGCACATCTGTTTGGGCTAACAAATGATTGAGATTGTACTTTTTGTCCGGACACGTGTCAACAAATTAGTGGAGTCGCACATTCGCACATGACCATTTAGGGAATTAGTATTATTTTTGTACATTTTTTTGAAAAAAGTTAAATTTTTATAGTATTTTGAGAATTAGCTTAAAAAATAATTATATATCACATGATCACCTCATGCTATTTTGGAGTGATTCTTTTTTTCTGTTTAATCGAACATCCATACTTCATCTTGCATTTACTTTTATGTTTTCTATTAACGTATTAGGAAGACTTTCTAAAGTAAACAAATTCATGTCGGTATCTGGATTCGAATTTTTCTGAAAGCTACGTTAAAATTAGAAAATGATGAATAAAACATGTATTTTCCCCGGACAAAAACTAATTAACAATAGTTCTATCAAGCTACTTCCTGAAAAAATGACCCAAATTGTAATCTTGAACATTTTAAATTTCATATCCATTTGAAGGGCATTTATAGTATGACGACATGAATCACATGATCTCAAATGAATAATGCTTACCTCCTGATAGGTGTAGGATAACATTTGAAATCCACTTTTCTTCTCCTTTATATACTTCCTCGATTTAGAAGATTCTCATTGTTAAGATGATAGTGTGAAGTTTTTTTTAAAGATAATAATTATATTTTTATTATATAATGCCATTTTCAGTATGTAACATCGATCGACATAATTTACAGTCATATCAAATATCAAAGTCTCGCAATATTCCAAGACGTTTAATTAAGAAAGTGACATTAACACACGGCAAGACAAAATGTGTTTGTATGTTAGTTACAGAATGCAAGTATGATAAATTTTGAAGAAAAATGTTCATGGAAAAAAATGACACATATTTCAATATTTTCAACTACTTGTTGTAGGTAGGGGTGCTATCGGGTTGGGTTATCATATTATCAGGTTGGGTTGAATCGGGTTTTAAATTTTTTTCAAAGTGACCCGCAACCCGACTTGATTAATAATCGGGTTATCGGGTCCGGGTAGGATTCGGATCAGGTTATGTCAGGTCGAATGATTTGGGTTATCGGGTACAAAGTAATACTACCTTTTTGTGTTTGGACCAGTTTGTTAGTCAACTTAATAATTCCATCTTGTGTTTTGACCAGTTTAGTGTACAAATTAATAACTTAGATTATTTCACGTTAACTTCGTCATTCTAAAGTTAAACATTACTAATATATGACTCTTGGGTCTGATTTTCAACCCAATCGTCTGTGACATGTATTTAAATATAAAATAGCCTAATTTATTAAGTCTCTGATAAAGATCAGCGAGAACATCACTCACTGATAAGGATTAGATAGTAAGTCACCCTCTGATGGAAATCAAAGGTCTTACTCTCTGATGGTTATCAGAAAGTGTTACTCCCTGATAATTCTCACTGATAATATCAGAGAGTACACCGTAATGGTTGTCAGTGAATGGTACCTCACTAATGATCATCAGTGGATGTAAACTCACTGATATAAGAAATCAGTGAGAGTTGTATAAAGCTCAATGTGTAGCCAAGCTTCAGAGAAGTCGAAGACCAACTGAAGAAACACTTTTTAAACTGATGTGGTGTCAGGGAACAAGGTATAAGGAGCTACAAGCAATACCAGAGGCACTGAGAACTGAAAAATATCTCAGTGACCCTAAAGACTTATCTCTAAAAGAGATACTTAGTCTCTGATGAATGGGTGGGAAACTTGTTGGGAAGATAAGCGTAAGGTCTTATCAAATGACGATAAAGTAAGATCTTGGGTACAAAAAGTTGTCAGCATTGGAAAACCAAAGCACACTCCACCTAGTATACTAGGCACGTGCTATCTACTCCAAGGTCGGCGAATTACTATACCCATGTGCATCAACGGTGTTTCCTTTGCCTATTTAAACGAAACTTTGTAACCGGGATAAGTAGGATTCTAAACAAACATATAAAATAGTACTTAGCACTATAGTTGATAGGATCCCCTCTCCAAGGAACGAACTAAGCATGTTGATAGTATTTCCTTTGCATCCACGTTCTAATAGGAGTGTTTCATTCGTCATGAACCGGAATAGTTTTACCGAGAGCTATTCCACTGTAAATCTTTGATTCATTTCTAATAAGATTTATACATGTTAAAAAGTATAAATGTGTGGAAACCATAGGGGGGGGGGTGAATACGTTTCCATTTAAAAACTTAAATCTTCTGTATCAAATGACCAATCAAGTTTGACGTAATATGAGAAGTGTCAACAAAAAGTCTTATGACAACTAATGATAGTGGAATTCCATACGTGAATCATATTACCATAACACAAACATAGACACAACATAACTACCACACAATATAAGCAATAAGCTACACAAATATAAAAGCAATGCAAATATAAAACGGTAAATGGAAAGATAAAAAGTAAAGAGATAAGTAAGGAAAGCGCAAACCGGGCACGATGATTTATAGTGGTTCGGTCACGAAGCTCCTCTTCGTCCTACTCCACTCCCCGAGTACCCAACTCGAGAGTTACTTCACTAATCAACAACCTCCTTTCTTGGCGGAGAAAACCATACAACGTCGCTTACAATATTTTCCGACACTAAGCTAGATGTCGAGTTCTTCTTCGGGTACAACCAAACCCGTTATGTTTTATGGCCCAACATAACAAACCATGTGTTTTGAGGCCTAAACACATAAACCGCGTCGCTTACTTTATTTTCAGACATTAAGCTAAATGTCGAGTACTAATCTAGCTAGTACCAATCTCACTCACGATCTACCCGATCTTCACAAATCACACAAGCTACAAGATCCACATGATCTACACTCGATCTACCCGATCTACTCTCGATCTACCCGATCTACTCACGATCTACCCGATCTACCTTATCTTCACACGATCTACCCGATCTACTCACTATCAACACAAGCTACACAAGATCTCTCCAATCTCTTCAAGATCACAATGATCCTCACAAACTAGCTAAGCAAGATGATAGACAACTTGATGTATATCAAGATACAACAAGTACATAACGAATGTTACGAGTGCACTACACTAACACTATAACACTTTGTATCTTTGTGATACGATGTATTCTTCTCTTGCACTAATAGAGGAATGAAGGTGGTCACTTGAATGAATGATTGGATCACTCTAAAATAAACTAAAACTCTCTAAATGATCAAAGAAAGTGATCTAAATAAAAAGGGATTAGACCAGAGAAAACTAACTGGAAAATCAAGTTGGAAGTGTAAAATGGTCCACTATTTATAGGCAAAGGAAAAACTAGCCGTTACAGACAGACGGTACCACTAATTGTCAGACGGCACCACTAAATTTAGTGGTACCGTCGGTCCTTTAGTGGTACCGTGGGGGACAAAAACGCTCCTCCATTTGTTTTTAGTGGGGAAGGTTTATTTGAGAATGTTTGGAGCTGTTGGGGGGGGGGGGGAATAGTTGTTACTATTTTTGAAATAATTTTCCCAAATAAAACATTTATTTCTAATTCAAAAATAATTTGTAAAATGTATTTTTGAAAAATGTTTTGTCACATTTGTTGATGCAAATAATGTTCTAAAAACTTTATTTATATCTTTCGATAACTTCACGTTTTGAGGATGACAAAATGTGAAATCACGTTACGTTAAAATTAACGTAAACAAGTTTTTAGTCGAAAGATCCCATTTCTACGTAAATCACTCTAAGTATGCACAAACAAATTTACAACTTGACAAATGATCAAAGAAGTGAATTTGTGTCTAAAACTTCACATTTTTATTGTGACAAAACATTTTCTCAAAAATATACTTTACAAGTTATTTTTGAATAATTAAGAAATGTTTTATTGGAAAAATAAGTTCAAATATCATAACAGCTATTTTCCCTAACAAAATCAGCTCCAAACTTCCCCAAATATGTTTTCACCCGAAAACACAAAAAGAGGAGCATTTTTGTCTGGCATGGTACCACGGTACCACTAAATTTAGTGGTGTCGTGTGAACTTTAGTGGTGCCGTGTCCACATAACGGCCATATTTTCTCTGCCTATAAATACCAGCCCTATTCACAGTTTTTGGGCATCCTTTTTCACACAGAATTTTCTGAGTTCAATACTCTCATCACATTTTCTCTTCTTGATCATTTAGTTTAGTTTTCTTTTGTTTTAAAAGTGATCCAATCATCCATCCAAGTGATCCTCTTCATTCCTCTTCAAGTGCAAGAGAAGAACACAAGGTATCCAAGAAGATACAAAGTGTTGTAGTTGTAGTTAGAGAACTTGTAACATTTGTTACGCACTTGATTGTATCTTTGTATAAATCAAGATCATTTTTCTTTTGAGAGTTTGTGAGAGAAGATCATTGTGATCTTATAGAGATATTGAATATCTCTTGTAGCTTGTGAGCCAGTGTGTTGATCAAGTTGATCAAGAGTAGATAGGGTAGATTGAGTCAAGTGAGAGTTGATCATTGTGATCGTTTCAAGATCTTGGAGATCTCTTGAAGCTTGCGGGCTAGTGTGTTGATCAAGTTGATCATAGGTAGATCGGGTAGATCGAGTCTTGTGTGATTGTGTGAAGTAGAAAGGATCAAGTAGATCATGGTAGATTGGTGCTAGCTAAGATTAGCACTCGACATTTAGCTTAGTGTCGGAAAATAGGATAAGCGACATTGTACGGTTTTCTCCACCTGAAGGGAGGTCTTGTTGACATAGTGCTTGAAACTCTCGAGTGTGGTACTCGGGGAGTGTAGTAGGGCGAAGAAGAGCTTCGTGACCGAACCACTATAAATCTCCTTGTCCTGGTTTGATCTTTCCATCTCTTTCCTCTACTTTTATTTAGTTACATTAGATAGTTTAGTTTAATTGTTCATATTGGTGTTGATTGATTACACATAAGATTCGAATCAAAGTTTTTCAATAGTAAAGTTTTTAAGAAGATTTAAAAACTGGTAAAACTATTCAATCCCCCTTCTAGTTTTCCACAATTGGTATCAGCAGCCACGTCAGTCAAGATTTTAAAGTAAATTGTATTTTAAAACTTGAATCGATCAATGGATTCCGACAAATATCTAGAAGGGCAATCTATGCAAAGACCACTAGTTTTTGAAACCGATTGTTTTATTTATTGGAAAAAAAGATTCGAAACGTATGTGAAATCAAAAGACATTGATCTTTGGCATATTATTACCGAGGTTGACTTTCAACCGATTCAAAAGAATTCGGAAACTTAAAGGGATGAAATAGTTCCTTATAGTAAACAAAATGATGAACTTAAAAGAAAACTAGCCAAAAACGATGAGGCTAAAATGATGATTTATAATGCTTTGCCTAAAAAGGAATTTGAAAGAATTTTCATGTGTAATACGGTAAAAGATATTTGGAAAACTTTATTAGTCCCTCACCAAGGTAATAATCAAGTCAAAGAAAACAAGATAGATCTTCTTGTGCAACAATATGAACAATTTTCCATTTCGGAAGATGAATCTATTGATAATGCTTTTGCTAGATTTAATACTATTATCACTAGTCTTAAAGCTCTTGATGAAGGATACTCTAGCAAGAACTATGTTAGGAAGTTTCTTAGGGCTTTACATCCTAAATGGAGAGCAAAGGTCACCGCCATTGAAGAGTCAAAGGACTTGGCGACATTATCTCTCGATGAACTAATAGGAAACTTGAAGGTTCATGAGATGATAATCAAGAAAGACTCCGATATAGTCAAAGGCAAAAGTGAGAGAGTTAGATCTCTAGCTTTGAAAGCCAAAAAGGAGTCTAGTGATGAGGAATGTTCGGATTCCGACAGTGAAGATGAAGAGTATGCGTTAGCCGTTAGAGACTTTAAAAAGTTCTTTAGGAGAAGAGGTAGGTTTGTTAGGCAACCTCGTGATGACAAGAAGCCGTCACACAAGAACCGGGTTGAGAAGAAAGGAACGAGTGATAGGAAATGCTTTAGATGCGGAGATCCTAATCACCTCATAGGAGAATGTCCCAAACCACCGAAAACCAACAATCAAAGAGCTTTCATAGGAGGCTCTTGGAGTGATAGCGGTGAAGAATAAGAGAAGAAGCCCAACGATGAAACATGCCTAATGGCTCAGGCTTCGAATGAGGTACATACCGACTTTTCTTATTATAGTGATGATAATTCGTCAATAGATGATAACATACTATATGATGAATATAATAAGCTATGTGAGGTAAGTTCTAAAATTTAGGTAGAAACAAAACACTAAAATTAAAATTGCATGAACTCGAAGTGCAAGTTTTAGAACTAAAGGATCAAGTCAAAAGACTTGAGAAAAATAAAGAAGTAGACGTAGGATGTAGGTCATGCATAAATCTTCAAGTAGAGAATGAGAAACTCAAAGAAAATGCTTTGAGAATCATTAAGTTTGAAAAAGGAACAAAGACACTTAATGATATACTTGAAAACGTTAGGTATGGTCAACATACCGAAGCAGGCTTAGGATTTGACCCAAATAAAGCTTCGACAAGTAAAACGAAACAAGTAAAATTTGTCAAACCCACAAGTTTTGTCAAAACAATAGACGACACCACTAAAGGTACAGACGGCACCATTAAATTTAATGGTACCGTGGTACCATCTGGTGCTGAAGACAGAACTGAGTCGAATTTGAACAATAATTCAAGCCCTAAACCAAGTCACATAGTTGTAAATGGTACCAAAGTACCTATTGCTAGTATGAAGGAAGTCAAAAGCTTTTACAAACCTTTGTCAACCCCCGAACTTGGTTTTGTAAAACCCGACACTAGGTCAAAGACTCCTTCACCAAGAAGAACAAATGTTCCTAAACCTCGGTCAAGAACTCCTCTACCGGGAGGTAACTTTAGAAGACAAAGTTATCCAAGTAACTTTCCCGTAACTTGGAATAACCGTCAATCACAAAGTTACTTACCATGGGAAATGTGTCTTCCATTCCAACATCCTAACCAAATGCGACAAATGCATGGGATGTTTAACACTAACAACTTTGGACCCATGAGATATTGGGGACCAAATGTTTGAGCTTCTATTTTGCTAGACGGATATGGTTGTGAAGCAACCTGAAGCCCGACGAATGGAGTATCATTAGTGATTGCACTAATCTTGTAACGCAAAGTCTAGTCTTATCTCATATTGCTTAGCTTTCAACAAAGGTAGTCTAATCTTCTAGTTTTAAGGGCAACACCTCAGGCTAAGGTACACTTTCTTAAAACCCCCTTTGTTAGTAGACATGTTAATCATGTAGTGTTCTTAGAATCTAACTTAGTAGGCACTAACAAAATGGACAAAATTCACATTCCATCCTGACTCAAATATTTGTCGACGACGAATTCAACTTGTCCAGAAATGTACAATGATCGCTTAAAGATCATGCGTGACAAGTTTGAAGATGAGCATGATGAGTGGACTAAGCTTCTGTCCTAGCCCTCAGATAGTATTACTTGGAGATGGTATCTTCTTAAGTCTAAGTATACTAAAGTATTTACATATATATATGTATAAGGTATCTAGCTTAGAATAATCCTAATCGATATTAACGCCCATGTCCGCGGAAACGAATCTCACAAGTGACGATGAAGGTGAGTGCGCGGATAGTACTAGGTTAGGGGCATAATAGGTAATTTATTTTACCTAACGGCAAGTAGGCCCGATATCATGTCTAGTGTCTGCCCTCGTGCTCGCTTGTAAGAAGGATCCCAAAACTTCTTACCTTAAAGTGGTTAAGTGTATCTTCCGATACATTAAAGGCACTATCCACTTGGGATTATGATATCTCAAGGAGATTGATGTTGAAACTATTGTCTATACCAACTCTGATAGTGCGGGAGATATTGTGGATTGATGAAGAGAGAGTGATGTTTGTACCTTCATAGGTTGTTGTCAAACTTCTTGATTCTCCAATAAACAAACCACTCTTGCTATCTCCACGACCGAAGCCGAATACGTAAGCGCCGGATGAAACAAGCTCTAAGCGACTGCGACATCCATCTTAACGACATTCCTATAAAGTGCGACAACCGAGGTGCAAATAGACTTGACCGAGAACCCCGTGGATTGCTCATGTACGAAGCACATCGAAGTACGTCATCTCCTCCGTCGCGATAACGTCCAAAGAGGAATCATTTTCTTAGAAAAGTTTCCCTCAAAGGACAACATCGTCGATATTCCAACCAAACCTCTCAAACTAGAATCCTCTAACCATCCTCGTCTAGATCTAGGAACTATGGAACACATTCCGTGAATTTCACAATTCCCATGTGTTCAAATGCGTCCTTCACATCCCTCTTATGACTATTTGGATATTTCACTGGAAATATTAAAGTCATCTCTCATATCCCGTCTCATGACTTTCTAAATATTTCACTGAAAATATTGAAGTCATTTCTTACGTCTCGTCTCATGACTTTTTAAGTCATTCCTCACATCCATCTTATGACTACTTAAGTATTTCACTGGAAATATTAAAGTCATCCCTTACGTCTCATCTCATGACTTACTAAATATTTCATTGGAAATATTAAGTCATCCCTCACATCCTTCTTATGACCACTCGAATATTTCACTGGAAATATTGAAGTCATTTCTTACGTCTAGCTTCGTGACTTTACAAGTCATTCTTTTCATTTTTCTCATGCCTACTTAAATATTTCATTGGAAATATTGAAGTCATTCTTTACGTCTCGTCTCATGACTTGCTAAATATTTCACTGGAACTATTAAGTCATTCCTTACATCTCATCTCATGACTTCTAAATATTTCACTGGAAATATTAAGTCATCCCTCACGTTCCTCGTATGATCACTTGAATATTTCACTGGAAATATTGAGATCATCTCTTCTATTTTGTCTCATGACTTTTAGATATTTCACTGGAAATATCAAGTCATTTTCTCTATCTCGTTCCATGACTCTTAGATATTTCATTGGAAATATCAAGTCATTCCTTGCGTCTCGTCTCATGACTTCTAAATATTTCACTGGAAATATTAAAGTCATCTCTCGTATTCTTTCAATGACTACTTATGCATTTCCTCGGAAATACTAAGGTCATTTCTTGTTATCTCATCTAATCGTTTTTGTTAAAAGAGTTTATTAGGTATGAACTCTTCCCTCGCGTCAAAAAGTCTTACTAAATAAGTAAGATTAATTCGTCAAAACTCAAAATGGAACAAAAATGGGTCTCAGACATGCACGGCTCCACTAAAGTGGCACGACACCACTAAACATTAGTGGTACCGTGGTACCGTATGTCTGAGGAAACCCGTTTTCTTCCTTTTCCCTCTGCACACTTATTCAAAACAAAAATACATATTTCCATTTTGCTGTCAAAACCGAACACCACACTCAAAATCCAATTATACTCTTGAGAATCAAGATCGAGGCATAGCTTTTAAAGAATCTTAATCACTACAACATCAATTGTAAGTTAATTAACCTTGATTTCTTTTCAATTTGAGTCTAGGGTTTGTTCTTATGCATAAATTCGAATTGGGGATTTTCAATTTTGATTGAAGTTTTATGCAATTAGGACTAGGATTAGACAATGTATAACTTACATGATTCCCAAATCATAGGATTTGCATCAATCCACTTTTATCATTTATATTAGTCCGAATTTTACTATTTATATCGGATTAAGATTAAATATTTTTAGTGGAATCATGTCTAGGATACTTAAAATTGGATTAGGAGTCATCAATACTCAAGCTTTTCAATTTTAAGAATTTTGGCGCCAAGTTGACGCCTTTGCCAAACACCCCCAATTCCATTGTTTTCGAAAAATCTCATGAAACTAGGATCATGAAATATTTTTCGTGCATTGTTGATGCAAACTAAAAACGCTTTTGTATGCATACATGATCTCACAAATATTGATCGAATTACATAACTAATATGTATTTCTCGACATATTTGTTTGAGCTAAAGTGAAGTTAGGAGCATTTAGGTAATCTCATTATTTTTGTTTTAGAGTCGAGATTACCGCACCTCCACATTGTTTGCATTTAGGCACACGCACATACTAGAAATGTGATCATCAAAATGCAATAAGTTAACATATACATACTTATAATTTTGTAGGTAACAATGCCTCGTATGGATTATCAAGATACCAAATCTTACATCCCTATCCTAGTCAATGATCCAAACATCTCCGATGATCAAAAAACTTATATTCTTAGAGTCCAACATCGATATATACACGAAGGTCGTGTAGTAGATGCGTATTTTGTTCCTTTGAGTGGCATCCAAGCATACTTTCCTACTATTCAATTTGATTGCTAATATAAAATAAGTGATCAAGTTTGTCCTCGTTTCATCCTCGAATTCTACAGTCGTGTCCGTACCTTCAATGACCTTGAGGGTAATGTCTTCCTTTATTTTTGGATCCAAAACCAAAATATCATGTTGTCCATCACCGAGCTTGGTGACATTCTCGGTGTTCCTTCGTATGGTCAGTGTGCATACACAGAAGACCATTCTTTAGAGTCACTTCACTATCATCTTGAAAGTGAAGGTCCTTATTGTACCAAAGTCCCCGACCTTCAAAGCATCAAACAATACGTCAAAATTCCTCAAGTCGCCAACACGCACCAAAAGCGTGATGGTTCCATAGTTCATCTCTATCCTAATCGGATCTACCTCAAAGAACTCCTTCCCAATCTCAAAAGTTGGGAACTCCTTCTGCGTGAAAACGTGTTGTGTCTTGCGGGCAACCGGGATCATGTTCCGGCAAGTCTTGCCCATATGCTCTATTGCCTTAGTACCGAGGAGCCATACAACCTCGCGTACTACATGGCAAAAAGAATGGCCAACATTCACAGTCGAACCAATAAGCTCATGCCACATGGTATGTTGCTTACTCGTCTATTCCGGTGGGTTATGGCTACTTACCCACATCTTAATAGTGTCGACTATTTTCTTGTTAATCCGGTCATGAAACCTCTTGGTGGACCACAACGCCGTACTAAGCCACGTAGTGACAAAGGGGCTAAACGTGGTCGTAAATCCACCTCCGATGCTACTTTCTCGTCTTCCTCCTTCGGTCATGGATCGTCATCTCAACCCATGGATGAGGATGATGATGAGGTGAACGAAGAAGGAACGTCTCATACTCGTACTCCCTCTCCTGACACTTTCTTTCGTAACCTTGATACGTCATCGTTCGAACCAACAACCGACCTTCCTTACAACCAAACCAATCTTAGTTTGGTAATGAGAAGGCAAACAACGATGTATAATCGACAAGTGTCCATGCATGAGCAAACGATCAGGTGGTTCAAGTCTATTGGAAAGGCACTCAAGGGGATCGGAAACAATATTAAGAAGCTGGGGAAGTCAAGAGATTGGACAATGCTAACTTAATTACCATCACTAACTCAAGTAGTATTAAGCTATTAGTAATGAGGTCTTGGCTACGGCCATTTAACACTAACAAGTTTGAATTTACTTAGTATTTCTTACTTGGCATTGGTAACTTTGATTAGTTAATCAAGCTTAATGCTTAATCATTTTTATGAGCTTAATCTAGTTCATATTTTTTATTTTACATTTTTCTTGCATGCACTAGATGATCAAATTGCTTGATATGATGCATGCTTAACAGTAGCCTAATTCTAGATAATCACATGTTGTTATTAATTGCTAGTTGTACTAGTGTTAGGAAAACAAGGTGATTATTCTTTAGTGATTTGAGGTAATAGGATTTGCAGCAAATAGTTTCCCTAAAATTACCCATTTAGGTAGCCTAGATCCTGCAGAACTGAAAAAAAATGTCAACTGCAGGTCACGACACCACTAAATAGGGCATGACACCACTAAATTTAGTGGTACCGTGGGTCATTTAGCGGTACCGTCCCCTGGGTAGACATTTTTAACTATTTGATTTTACTTTTTGACCTTCTTTTCTTTAGAATCTGCAATTATGTGCTGATTCCAACACCCCAAATCCCTAAACTCACCATCCTATCCATCCCTTCATGCCTTAATTTGGCTATATAAGATCTTATCATGCATGCATCCTCCTCACCATCATACACTCATCATACACTTATCATGTCTTCCACCATGGCTACTACTTCTCACAAAGCAAAGAAGCCAAGGTTCAACCCCAAACCAATCAATGAGATAATTCTAATTGATCTTACATTGGATGATGATGAAGATGTTCACACACCAATACCCTTAACCAAAACAACCTCATCCATCTCTACACCTTTGGCTCCATCAAAAGCCACCTCAACTAGGCCTAACTCATCATCATCTTCCACCATTAGGACTACCACACCTTTACCTCCACCTAGTCCTCCACAACCATTAGCACTAACCTTCACCATTTCACCCACAACTCCTTTTGAGTTTGGGTCCAACACATCATCATCTTCCGCCTCTCCATCAACACAACCAATAATGGGTCACCCCATTCTCTACCCTTTAGAGCCACATAGCTTGAGTTGTGCATGTTGTCATCACAACCGAAACCTCATTGTCAACCTTAGGGATGAATTGAGTTTCAAATTCCTCCACCTTGAACACCTCCTCACACCACCACAAGGACCCATCATACCACCTCATCCACCAACCAATAGCCCAAACAACTAAACATTTTATGTTTAGTCACCAAAATAAAAACCTAGAATCCCTTTTGTCATTTGAAGCAAATCTTAGAGCCTCATCTCACTTAAGATTTCTACATGCTTCTTGTAGATTTTTTTTTCTTTTTTATGTTGTAGTCATACCTATGTACGAAATTTATGTTTTTATGAATGAATGAGCTTTTCATGTGGTTGTTTATCTTTTATGATGTTTGGCTTCTTAGCCATTTTTTTGTGGTTGGATATTTGTCGTGATTGCTACATGTTAGATATTGTATATTTGTTATCTAACTTTGTTTTGTAGCAAGAATCATTGCTCGATTCCTTGGTGTCCTCCAAACGAGGGGGAATATACATCAAGGGGGTGCCTTAGCAACCTTTTTGCTTTGACAAAAAAGGGAAAAAATGGGATATAAACTCATTAAAAACTTGTTAAAATTAATTTTAAATTAAAAATGAGTTTAGGTTTTGCCATCATAAAAAAGGGGGAGATTGTTGATGCAAATAATGTTCTAAAAACGTTATTTATATCTTTCGATAACTTCACGTTTTGAGGATGACAAAATGTGAAATCACGTTACGTTAAAATTAACGTAAACAAGTTTTTAGTCGAAAGATCCCATTTCTACGTAAATCACTCTAGGTATGCACAAACAAATTTACAACTTGACAAATGATCAAAGAAGTGAATTTGTGTCTAAAACTTCACATTTTTAATGTGACAAAACATTTTCTCAAAAATATACTTTACAAGTTATTTTTGAATAATTAAGAAATGTTTTATTGGAAAAATAAGTTCAAATATCATAACAGCTATTTTCCCCACAAATCAGCTCCAAACTTCCCCAAATAAGTTTTCACCAGAAAAGACAAAAACAGGAGCATTTTTGTCTGGCATGGTACCACGGTACCACTAAATTTAGTGGTGCCGTGTGAAATTTAGTGGTGCCATGTCCACATAACGGCCAGATTTTCTCTGCCTATAAATACCAGCCTTATTCACAGTTTTTGGGCATCCTTTTTCACACAGAATTTTCTGAGTTCAATACTCTCATCACATTTTCTCTTCTTGATCATTTAGTTTAGTTTTCTTTTGTTTTAAGAGTGATCCAATCATCCATCCAAGTGATCCTCTTCATTCCTCTTCAAGTGCAAGAGAAGAACACAAGGTATCCAAGAAGATACAAAGTGTTGTAGTTGTAGTTAGAGCACTTGTAACATTTGTTACACACTTGATTGTATCTTTGTATACATCAAGATCATTTTTCTTTTGAGAGTTTGTGAGAGAAGATCATTGTGATCTTATAGAGATATTGAATATCTCTTGTAGCTTGTGAGCTAGTGTGTTGATCAAGTTGATCAAGAGTAGATAGGGTAGATTGAGTCAAGTGAGAGTTGATCATTGTGATCTTGTCGAGATCTTGGAGATCTCTTGAAGCTTGCGGGCTAGTGTGTTGATCAAGTGGATCATAGGTAGATCAGGTAGATCGAGTCTTGTGTGATTGTGTGAAGTAGAAAGGATCAAGTAGATCATGGTAGATTGGTGCTAGCTAAGATTAGCACTCGACATTTAGCTTAGTGTCGGAAAATAGGATAAGCGACGTTGTACGATTTTCTCCGCCTGAAGGGAGGTCTTGTTGACATAGTGCTTGAAACTCTCGAGTGTGGTACTCGGGGAGTCGAGAGTAGGCGAAGAAGAGCTTCGTGACCGAACCACTATAAATCTCCTTGTCCCGGTTTGATCTTTCCATCTCTTTCCTTTACTTTTATTTAGTTACATTAGATAGTTTAGTTTAATTGTTCATATTGGTGTTGATTGATTACACATAAGATTTGAATCAAAGTTTTTCAATAGTAAAGTTTTTAAGAAGATTTAAAAACGGTAAAACTATTCAACCCCCCTTCTAGTTTTCCACAACATTCATAAAAATGTGAAGTTTAAAAGAAAAAAAATTTATTTCTTTGATCATCCGTCAAGTTTAAATTTGTTTGTTCATACCTTGAGTGATTTATGTCGGAATAGAAATCTTTGACTATGTTGAACCATACTTGAGACGTGGAGAGATGTTGATGTAAGTATGCATTAATGATTTGTGTTTACAAGTAACTTATGCATTTTACATTATGCATTACAAGTTACATGTTTGTCATTATTAAAACTGAAGAAACCGTATAGTTTAAATATCGTAATATTTGCACTAACAATCTCCCCCTTTTTGATGATGACAAATATGTAAACCGTGACACATAGTAAAATGTAAAAGTTACCTGTTTACACTTCCTTCTCCTCCTTTTGTCAAAGCAAAAAGGTAGTTGCCTCGAGCTCTCCCTTGAATTCACTCCCTACTCCCCCTTATTACGCTACTTTCCTTTTTTCCTAAAAAATGCGAGCTTGCATCATCCCAGTGAAGTCTTCTATCACCACTGTTAAAAAGACTCCATGCTATGTATTCAAATACTCCCGAGCTCCCCCTAGCTTAATGCTCCTCTATGGTGATTGAATCCCCTTGTTTATTTACCTTAGTATCTAGCGGATCCTTGGATCAAATTCTTACAAAGGCTTTTCCTACATCAAGGGTTGGCTTCGTGCAACATAATATATAAAAGAATAGGAGCAACATTATAGGGATAGAATACACATAGCGAAACATGCAAGGGTTAAACTATGTTAAAACGTAGCTACAAAAAAATGAGTTTGATGAGCATATCAAAGTATGCAAGAAGTTAGACACGTGATGAAAGTGTGCCAAAAGGATAAAAACAAATAAGAAAGCCCAAGAAAGTTGAGCGACACAAAGATGTGAATGCGTAATGCAATTCAATGACACTAGAGAGTCACAACTTGACCGACAACCTAAGTTGTAATTGTTCAATCAATCACACTAACAAGAACGAGATTTGTTCGTTGACTGACACATAAAATGACTTCTTCCAAGTTGTCATTGGGAAGGCAAGTTCTAACAAACCTTTTGAACAACATAATCATCTACCTATGATGATTGGTGTTAATGACAGTTTGTTGATAAAACATACTCTAAATGATTACTATTATGACAATTCATGCCATAAAGTAGACTCGATTGAAGTTATACAAAAAAAAAATGAAAATGAGCACGATATGCACCTAGATGCGAATGGAAATGATTCCATAAGATGGGAAGTGTTGGATTTGACCTTTGAGAAAAGGTGGGAAAAGACGGTTTAGATTAATATATCGTTTGCACTGACAATGAGATGCATGATATATTTCAAAGGAGAAAAAGAAAATGTGCATGTGATCCTAACAGGATTGTGGGCGAATATCTCTAACAGGGTTGATGTAAAGAAGTTCTAGAATTCTAGTTTTGGATGATCCTAGTTGTGAGTTAGAGATGATTTGGTGTATGAAGGATTTTGTGTGATTGTGTAGTTATACACTTTGGGTATGATGATTGTGAGGATTGAAGGTTATTGAACTAACTATCACTATCAAGATTGAAGGATAGTTGTGAGGTTTGAGTGTAATGATCGATGGGTTGAAGGTTCTTAAACTAAATATCACTGTCAAGAGTGAAGTTTAGTTGTAAAGGTTGAGTGTGATGATGAATGATATTAATGTGAGGGTTGAAGGCGTTTGTATAGAACAAATATCTAGGTGGTCACAAAGAGTAGAGGTTAGGAAGCTAGAACCGATTGTGGTTTTGTGACTGAGGTTTTGATAAGTAGTGGGTACTTAGTAGGTGAGTTTTTTATTAGAGAATTCTAGGGAATAAGAACAACATTTGTGTGTTCTTGAGAGTGTTTGGTGAAGGACTATATGAGTGTGTTTTCGCTCACCCTTAATCGATGACCATCCGGACAAGATGTGTTGGAAAAAGAATAAAAAAATAAAGAGGAGAACAAACGTTGACAGAAGCGATGAGCTTAGTAACGTCATGACAAGTGGTGGATAACATACAATAAACTTCACCTTTGAAGTCACGTAGCTCTTCTCAATCATTGTGAATATTGATAGAGCATTCATATGATGAGGCATGTGATTACGTGGAAGTGTGCTAAGGGTTAAGAAGATAGAATCTTCAAGGTTGTGGAGTTGGTGATGGGGTTTTTGTAGAGTTATCTTTGCTAGAAGAAACTATGTTGATGAAGAAGGGTTATCACAACTTATCCTAGCGGTTCTTCGCTTGAAGTGTGTGGAAGATGAGTGGGATGCGGAAGCATTGTAGATAAGTTTAGAAGATGATGGATACGAAAGTAACCAAACATATGGTGTGTTTTGTACCATACGGAAGTGAAAGTGGAAAAAGCTAAGGAATCAAAAGATAGGCAGAATCTATTCAGATAGGAGACGGTACTGGTTCAAGACTATAACGAGTGGGTTTTGATGGTGCTTTTGAAACTGAGAATTGAAAACAAAATAAACTGTCTCAACAGATAACGGTCTGACGGTACCGTTAAATTTAGCGGTACCGTCCCTTATTTAAGGGTACCGTGACCTGCTGAGGTCAGTTTTGACCCAGAATTTGATTTTCGACAAAGAAATTTCACATATTTTGTGAATTTTCTGGACCTTAGATTAAAGGAATTTATACCAAATAAATTCCTTTTAGGAATGAATCCAGTGGGATTCGACGAACATTGATCGTGTTCATTTTTTTTTGAGAAATGACATTTAATTGCATTTCGCAAATTAAATTTACTTAAAATATTTTGGATGAAATATTTGAGTTGTCATTGGAAGCTTGAGAGGATTTGACTCTAATCTTGAGAGGATTTGACGAATAAACCTTGCTGAGTTAGTGAGAGTTTTAGATACGATGAGAGAATTTATACTTCATAAATTCTTTTTACGAGATGGACGAGACTAGACGAGAAGAGATGACTTTAGTATTTCCAAGAAAATATTTAAGTAGTCATTAGAGGGATTTGAAGGATGACTTTAATATTTCCAATGAAATATTTAGATAATCATAAGACGAGATTCGGAAGAAAGAGAGTATCAACATACTATTGGCGAGATAGGATGGTACGTTTGTTTTCTACCCTAAAACCTATGGATAAGTTCGATCCTCATTATCTATGAGGTGAGCTTGACGACAAACCACGATGACAAACCTATGGGGATAAGAGGAACTAACGGAAATGAATATACTTGGTCTTAAGAAGTGTATATTCACACGAGAATGAAAGGAACAACTAATCACTTATGTAGTAACTCGTGAGTCCTTTGTCACCCGAAGGTTGATGTTACCTTTTAGCTTTTGGATGAGCATTTTAACATATGTTGTTAAAAGACTTGAATATGATGTTTCGGATATGACATTTAACAATTGCGATCGCAAGTTAAACTTAATTGAATATTTTGGATGAAATATTTAAGTTGTCAAACCAACTACGAGTTCTACTAGGTTTGTATCTAACCTCCCCATGACAAAGGGTGTATTACTTGGAAGAAAGCAAAATAATGACCAAGGAATTAGGACAATTTCGAGACTACTTTAACTTATAGGTTTTAACACTAGTGTATGACTATATGATGTCTAAGAGTTCATAGTGATAGGCATACCTAATTCATTATTTGTTAAAATGACATAGTGTGGGTGCAAAATTTACAAGCAAATCATGTAAAATGCACATAAGGAATAAATGCAAACATCATGAAAAACATGATAATCATTTAGCATTTAAGATCATGAAGACATTCAATCATATCTTACGAGAACATGTTATCATTTTGAAACACATATGTGGGATGCAAGTAATCTAAGGAGGATCCTGATTACTACTTGTTCAAAATGAAATCCTAACGGGAGATAAAGTTCATCGATATAAACTATCTTTAGTCAAATGTAGGAATGAAAAATTTTAAAGTTAGAGAATGAGTATGAGACTATCACTAGTGGTGCTCAATTCAGGCTAAACACGACCATTTTTACGGGTTATACCACGAACCCAACTTCTCTCCTGGAAGCAATTCAACCGTTAGGTCAAATTGAATTTCTAGTGCGATAGGTTCTCCAGTAGTCATTCTCATGTTAGAAAAATTCAAATTCCTATATTTGCCTATCGAAGTGTAGCAAAGATGATATTAGCTTATTTCGCTAATACATGGCCTAATATGACTCAACTAACCATATTTTGAAAGTCGGTTAAGAAGATGACATGTCTTACACAACTCCTAACAAAGGCAAGCAAAATGTTTTAATTTCGTGGTTGAGTTGTTACATGTTATTTTAACATGATTTGGTTTCCTAGAACCAAGAGATGCTCTAATGTGATACAATGTAGAATCTACTACATCGAGAGTGTTTCAAGAATGCTCCTTTGCATATCTTGAGAAAAAGAATCTAGTAAAGGTTACTTACCTCAATAGATCTTGTGAGTATTATATGATGTATGATTGAAATGAGACATATTGTATCTTTCAACAAATATGCTTTTCTAAGAGGAAACTTATCACTCTTACGAATGCTTAGTAAAACAAGTATTTTAGTGTATGACCAATTTTACTTGTTTATGCAATGACACATGTTGTATTGGGTTATTACTTAAATCTAATATCCTATATTTGTTAAACAAGATGCATTGTATTCTCTTGTAACATAACCATTCATGTTACAAAGAAAATAAGATGCATAAGATATAAGTTATCCTTTGTCAATCTTTTGATAAGAGAAATACATGTGATATTCTCGAAGATTGATGACGTACATAATAGTTAATAACATACTATGTGTGACACTTTTACTAGACATGTGATTTTGAGTGTTGAGTCGTTCATGAGCAAAGTTTACATATGTTGTTTGTTTGCTCGTGTTTGATTTTTCAGAAATGACACATTTACTAATTACATTGCAAAGTAAATTACATGAATATTTCGGATGAAACATCCAAGTTGTCAATCCTACTTAGTTGTGTATTTTATGCATCTTTTTAAACATATTAGTTTAATGTTTGGAACACAACCATTGGACAAGAAGACTCAATATGGCATCTTCAACACAAGTGTGAGTTATGATCTGATGCATATTATTTTCATCTTGAGAGGACGTCATTATTTTGATAACAACCGAGTGTGATTGAGTATGTAGATTCAAGATAATATATTTCGTTAAATTTTGATGTTATCTTGAAGCTAGACAAACAATGACTCCAATTTCATGTCCATACTCGAAAACTTGTCAATTAGATTCGACGATGATATCAATCATAATTTGAATAATGCATTGATATATACTTGAAATCTTTCTTGAACCTCACGATCACTCCTTTTAAAAAAAAAATAAAAATTTAAGGAGTGTGTTCCATTTATTTTAATACTAGTTGTATATGTGAGGTTAATGACATATTAACTTACTACTTCGAGATTGTCATTTATTTTTATGTGCGAAAAACTATTTATTATTAAGTATAATATTCTTAGTTTTCGACATATAATGAGTATAAAAATAGTTATCTTAACTATTTTTATACAACATACGTAAAAAACTAAATGTTTATAACACTTTGTGTGTGTTAGATCAATGCAAGTTCAATACATTTTCTTTTACTTAAATACTAATGTATTAATATGATCTTTTATCTTGTTTAGACAACCCATGGTCAAGCAAGACAAAAGGATGTAATGTTTTAGAGATCATGTTACGGATTTAATGAAAGTGTTAAATATTTTGAGGTGATATATTTTTTACACTTAAACATTTGGAAAAATAATTGTGTAAGACAATATCTTTCGATACACATGATCAACCAACTTAGTTTCCATTCCTAAGAAGGTTACTAAAGTATTTTAAAACTTCCAAGATGTCAAAAACACATATGCAAGAAAAGTGGTCTATACCTATATGCAATGCAAAACCAATTACGCAACTTAGTGCAACACTAGTACAAAAATGGGATTTCGTCACACATGCAGTTTTTCGAACGACCACACAGTAACTTTTTTATGTGAGTAAATGTACCAGAATAAAATAAATAGCCACACTTGATCCGACTTGTGTGACCATTTCGGAATTACATCTGAGGCTACAGCCACACATTTGAATATTTTCGTGACTATAGGTATCTGGCAATTTTTTTTTGATTATTTAGTCACTTACAATTTAGGACGTGTGACGGATACAAATAAGTTTGAACCATTAGTCACACTATATATATACATGTGTGACAAATATATGTCACACAATTGACCAGTGTGACCAAAATCCATATATGGTCACATGAAGTAATTGTGTATGTGGCTAAATCATATAGTCAAGTTTGTCACACATTATTTAAACGTGACTGCTAGTTCTTGTTGAAAATTTAGCCACATATGAATTTGGAATGTGTGACAACTGAAAAGTAAATTTGAAGCCTTAGTCACGATATGCATTTAAAAGTGACAAATACATGTTACACACTTGAACAGTGTGACCAAATGTCATATATGGTCACACTAAACCATAGGCATACATGATTAAGTGTAACCAAAATTCGATACATATGGTCACGTAAGTTAATAGGTGTGTCTAAAGTTTAGTGTGTGTTTGCCTTCCAAATCCTAATGTGTATGGTCACATTTAATTGTAGCACAATCATGTGACTATAGGATATACAATAGTCACACCATACCACAAATATGTATCTAAATTATGTTTATGGCCACATTATAAGGGTATTATATATGACCAATACATTCAAAATAGTCACACTGTGAAATATTCATGTGACTATAGTCAAAAATTTCAAAATTTCAATGTTTTGGCTCCATTGTAAGCATTTATGTTATCTTTAATCCTATCTAGTTGTTCAACAACCACATTAATTGTACCATATCATATCTTTTTTTTCCTGCATTATATAATACCCCAGTTATCATCCACTATTTATCATATCAATTTCTTTTCACCATGGATGCACAAAATGGTTGTCAAATGGTCAACATTGACTGTTGGGTTGAAAGTGAAAACAAGGCTGGATTGACCTTTTTTGCAAGGCGTCCCCCTTATACGGATTTCATGTGGTATGTTTGTCCAGTATGCCTTGAAAGAAGGGGAACCCCATCTTATACTTGTAGAGGTGGTGTTACAAGGGAAAACACAACTACAACAGATAGTAGTGGATATGTAATTGGCTTACATATTAATGCATCTACAAGAGTTGGTGCTTACTTGGGCAGTGGTGATGAAGAAACTGAACCAACTGCAACTTAAACAGCAAGTGGAGTATGCCCAAGTCAAGCACCAAGTAAGGAACCTGCTACTCAAAAACCAAGTGAAGAATCTGCAAGTCAAACACCTAATGAAGAACCTCTAACTCATAAACCAAGTGATTTACCTGCTAGTCAATTAACAAAGTGAATCACCTGCAAGAAATGCTATGTTGTCTTTCGGTGTAAATGTAATTTAACTGATATGTTGTATAATTAATATGTTATTAACAATGCAGTATGGTTACTACTTTTTTTTTGTATGTGTTGACTTTATAAGTCAAACTGGGTTATTTCAAACACTCCACAATGTGTTTTTCAAATATACATGTTTATCTCATAAGCAGTACTAACTATACATTCTAGCAGTCTTAACTGTAACTCTAGCAGTCTTAATTCTATTTCTTGTCCTTGGGTCCTAGATACTTTCCCATCTTCCTGAGCAGTTGATATGCCATGTCATCATAAGTAAACTGAAGCTGGAGTCTTTTCTTCCCACACAACATCTGATATAGAATGTCTTTGTGAAATTTTAAAGGGTAATCCTTTTCTACAAGCATGTAGATCACCAACTCATTTACAGTTAAAGCATGTACTCCACATCCTTGAAAAAGTTTCCATTCTGTAACAGTATTGTGCTTTAGTCTTCTCCAACATTCATCCTCATGATTTGGTTCAAACATTACCTTCAAGTAATTCCAGACTTCTCTATCATAAGCTTGTTCTGGTGTCTTATTACCAAATCTTTCTTTGAGTAATTTCCATAGATCTATCATATCTTCTCTATCAAAATTATAAACTATGTGAAGAAAGCTTACAAACCTTCTAGAAGAACCATCATGCCTCTTAATATCATAATAAAATGTTTTCCCATGAGATCCAGACTTATAATCAACAATGGGTTGTTTAACACTTAAAGGTTGTGTATCCATGGCTTCTCCTTCAGGTTTTCCTACATAGACAACTGCAAGTTCAGTGTGAGCTTGCATTTGTTCTTTAGCAACAGCTTGCTCAGTTTGTTCTTGTTCTCTGCTCTGTTCTTTCTCTGCTTTTTGCTCACTCGTCTTCTTTTTACTGCTTTCTCTTTCCAACTGTTCACCTGCTCTCTTTGAACTTGTTTTCTCTTCTTTCTTTTCTTCTCTGCCCTTCACCAACTCAGCATTCAAGAAGCTTTCATTGTTTCTCTTGGCAATTGCATATAATTCTTCAATTCTTTTATCATCCAAGAATTTCAAATCCTTTACTTTCCAATTGTCCACATTCTTCAAATACCTGCACATGAGAGCTCTTCTTTGTGCTGGAGTGGGTGGCTTGTTCTTCTTAGCTGCATATCTTTGTGCTGCATATAACTTCTTTTTTGCATCAAAAAATTCTTTCAGCATCCTGGCTTTTTCAACTACTGAGTACTGATCTTGCTCTTCTTTAGTTAGTTTCTTAGCAAGCTCACAATCAGCTTCAACCTGAGCCCTTTCCTCATCCCATGAAGCTATTAACTCTGCATTTTTAGCATCTTTTTCTTCTTATATTCTCTTTTGTTCCAAAATTATCTGATGTTCTGCTTCATACTGTTGTGCTAATTTCTTAGCAAGTTCCGCATCAAGTTGCTCTTGCTCTTCTTTTGATAATGGTTTTGCCACAGGCTCTTGTTAGGAATTAAGCTTTAGCAGTTAGTACGGCTGAAGATGGAAGTTAGTACTGCTGATGAGTTTTGAAGACAAGAACAGTTAGTACGGTTGAATATAGAAGTTAGTACGGATTATGACTTTGTAAAAGATAATTATAGAAAAGATATTGTGTATATCTTATACGATTAGGTTGATTGTTATCTTGTAAAGGAATCCTTAGTCTATAAAAGGATTGCCTAGGTTAAAGTTTAGGTACGAATTAGGAACGATTTAGTACGTATTGTTTTGTTAAGATTCAAGGTTGTAAACCCTAGTACTAATTAAGATTACTCGTATTATTCATTAATAATATTGAATCGTTGAAGTTGAAGTATATCGTGTTCCTTGTTCATTCATTGTTGATTCGTTCATACAAAACACAAACAAACAAATCTTCTAAGTGCTAGCTAGTAAATTCCGCGTGCTAAACTAGACATCATTCAAAGTATACATATAACACAAGGAGTGTGTGTAGATCCGGTCAAGTGGTATCAGAGCCAGGTTACTGATACTTTGGTTTAGAAGATCCAGACGAATTTGTTTCAGAAGAAGATGGACATGGAGACAACAACAAGTCAGACTAATATTGCTGCTAAGCTTCCAATGCTTAAACCCAATGAGTTCGATATGTGGCGATTAAGAATTGAAATGTTCTTCCAAGTTCAAGTTTATACTCTCTGGGAGATTATTGAGGATGGGAATTCGTTCAAACCTACAACTACAACAAACGTTGTTGAGGGTGTCACTGAAACTAAGGTGCAAACTAAGCCAACCACTACTGAAGAGAAGGCACAACACAAGAATGATGTTAAGGCGAGAAGTTTGCTTTTGATGACTATTCCCAATGATGAGTTGTTGAATTTTAGCAAGTTTAAGTGTGCTAAAACCCTTTTTGAAGCTATTGTTGCAAGATATGGTGGGAACGAAGCCACCAAGAAAACTCAGAAGACCCTTCTCAAGCAACAGTTTGAGAATTTTTCAGCAACAAGCAACGAGTCACTAGATCATATGTTTAATAGACTTCAAAAACTAGTGATCAACTGGCTGTTCTAGGAATTGAGATGCCTCAGGAAGATCTAAACTCCAAATTTCTGAGGAGTCTACCAACTGAATGGGCTATGCATGTGGTTGTATGGAAAAACAAGCCTGATATAGATTCCATGAGCTTAATGGATCTCTATAGCAACTTCAAGATAGTTGAACATGATGTTAAGAAGTCTGCTGCATCAAGCTCAAGCTCAAGCTCAGGGAATTTAGCCTTTGTATCAACTCCCAGTACCTCAAGTCCAGATGAAGAAGTTCAAGTGACTGGAGTAGTTGGTACTGCTAGTTCCAATATTGGTACTGCTAGCACTTCAAGCAGTACTAATGGACTCCTGGATGAGAATACTTATTGTACTTTCTTGACTACTCAGCACAACGGAAGTATGTTGACTCATGCAGATCTTCAAGAGATTGATGAAGATGATATTGAAGAGATGGATAACAAGTGGCAGCTCTCTCTTCTCAGCTTGAGAGCTAAGAGATTTTTGAAGAAGACTGGCAAGAAGATTGTCATAAACAGCAATGATGTTGCAGGGTATGACAAGTCCAAGATTGAGTGTTTCAATTGCAACAAGAAAGGTCATTATTCAAGGGAGTGCAGATTGCCAAGACAACAAGATGGAAAGAGTAGAGGATATGGAAGCAAGTCAAGGGTTGTGGAGGTTACTGATTCAAGCTCAAAAGCCATGGTTGCCATTGATGGCTTAGGATTTGACTGGAGCTACATTGCAGAGGAGGAAGCAGAAGCATCTACAGAGATTGCTCTCATGGCATTTTCAGACTCTGAGGTACAAGTTTCTAAATGTTCTAAATCTTGTGAAGCTTTAAAAGATCTACAAACTCTTAAGAAAAGATATGAGGATCAGAGAAAAGAGCTAACCCAAACTGCTTTTAACTTAGCAAATCATAAGAGGGCTTTAGCTGTGTTAGAAGAACAAATTGTTCATTATAAAAGTAATGAGTCAAAGTTTTCTGATGATATGATTATTGTTAAGAGAGACTTAATGTTTAGAGAGAATGAAATTAGTGTGTTGAAACATGAGCTAGAACAGGTTAAGAAAGCAAAGGAGAACATTCAAATGACTGTTGACGCACTAGAATTTGCAACTCAGGGTGTTAGTAAGATTGTTGAGTGTCAGATCCTCAATAAAGCTAAGTCAGGCCTAGGTTATAAGTCAGTTCCACCTCCCTATAGAGGAATTCCAACACCCCCAGGCATAGAATTAGAACACACAGGACTACCTGAATTTCAACTACCTGAGCTTAAATATGGTCCTCAACCTAAAGAGAATGTAGTTGATAAACCTGTGTATGAGAGTGCTAGTGATAAATCACTATATGAGGACAAGGTGTCATCTGATAGGTTCTCAAGTAAGGAATCAGATTCTCCAACCATAGAGGAATGGACTTCTGATGATGAAGGTGATCAGGCTGTGGTTAAGCCTGTTAGTACTAAAGTGGAGGAACCAAAAGTTCCAAAGATGGTTAAACCTGCGACTGTTAGGCCTAGATCAAATGCCAAACCTTTTAGACCAACAGTTAGGTATGCAGAAATGTATAGAACCACAAACAAGCCAAGAGGTAACCAAAGGAATTGGAATGACCTCAAATCTCACCAATTAGGGGATGGTTTTGTCTGCTATAGGAAAGCTTGTTACTCGTGTGGTAGCTTTGACCATCTTGCAGATTTTTGTGATAAATGGTTGAGTGGATATTCAAACCATAGGTTGAGCATAGTAAGACTTCAAACTCTTCCTAGGAATGATAGAATGATACCCAGATCAGTTCTATTAAAGTCTGGCCAAAGACCAATTCAAACTGCTAGTCCAGCAGTTCAGCCTGTCAGACCAATTAGACCTATTCACTCAAGGCTAATAGTTCAAGGTGCAAAAATGTTTTCCAAATCAGCACCAACAACTGTTAAGAGACCATTTCAAAATAGACAAGTAGTGAAAAATCAAGTTTTGGAACGCAAGGTAACAACTACCAAGCCAGCAGTTCCAACTGCTAGCAGAGTAATTGGTACTGGTGTTAATAAAAACACTACTAAGGGAAATATGGGTACTGGAGTGAATGCATCAGGCATGTTGGGTTTGGAGACCCATCAAACCCAATGGTGCTAAATTTTTTTTGAAAAGAATAAATTATGTTGATGCAAGAGGAAAGCCTAAGTCTGTTATGGCTTGGGTACCACAAGGAAATTAATTTTTCTTGTTATGTGCAATGTTAGTCATATACTTTTATATTGTGAGATAAGTTCTTTGTGGCTTGTTTCTTTGTTTTTGGACTAACACTTGCAGGTTTTGGATGATAAGCACCAAGGAATTAAATGCTTTATGTTTTGGACTATATGGTGATTTGGATCTCAGTGTGTGATCTTTGCACACAACAAATGGTAATTGGTTCACCGTGTCTAACCCACATAAGAATCAACTAGTCCAGAGCAAACGGTTTCTGGTAAAGACTAATCAAATCCGTTAATGGTTGACAATTTACCAAAAATTGTATGGTTATCAGCTCACCATATCTAACTATGAAGAGTTGGCTAGTCCAAAGTAAACGGCTATTGGTAAAGACATATCAAATCCGTTGATAGCTGATAGTTTGCTAAAAACTATGTTTGAGCTATGATATTTTAAAATTCTTTTCAATAAGTTCATACGGCTCAACAAAAATTTTCCAACAGTTGGTATGGTTAGTTCAAAGTAAGTACGGCTCAACTAGCCGTTGTAAAAAATCTGTCAGTAATTAATTTTATAGCCGTTGGGGTAAAACCGTTATTCTTAAGGTACTTATAGGGATTTTTCTAGAAGATAATTATCTTTTTACCATAAATTTATTTATTCTATTTCTCAAGATAATTTATCTCATACGCTTATTTCGCAAAACCCTAAACAGTACCTATAAACTCCAATAGGCTACATAAAACCTCAATTCCACTTTATACGATCATCTTATTGCTATAATCTTTCATTCTTCATCACTAAAAATGGCTGGATTGGAATTTGTTAAGCGTCACAATCAGGTTGCGTTTCTAGAGAAAACAGAGGACGGAGATGGACCAAAATTTTATGAGATTGTGGACTTTCTAAACCACTCTCACATAAGGTATGCTCTAACCGTTTCTCCTACTCTTTATGTCTCTCACATCACACAGTTTTGGCAGAATGCTACTGTCTTGACTAGTGAAGTTGGAGACTTAGAAATTCATTCTGAAGTGGATGGTGTATCTTTTGCTGTTACTGAGTCTATACTTAGGAGAAATCTTAAATTAGAAGACACAGATGGTATCAACACTATGCACAACACTGAAATATGGCAAGAACTTACCAAAATGGGGTATGATACATCCGAACACAAATTAACTTTTCAAAAAGGATGTTTCTCACCTCAATGGAGATTTTTGATACATACCCTTTTACATTGTTTAAGCCCTAAAAAGACTGCTTAGGAGCAGTTCAGTAGCAATATTGCTATTGCTCTCATCTATTTGTCTACAAACAAGGTTTTTAACTTTTCAAAATTTATTTTTGAGGGTATGGCATCTAATGTAAACAGCAAAACCAAGTTTCTAATGTATCCAAGGTTTGTTCAAACTCTTTTGAATAAAAAGACATACCTGCTTACTAAACCAACAGAAACTTTTGCTAGTCCTAGCCTTCAATCAAAAGTTTTTTAAAACATGGCTATGGCTAGCAGGCTTTTTCAAGGTGAAATAGTTCCATTGTTTCCTGAAATGCTTCAAACTGAAGTGGGTGAAGGTTTAGTACAACCAACTGATCCCCATTACACATCTACTTCAGCTACTAAAAGAACCCAAACATCCCAATTTCACATCACTTATAGGAGAAGGGAAACACCCAGAGTGATTCCTAGATCCTTTCCCCATGATTCACCTCTCCTAGCAGGTAACACAGCTAGACGTGATGAGGGTAGTACTTCACATACTGAATTGATGGAATTGTGTACCAAACTAGTTGAGAAGGTAGAAACTTTGGAGGAAGAACTAAAGAAGAATAATGAGGAACTCAAAGCTCACAAAAGGAATTTTGCAAGGTCTACACCAAGTTGACTCTTAGGGTGAAGAAACCTGAAGAGCAGTTAAAAAAGAAAAAGGCAAAGGTAGTTTTGGATTCTTCTGATGATGATGACACAGATGATTTTGATAGTGATGATGGTGATTCTCCCAAACAGGGGAGGAAATCTGATAAAGGTAAGGGAGATGGATCAGGTTCTCAGGGGAGGCAAAATGATGAAGAAGAGGAACAATTTGATATGGGTTCTGGTAATGATGATATGGAAATAGAAGAACAGACACATGAAGCAGTTCAGACTGATACTCAAGAAGCTGAAGAAGTTCAAACTGTTGAAGCAGTTCCAACTACTGATACAGAGCATGAGACAGTTCCAACTGGTGATACTACGGCTGAGGAAGAATATGCTAGAAAAAGAGAAGATAAGGGTAAAAAGCCTATGACACTAGAAGAAGCTGCTCAAGAACAAGAAGCTGCTCAAGTATTAGAAAAGCTCAAGAAAACAAAACCAAGAACTCAAGCTCAGATAGATCATGATGCAGAAGTTGCAAGGAAGATGATTGAAAAAGATTTAGCTGATGAACAAGCTCAGATAGATCAAGATGCAGAATTAGCAAGAAAGATAGTTGCAGATGATGTAAGGAACATTGCTGAATTCATGGATAGAACAAGATCTGAAGAAATTAATCAAGAAGAGTTCAATGAGCAACTGCAATATTTGTTGGATTCTGATTTGATTGTGAGAGCTCATGCTGGAATGATTCTTAAAGACAAGGAATTAAGTGAAGAAGAAAAGTCAGAAAAACTCAAAGAGTTCATCTTGTCAAAGAACAAAGAAGTTACTTGGAATGACTTAGTGTAGAGAATTAGAGAAAGGCAAGAGTCAGGCTACAAGACAAAGTTGCCTACCAAGAAAGAAAAAGTCAGTTTCATGAAGCATTATTTGAAGAATCAAGCAAATTACAAGATGAGTGATTTTACTGGAAGGTCAGATGCTGAGATTGAAAAGACTTTCTATGAAACATATGCAAGACTGAATACTTCAAGCAAGGAGGATATCACAAGGAAAAAGAAAAGAGAACCACAAGTTCTGGAATCTGATAGTGCAAAGAAGTTGAAGTCTGGTGAAGAAGGTTTAACCAATGAGCAAATCAAGAATATGATGGTGATAGTTCCAGAGTCTACAAATATCAAACCATTGGAAGTCAAATATCCTATCATTGGCTAGGAAGTTTTCACTGATGGAAGGATGATGGGATGGAAGATCATAAGACTTGGAGGTATTACAAAGAGATATAAGTTGTTTGAAGATCTACTAAAAGGTTTTGATAAAGAAGATCTTAATTAGTTATGGAGCTTAGTAAAAGAAAGATTCAGATTTCAAGATCCTACTAAAGATAAAGATAAAGAGTTATGGGTGCAGTTGAAAAGAATTTATGAACCTGATAGAGGAGAATCAATGTGGAGATTCCAAGCACAAATTGAAGATGTCTCTTAGAAGTTATTTGATACGTGTGGAGTGCACATAGTTTCTACTAAAGATGGCATAGAAATCTATATGTTAGTGGAAAAAGATTATCCACTCAGATCAAGTGTTTTAACATCTATGTTGTATACAAAACTGAGGGTTGAAGAAGATTCTGAAATGGCAGATTTGTTGGTAACAAAGATTTTCAACCTTGTAGAACAAAGAAAGCTAAGTAGTAAGAGACAGTTATGAAAGATGTTTGGAAGAATCCCCCTCATATAGGAGATGAAGCTTAATTTGAAGAAACTTAGTGATTTGGGAAGAAATCATAAGTTTAGGGAGGATTGTTAGGAATTAAGCTTAAGCAGTTAGTACGGCTGAAGATGGTAGTTAGTACTGCTGATGAGTTTTGAAGACAAGAACAGTTTGTACGGTTGAATATAGAAGTTAGTACGGATTATGACTTTGTAAAAGATAATTATAGAAAAGATATTGTGTATATCTTATACGATTAGGTTGATAGTTATCTTGTAAAGGAATCCTTAGTCTATAAAAGGATTGCCTAGGTTAAAGTTTAGGTACGAATTAGGAACGATTTAGTACGTATTGTTTTGTTAAGATTCAAGGTTGTAAACCCTAGTACTAATTAAGAGTACTCGTATTATTCATTAATAATATTGAATCGTTGAAGTTGAAGTATATCGTGTTCCTTGTTCATTCATTGTTGATTCGTTCATACAAAACACAAACAAACAAATCTTCTAAGTGCTAGCTAGTAAATTCCGCGTGCTAGACTAGACATCATTCAAAGTATACATATAACACAAGGAGTATGTGTAGATTCGGTCAGCTCTTCAGTAAGAATCCCTTTACCTTTGCCTTGTACCTGTGGAGTTGATTGTTTAGCTTTTGAATTTGATGATGGCTCTTGTATCACAACACCTTTGGTTACTAGTTTTGATGTCTTTAGCTCAGCAAGTACACTAACAGTAGTTGTATAATCTGGTGTAGCAGTACTAGCTTTTGTACTACCAGCTGTAACTGGCTCACTAGCAGCAATAACTGGACCACTAGCAGCACTAATACCCTGATCGATAGCACTATCAGCAATTGCAACCTTGCCCAAATAGGTATAAATCACCACATGATTCCCTTGGTTATCAACAACTACAAATTATATTGGATCACTCTCTGCACCAATACTTTCACCCTCTTCAGCCTCCCCTGAAACTTTGACTTTAATTCCCCCATGTTTGGGAGCATCCTTAGAAGCTTCAGAAGATTTAACCTTGTGTTTGGTAATTCTTGATCCTTTGACTCCTTCTAAATACCTAAACCTTCTCTTCAAAGCCTTTATCTCCCCACCTTGAGCTTTGATGAGTCCATCTTGAGAAGCAGCTAGTTTTTGCAGATCAACAATTAGACATAGCATAACAACCATTATGTATACGAAAATCAGAGTATGGAAAACAAAAAAAATAGAGAATACATTAGACATAGCATAACAACCATTATAAAATACAAAACAACCCCATTTTACAATAGAATCGATCGGTAACAACCACTAACATCACCATTTGTAGATCAAAAGCCTGATACTAATTATTGTACAATCAATCATCAACTGATATGTAAAAACATTAAAAAACATACCTTTGTTGTTATTTGGATTCATTGTTTGCGTGCTTGTGTTTGCCAAAAGGATGTGTGAGTTGATTAGGGTTTATTGATTATTGTGTGTGTTTACAAATGATCGGGTAAAGGGATTATTTGCCGGTTGACTATTGAATTTGTAGGTTGGTTTAACTATAGCTGACGTGGCAAGATTTGTAAAAGAAGCAGAAAAAAATAAAAATAAAATATAAAAAAAAGGCTAATGGTGCTGACGTGGCGGTGAAATCCGGCTATAGCCGGTAACTAGGGATGGCAACGGTTCGGGTTCGGGGCTGGTTTTAGTGTACCCGTACCCGAAACCGTTTATAATATACCCGTAACCGCCCCATATCTCACCGGATACCCGATTAATAATATCCATCGGTTTTTCGGGTTTCCCTGCAGGTATCGGTTATCCGTAATTGAATATTATATGGACAAAATTGGCGGTATTAAGATTAAGTCACGCTAAAATCCACCGACAAAACAAAAAAAGATACTCTAATATATTCAAATTTTTTAAAAGTTAAAGAAAATGAATATCGTATCAAACGATTTAACGCAACGTATCGCAACGCAACGTACTCGGCACGACATTCACCCAAAAAATCATATTCGCAAGAGTTTTCAAAAGTTAATCATTCTCATTTCCAAAAATAATCTCGTTTTAGCCTTTTAAAAGGGTTTGGTATCATCATTCGTGTAACGGTAGAGAACACGGACTCACGAGTACTCACTCCAAAAAAGCGAATAACCGGATAGTCGAGAAGAGTATTGACGATAACTCGAGTCGAAATGAGATGACGAAAAGAAGTTAAAGAGATAACTAACAACAAACATATCCAAAAAGGAGAGTCGATTGGTAATCGTCGGTATTTTCCCATAATCCCATTTTTAAGTACAAGGTATATATACTTGTTTTATGATTTAAAACAAGTTTAGACTTACGAAAAAATTAATCTTTGGAAATAACAAAATTTCGCCATGACTCTTTCATTTATCGAACGTTTCCAAGTCAAAAGACTTTATTGAAAATCAATTTCCCAAGTAATTTATAATATAACGAATATTTATACAAACCCTAAACCCTAAACCCTAAACCTTAAACCCTGAACGCTAAACCAATCCGTAACTCAAACAATAACCTAACGAATAGTCCAATAAATCCAAATATGTTAGTCTACAGGTAGCATGTCTCGAATAGTCCAATAGCCCTCGTGTGTTCCGTTTTTATCCCAGCATGCATACCGGACGTAGCAAATAATGGGTTCAAAACAGTTAAGAAAGTCGAAGGTAGTTTCGTTGCATGGCCAAAGGATCAATTTATTTTTGAAGAGGAGGTACATACATGTGTTTTTTCAACGTACATATATATAATTCTTCATATTTAATTTAATGTTTGATAGAAGCATCTTTTGTTTACTACAGGTTACACCAACAAACCCTGTGACCAAATGTGGACCACCAGTACCATCGAAGAAAAAATATGTATCTGTTAACGACTTAAAGCAACAAGCTGCTAAGCCGCCGAAGATTCAAAAGTCTTTAGATTATGGTACTTGAGAATTTGATTAATTAAGTATGACATTATAATTGTATATTCTGTTCAGTTATATACATTCGAGTTTAATTCAATTTGAAATTTCTTGTTGTTTTTAATTATGTTATATATATATATATATATATATATATATATATATATATATATATATATATATATATATATATATATACTCATTCCAGCAGCACTAGCATAGTACTAGCAGTAGTAACTCTGCTTCAACAGGACTAACTTAGTACTAGCAGTAGCAACTCTGCTCCAACAGTAATAACTTAGTAATAGCGGTAGTAACCCTGTGACTAAAAGATGCAGTCACATAATATGGTCACGCTTATCAACATTATTGGTCACTCTTTGTTTAATTCGATGTGTGACTAAATATTACAAAATGCCACACAAACTAAAAATTCATGTGACCATTGGATGAACAATAGTCACGCAAAATACACATTTCTTCACTTTAAACAGCATATGGTCACACTTATTATCACTTTTGGCCACTTTATGCTTAATTGTATGTGACTAAATACCCAAAACAAACATGCTTTGTGTGACTAAATATTACAAAAGGCCACACAAACATAAAATTCAAGTGGCCATTGGATGATCAATAGTCACACAAAATACACATTTCTTCACTTTAAACAGCATATGGTCACACTTATTAACACTTTTGGCCACTTTCTGCTTTGTTGTATGTGACTAAATACCCAAAACAAACATGCTTTGTGTGACTAAATATTACAAATGGCCACACAAACTAAAAATTCATGTGACCATTGAATGATCAATAGTCACACAAAATACACATTTCTTCACTTTAAACAGCATATGGTCACACTTATTAACACTTTTGGCCACTTTATGCTTAATTGTATGTGACTAAATACCCAAAATAAACATGTTTTGTGTGACTAAATCTTACAAAAGGCCACACAAACTAAAAATTCATGTGACCATTGGATGATCAATAGTCACACAAAATACACATTTCTTCACTTTAAACAGCATATGGTCACACTTATTAACACTTTTGGCCACTTTATGCTTAATTATATGTGACTAAATACCCAAAACAAACATGCTTTGTGTGACTAAATATTACAAAAGGCCACATAAACTAAAAATTCATGTGGCCATTGGATGATCAATAGTCACACAAAATATATATTTCTTCACTTTAAACAGCATATGGTCACACTTATTAACACTTTTGGCCACTTTTTGCTTAATTGTATGTGACTAAATACCCAAAACAAACATGCTTTGTGTGACTAAATATTACAAAAGGCCACACAAACATAACATTCATGTGGCCAT
Source organism: Artemisia tridentata subsp. tridentata (assembly GCA_021014915.2). Classification (NCBI taxonomy): domain Eukaryota; kingdom Viridiplantae; phylum Streptophyta; class Magnoliopsida; order Asterales; family Asteraceae; genus Artemisia; species Artemisia tridentata. The sequence goes on from CP139509.1 coordinate 412,742,672, forward strand.
TGGATGATCAATAGTCACACAAAATACATATTTCTTCACTTTAAACAGCATATGGTCACACTTATTAACACTTTTGGCCACTGTTTTTTAAATTGTATGTGACTAACTCGAAAAAAACAACACACGGTGTGTGACTAAATCATCACAAACGTCACATTTATTATTGTTGATCCCAGTTGAGCTTCACGATCTTATTAACTACCTTAGATAAATCTGAAGTAATCGGTATAGAAACTGATCTTAGGTTGTATATCAAATATTATGCGGAAACTAATATTTGATCTTAAGAAGAAAACACAAACGAATTATCCAACAACACTTCAATTATATTAATAACGATTGCTCTGAATAGCAATAGGGTTACAAGAAACCTTGAAGTGAAAACAATAATATGTATGCTAAGATAATTAATCAATCTCTAACTCTAACCCTAGAACCTCCTTTTATAGCATGAGGAGTCCTAGTCGGTTTACAAGACTTCCTATACAAGTAAAATATTCATACGTATCTTTTCTATACTTATCTTAACATACTTTACATAATTAATAAGCAATAGAGTAATCCTTCTAGCAGCAGAGTCCTCGTGAGCTAGCAGCAGAGTTACAATATGCCTATTATACCAAAACAGCAGAGTTATCAAAACAGCAGAGTTCTTATGCTAATCAGCAGAGTTACATAACTATCCGGCAGAGTTGTAATTCTCCAATCAGCAGCATTTCAGACCCAACAATCCTCCCCTAAACTTGATATTTTTCTCCAAAAATCATCAAGTTTCCTTAATCCCAGATAACCACCAGGAGGATGCTTCCAAACACCTTACTGTTTTGAAACCTGTGATACCAGCAACTGTTTGTACTTCTCAATCAATTCTTTTGCTTGATTATCTGCATCAAATGGTCTTTGTAGTGTTAACTTACCAGGTTGCAACATTTGATACAGAATAGATGTACTGTTGTTGATGACATAATCCTTCTCCACAAGCATATACACAGTCACACCTATACAAGACAAAACATGAACTCCACAACTTTGATATAAGTACCACTTCTGAACTGTAGAGCTCAGTAACTTCCTCCATTCAATACTTTTCTCATCTGGTTCAAACATGTTCTTCAAGTAGTAATAATTTAGCCTCTCATACACTATCTCTGGTCTAGTATCTCCATACCTCATCTTGTACAAATTCCAGAGTTGAGTAATATCATCTCTATCCATATAGTGCAGCATTTGAGAAAAACTAATATACCCCACACTTGAACCATTTGATCTCTTTACTATCCAGCATACACTACTATCAGCTAAAATATCATGTGAATATGAAATTATTGGATATTTTACTGATAAAGGTACTTCATTAAGTAACTCAGACTCTTCTTGAGGTTCATGAACTGTGAGATCCATAACCCCTTTCATCTCATCTACAGTCACTTCTTCATTCCCTGAATCACTATCTTCTTTCTCCTCTTCCTCAGAATCACTCATCACTACTGACTGAATTTTTCTCTTCTTCTTACTTACCTGCTTTACTCTCCTTCTATATCTCTTTGTACCAGCAGAGGATTCAGTCATTTCTTCAGTTTCAACAACAACTTCTTTCTCTTTCTCAGCATCAGATACTACAGACTTTGACACACTTCCACTCCCAGATGCTTTTAGATTGTCAGATCCCATAACATCTGGATTTCTCTTCTTGTCAGAAACTTTTCTTGGATTAAGCTGAGCATAAGTTTCATAAAATTCCTTTTCAATTAAGTGATCTGGCTTTCCTTTGAAATCCTTCATCTGATAGTTTCTAGCATTCTTCAAATAGTATTTCATGTCAGTAACCAATGCTTTCCTTGAAGCTAACTTTGGTTTATAACCATGCTTCTGTGCTTCTGTTATCCTCTTAATCAGCTCTTCCCACTTAGCTAATCCATTCTTTTTGAGTATAAAAGCAACAAGCTCTTCTGTCTTTTCAGTACCATCCAACTGCTCATCATTTGATATCAGCCTAGCTTCACCTCTGACAATCATATCAGACTCAATGAAATATTGCAACTGCTCATCTAATTCTTCTTGACTAATCTCTTTAAATGCAGTGCTTTCCATAAGTTCAAACTGATCTCTTTCTTCACTAGCTGCAACACTTCTTGCAAATTCTTCATCCTGAGCAATTTGAGCCTTTTCATCAGCCAACTTTTTCTTTCTTACAAGTTCTTCAGCAGAGTCAGCAACAGGTTGTGTTTGTGATGGTGTAGGTGTTTTAGTTTCTTTGTGCATGTTCAGCAGCACTTGAGCTAAGGTTAACTGTTCATCATCTGATTCATCATCAGCAGAGTTCTTAACTCCAGCACTTTTCTCTGTATTTTCAGCAGAAACATTCAACCTATCAGCAGAGTGTTCTTCTGCACCAGCAACTTCATCAGCAGAGTGTTCTACACCAGCAGAGTCACCCTTTTCACCAACATTTTCAACAACAGAGTCTTTTACAACTTCAACCTCTTCTGAATCTTTTACACCATCCTTCTCTACCTCCCCTGAACCTATCACATCCTCTTGATCATTTATACCAGCCTCTTCATCATTCCTCCCCTGTTTGGAAGCATCCTCTTCCAAACTTGGTTTGGACCTCTTCTTGAGCCTCCCCTCAAGATGTGTAACCCTTAATTTAAGCCTCCTAATTTCAGCACCTTGAGTAGATCTGACTGTCTTTAACTCCTTTCTTAGATCAAGCACCTCCTTTGACAATTTGGTACAATTTTCCGTCAATTCTTTCAATTGTTTCATGATATCCTCACAACTTCGGTCTGTGTAACCTGACCCGAGAGGTTGATCATTGGAATTGGCATTTTGTACTGGTGTGTTAGCCGTCAAATCATCAGTTTCAAGTTCAATTCTAGCATCAACACTTCGACCTGTGTGACCTGGTCCGAGAGGTGTATCATTTGCAATGTCAATATGTACATAAGTGTCCATCAATTCAATATGTTCATCTCTGTCCTCATCACTTCGAGATGTGTTACCTTCTCTGAGAGGTGAATCTTTGGACATAAACTCAGTCTCATCCCTAGGATGAACATCTGAGCCCCCCATAAAATCCATTTGGCTGGGGTTACCACCAGTTGTATCAGGTTCCTGAGAACCTTCTACAAATGATGTTGCCATGGTTGAGGTCTTAAGTATGTTAGCACTGTCCTGTTCAACTACTAAGTTGGAAACAGTAGTGCCAGCCTCTTCCATCATGGTACCTCCACTACCTGTACCAGCCTCATCTGCTACCATACTAACATTGGCCTGAGGGTGCACAATGTTCTCATTTTGTGAATTCCTAGGTGATTGGGTAGGTTGTGGTTCAGTGGAAGATGATTCATTTAAACTTGTTGATGAGGATGTGTGATGGGAAGCTGTGGATGTTCCAGCCTCTTCATCCTCATGCACTTCAGCCACTACATTCAAGATATGCTCAGTTAAGGGAGTATTAACACCAGAAAATCCTTTCCCATTCTTCTTCAAAAATGCAAACATCTTGATGGCCATTCTACTACAGGGCTCAATTTGTGAATGCCTCAAAGGTTCCCTTAGCTGTTTGTTTATTATAAGTTGTAGAAACCTAGGGTATAAGTAGAACTTCTTCTTAACAAATTTCTTCATCCCCTCAAATATCATAACAGAAAAATCATAGGGCTTCCCTGTAGCTAAACATACTAAAGCCATTGCCTGAGATGCATTAAACTCACTCCACCCACCTATCTTAGGAAACAAGCAATGTTGTAGAGTATGCAGTAAAAACTTCCAATGGGGACACATACGACCCTTCAAAAATGTTCCACTATTCTCAGGTCTCTCATAACCAAAAGTCTCAAGTTCAGCCATCACAACTTCTGGGGTTATAGTAGGGGGTGTTGGGATGCCTGACAATCTCAAACTTCTCTTAATTGTGGTTTCACTAACTACAATGTCCTCCCCATCTACACTACCTACCAGTCGTTCCTCACCATCTAAGACATCCAATCTAACAGTTGACCAAAATTGTCTCATATGAGATTTGTAAATTGTAGGGGCAACTGTTAATGCATACCTTAACTTAGACGAACCCAGAAAATCCATAACCTCGTAAAATCCATCCGCTGCATTAACCTTACTGAGAAACGCTATCTGATTGTGTTCTTCCGGAAACGTTCTTCGAGCCATTGGATTTGGGGTTTTGGGGTGAAATGATATGAATTGTTGTGTTTGAGTGAGAATTGAGTGTAAGTTTGGAGCAATTAGAGCGTAATGAAATCAATCGGGTAAAAGATACCTTTTTGATTCAATTAGGGTTAAGAACGCGCCAAAATTTTTCAGTTTGACCCTTCAACTTTCAAACTCATCAGCAGAGTTATGAAAGTATTGACCGAAAGTCAACAATCCCAAAATCGTTAAAAATCACCTCCTTAAATATCATACCAACCTCACATTAAACTCCATAAATCCTTAATCACTAAAGCAAATCCCCAATTCCAAACCCTAACTTAACACCAATCCAACATGAGTTCATCAAAAACACCAATCATCGAAATATCTTCAGATTCATCATCGGAGGACTCAAAAGGTTGGGCTAGTTACTTTCCTAAGAATGCATCCACATCGCAAAACAAAGGAAAAGCAATCAAGGAAGATTCATACTCCGATCCACTTCCATCGACACCATCGTCATTTGAAGAATCAAGCGATGACGAAACAGCTGATTGGCCTGGGAAACAGCAAGGTTGGCCAAAACACATGACTTACTACCAAGGAGCTTGGGAGATCATCCCTCCAAAACATCCAATAACAGCTGAACTACAGAAGCAACTGGAGAAAGCCGCAGCCGACTTTGCAAAGAGTGTCCACATTCCACATCCGAAGCCAAATCCGGTTGAGAAGAAACCCTCTGTGCCAAAGAAGAACAACCAGCAGAAGAAAGCAGCTCCCTCCACCAGTCAGCAGCAAACTCCACCTCCTCGTCCAGTAGTGCTTGCACTCCCCTGCCCAAAGGTTTTTGAGGCCATGGGCACTAGGGGACCACGAAGCAAGGTCATGCCTGATTTTGCTAAGATGTAGGTTGTGAATCTTTGTAGCTTGATGTCTTTTGAACTTTTCTTTTGAGTGATGTTTGTAAGAAAACTGTCTCTGTACTTTGCTTATGGAATGAATGAACCTTTTAATTTTCCTTGCTTTACTTGAGTATTTGTATATGTATCTACAAAAGGTTAGTTGCAAACAACAAACACAAACAAGAATATTCCATAATAGCAGCAGAGTAGCATAGCAACAAACCAACTAAACAGCAGACTTTAACTAAACACAAGATAATGACAAATCAACAGCACAAATCCTTACAAAATTTTACAAAATCATACAGAGATAAGATAGTTAAAATAGTTAAAGATTGATCATGCCAATACTAGCAACTAGAAACTGAAATCTACTGATGTCAAAACATTTTGTAAGTAAATCAGCAACATTGTTGTCAGTATGAATTTTAACCACTTGAATTAACTTTTTCTCATAACAATCTCTAATAAAATGATGTCTTATCTCTATGTGTTTTGTTTTAGAATGAAAAACAGGATTTTTTATAATACACATTGTGCTGTTGTTGTCAATAAAAATTTTTGTGTTCATGAAATTGTACCCATAATCCAGCAGCTGGTTCTGAATCCAGAGCACCTGTCCACAGCAGCTAGAAGCAGCAACATATTCTGCTTCAGTTGTTGAATTGGCTACCACTGTTTGTTTCTTACATTGCCAAGAGATAAGCCTATGACCAAGATACTGACAGCCTCCTGTAGTTGATTTTCTATCCTTAGTAGCTCCAGCATAGTCACTATCTGAGTATGCTATCAAGTCAAATGGTGAATTATTAGGATACCAAAGACCAAGTTTTGGTTGACCCTTTAGGTACCTAAAAATTCTTTTGACTACTTCCAAGTGTGAAACCTTTGGGGACACTTGGAATCTAGCACAGGCACACACAGAAAACATGATATCTGGCCTTGAAGCAGTCAGATACATCAATGAGCCAATCATGGATCTATACAGATGTACATCAACCTCTACTCCATCTTCATCCTTGAGCAAAGGTTTATTCTTATCCATAGGTGTCTTGGCTGCCTTCACATCCTGGAATCCAAATTTCTTCAATATATCAGCCACATACTTGTCTTGGCTAATAAAAATTCCATCTTTCATCTGCTTGACTTGAAGCCCCAAAAAGAAAGTCAACTCTCCCATAGAACTCATCTCAAACCTACTGTGCATTAGCTTCTCAAATCCTTCACATAACACCTTATTTGTAGACCCAAAAATGATATCATCTACATAAACTTGAACAAGTAGGATATCCTTTTTGTCTTTCTTATTGAACAATGTTTTATCAATGGTTCCTCTGCTAAAACCATTATTCAACAAATATTGGGATAAGGTGTCATACCAAGCTCTAGGAGCTTGATGTAATCCATACAGTGCTTTCTTCACCTTGTAGACCCTGTCAGGATACTTAGGATCTTCAAACCCAGGTGGTTGCATCACATAAACCTCTTCAGGTATCTTTCCATACAAGAAAGCACTTTTCACATCCATTTGATACACAGGAAAATTCTTGTATGAGGCATATGCCAAGAAAAGTCTGATAGCCTCCAATCTTGCAACTGGAGCAAATACCTCATCATAGTCTATACCTTCTTCCTGAGTGTATCCCTGAGCCACCAATCTAGCCTTGTTTCTGACAACAATCCCTCTTTCATCTCTCTTGCATCTGAACACCCATTTTGTACCAATTGCCCTTTTTCCATTTGGCAAAGCCACCAATGTCCAGACCTCCTGAAGCTTGAACTGCAGCAACTCCTCTTGCATAGCTTCAACCTAACTTTCATCCTTCATAGCCTTGTGAATGGTCTTGGGTTCTTCCTGAGATAAGAAACAGGCAAACATACAGTTTTATAGATCCTTGTGGCTATTCCTCTTCTTAAGTGTCTGAGCAAATAATCCCTGATCAAGCAAATCACTCAACCCCTTTGATTTACTTCTTGTCTGTACAGCAGAGTGAACATCACCAATAATCTGCTCCTTTGGGTGAATCTTGTGGATTCTTGTTGTTGGTGTAGGACTAACAGGTATATCAGTCTCCAAGTTGGATAAATCACCTTCAGTACCAAAAACATCAACAACTTCATCATCAGTATCCACATACACTTCTTCCAATTCGGGCATATCATCAGAAGAATCATCATAAGAATCACCATCTTTATCAGTAGAGTCTTTGAGTTCAGCAGCAGAGTTACCAAGTTGAACAGCAGAGTGTTTTGCCTTAACAGCAGAGTGCTTTGGCTTAACAGCAGAGTGTTTAGACTTGGCAGCAGAGTTAAGAGAACTGCTGCTCGGTTTATTCCCTTGAATTCCATCAACTTGTGACTCTACACTTCTTTCCTTATCATCATGAGCAGGTTCATCATCACCTTCTGCATTAACCTTTGGTATTTCCTTATGTACAGCATCACCACCTGAACTTTTTCCTTCTTTAGCTGTTGGAGAGAAATACTGATCAAACTTCCACTTTTCAATCAACACAAACTCCTCTGCAGATCCATCCTTCTGTGCTTGTGTACCTGCATTAGGGTTAGTTTGTGTACCTGCAGACATGTGAGTAGTACCTGCAACAACTGGTTGATAATTCATACTTTTGGTTAAAGAATCAATATCAAACATCCAGTCAGGTCCTTTTCCATCAACATTAGGTGTGGTTTCTCTAATAGTCACATGTAAATTTTCAACTACATGCCCAGTCCTTTGATTAAAAACTCTAAAAGCCTTACTTTCAGTAGAGTAACCAACAAAGAAACCTATGTCTGCTTTCTCACTAAACTTTCCTAAGTGGTCAATGGTGTTCAAAATAGTAACAGGACACCCAAATGGTCTTAAGAAACCTATCATAGGTTTTCTACCATGCAATAACTCATAGGGGGTCTTGTTATGAGGCTTAACTATCTTAGTCCTATTCTGCACATAACAAGCAGTGTTGACTGCTTCAGCCCAAAAGATAGTAGGTAACTTAGACTCTGACAACATAGTTCTGGCAGCTTCAATTAATGTCCTATTCCTTCTCTCAGCCACATTATTTTGCTGAGGAGTTCTAGCTACACTAAATTGTCTAGTTATACCCTTTTCCTCACAGAACTGATTCATCACCTTGTTCTTAAATTCAGTTCCATTATCACATCTGATGACTTTGACCTTATGATTAAATAGGTTTTCTATCCTGGTAATAAAAGCCTTAAGAATGCCTGCAGTCTCATCCTTAGAAGCTAAAAAGAATACCCAAGTGAACCTACTATAGTCATCAGTGACCACTAAACCATACATCTTTTTATTTAAACTATTCACATATGTAGGTCCAAATAAGTCCATGTGTAACATAAACAAAGGTTCAGTTATAGAATTCACCAATTTGGACTTACAGGAAGCTCTATGTTGCTTTCCCATCTGGCAAGCAACACAAACTTCAGGATTCTCAAAGACCTTTGAAGGCAATCCTCTGACCAAGTTCCCTTTCACCAACTTGTTCATAGCCTTGTAGTTCAGATGCCCAAGCCTTCTGTGCCATAGTTTGGATTCATCAACAGTGGCTTTGGCAAACAGACAAGTCAAAGCTCTTTTAGGAATAATATTCTTTATATCCACACTGTATATATTGTCATGTCTAGGGACTTTAAGAAGAACCAATTTATCATCGGGTATCTTATAGTCAGGAGACAAAACAAGACACTCAGTGTCGGTAAAAAGAACAAAATTCTTCCTGTCACACATTTGTGAGACACTAAAAAGATTAAACTTGAGACCATTCACCAAATACACTTTCTCAAAATCCAACTTTCCAGTTCTGATGATGACTTGACCAACTATTTTACCTCCTTTAGGATCATTTCCAAAGGCCACATAACCACCATCCAAAGCTTCAAAATTCTCCAAGTTGCTTTGGTCTCCAGTCATATGTGAAGAGCATCCACTATCAAAAATACATTTGTCCTTTAGCTCCTTTTGTAGATTGCCCTGCACAAAAAGTAAGAGAATTAGTTTCTCTTGGGGACCCAAGCCATTACTGACTTGGATCTACCTTGTGCATCAAAGTAGTCAAATTTCTTCAACTGCATTGGTGCACTGCTGTGTCTGAGAACATGATCTAAAACTTTAACTTTTGGTTTCCAGACCCAGCAAGCTGAGGCTTTAACAGCATAAAAATGGTTGCCCACAACAGTATCAGTCACAACTTTAGGCAAAACAGCAGAGTCTGCCTGAACAGCAGAGTTTGCTGGAACAGCAGGGTTTGACTGAACAGCAGAGTTATCTATATTCTTCTTTATGGACACATTTGGGGCAATAGGAGAGATAACTCTAGAAGTACCATCTCTCATCAGAACTTCCCTAGGAACCATGTTTCTTTTGGGATGTGGGTGAGTCTTTCTACCAAAGTTTCTATGGTTCACCCTTATATATTGGTTCCACACTGGTTTTTGATAGTAATAACACTCATCTTGCAAATGTTCAAAACTACCACAACTATAACATGCCTTTTTAAATAGTTGAAAATCAGTCCCTAATTTTTGTGAAACTAGGTTGTTCCAATTTCTCTGGTTTCCCCTAGGCAAGTTATTAGTTCTCTTAGGATATACTCTAGGTGTATTGTCAAACTCAGCCATCTTCCTAGAGATACCTTTACCTAGCTTAGGCTTAACAAACTCAACCTTTTTAGCTCTAGGTACTTGTGATTCAACAACAGCAGGAATTTCTTTCTTTTTGTTCTTAGAGGTTGAATCAGATTCTACAATCCCATCATCACTGTCAGACTCCCAATCTTCAATCAGGGGTGGTTGCTCATACTTCTTTAACTCAACCTTAGGTGACTCTTTGTTAGTTTCACTAGTTTCTTCTACAGGTTTACTAGTTTCACCTACAGGTTTATCCCCAGACTCAGATATGAAAGTCAATGTCCTAGTAGGAGGGGCATGAGCACTAAGTTTCTTAGGGTGAGCAACAGCATTGTACCCTAGTCCACTACCTGAATCAGCAAAGTGCCTTCCTATTGGTTTACTAAGAATGTCAGTAGCAAATTGTTGTTTTTCTATCCTAACAACATGTTTTTCAGTCTCATTCTTAGCTAAATCTCTAGCCTGTTCAGCCTCCTCTACTTTTCCCATAAGTACCTTAATCTCATCTTCTTTCTTAATAAGCTCATTTTTAAGAATAGTGATTTGATCAAGATATTCAATTTCAGCCTTTTTATAGAATTCCAATTTCTCTTCTAAATTCTTTAAACCATATTCATAACTGAGATTGTCTAACTTAAGTATTTCATTTTCCTTTTTAAGATTTCCATTGCTAGACTTAAGTTCATCAATTTTATCTGAACATGATTTAAAAGAACATGATGATTCATTTGATACCTCAGAGTCTGATCCAGAAGAAGAAGAAGAATAGGCCATAAGAGCAAAGTGTTGAACTTGAGATTCCTCTTCAGCTGCCAAAGCATAGTTAGGACCATCTTCAGCATGCTCACTCCAATCAAACTCTCCAAACCCATCACATGACACCATAGCAGCAGCAGCAGCATCAGGACTTGACTCTTCAACAGTAATCTTCTTGGTATCTGCAATGTTTCTTTTGGGTGCTTTGCATTCCCTTGCAAAGTGTCCCTTCTTTCGACAATTGAAACATTCAGCCTTTGACTTGTCAAATCCCACATTCCTGTTTCTTCTGAACTTCATCTCTTTACCAGTTCTCTTAAGAAACCTCCTTGCCCTCATAGTTAGCATTGCATACTGCCAATGCATATCCATTTCTTCAACATCATCAGGATCAAGTTCATCCAGATCTTGAGGCATGACTGAAGTACTAGTAGTAAGTTCAGCCAAATAAGCACAAATAGCAGCATCACTGATGGTGTTGGGGTTAGCAGAGTCAGCAGCAGAGACATGTGAACCAACAGCAGGAGCAAAAGTACCAGCAGCAGAGTGCTCTTGATGACTACCAGAAGTCTTGTTGCTTGAGGAGACAAAGGCAAGATTATTAGTGGTAGAGGATGAGCTTGAAAATCCTTTAACTTCTGATTCATACACCTTTAAGTTGTTGTATAGATCATCCAATGTCATAGTATCAAAATCTTCCTTGTGCCTCCAAACCACTGTATGAGTGTTCCACTCAGAAGATAGACTTCTCAAAAACTTTAGATTGACATCTTCTTGAGATGGTTCAATCTTCAACAAAGCCATCTGACTGGTTAACTTATGAAGTCGATCATAAGTTCCCTCAATGTTCTCAGAACTCATAGCAGAAAAAGTCTCAAACTGGTGCTTAAGGAGATTCTTTCTAGATTTCTTGGTAGCTTCATTCCCACCAAATCGAAGTTCAATAGTTTCCCACAACTCCTTAGCAGACTCAATATGATTAAAACTCAATTGATAATCATTAGGTATTCCCATCATGAGAATACTGTGAGCCTTAACCTCCAATCTTCTCTGAGCTTTCTCCTCACTAGTCTTGAGAGTCAAGACTGATCCAGTAGCAGTCTTGGTTTGCACCTTATCACCATCAAGAACAACTTCCCAGAGAGAGTAATCAACCATTCGCATGTATTGTTGCATCCTCATCTTCCAGATCTCATACTCTCCAGTCTTGAGCATGGGAACTCTTGAAGCAGTAACCATGTGAGTCGAATCGGAATCCATTGCTTGCTTTGATGATTAAACAGATCTTTGTTTTGAATAATTCTTCTTGGTACCAGTTTCTAGATCACAAGCTCTGATACCACTTGTTGATCCCAGTTGAGCTTCACGATCTTATTAACTACCTTAGATAAATCTAAAGTAATCGGTATAGAAACTGATCTTAGGTTGTATATCAAATATTATGCGGAAACTAATATTTGATCTTAAGAAGAAAACACAAACGAATTATCCAACAACACTTCAATTATATTAATAACGATTGCTCTGAATAGCAATAGGGTTACAAGAAACCTTGAAGTGAAAACAATAATATGTATGCTAAGATAATTAATCAATCTCTAACTCTAACCCTAGAACCTCCTTTTATAGCATGAGGAGTCCTAGTCGGTTTACAAGACTTCCTATACAAGTAAAATATTCATACGTATCTTTTCTATACTTATCTTAACATACTTTACATAATTAATAAGCAATAGAGTAATCCTTCTAGCAGCAGAGTCCTCGTGAGCTAGCAGCAGAGTTACAATATGCCTATTATACCAAAACAGCAGAGTTATCAAAACAGCAGAGTTCTTATGCTAATCAGCAGAGTTACATAACTATCCGGCAGAGTTGTAATTCTCCAATCAGCAGCATTTCAGACCCAACAATTATATATTCATGTGGCCATAGGACGGGAAATAGTCACACATACTGATTAATCCAACAAAACTTGTGCCTAATTTGTCACACATATTCGGGTTTTGGTCACTCTTTTTCAATGAAAAAGGCCACAAACTAAACAATGTGACCATATGCTACCTACGGTGGTGCGACCTTTCATGACACACACCCAAAAAAACATGTGTGACTATATGCATATCGTCACACATTTTTGGTGTGAAGAAAGCTACTTTCTGTACCAGTGCAAAAAGTCTAGTCTAGGTCCTATTGATGCATAAACCGAAAAACTAATAATCAACACATAGCAACAAGGCATGTAAAACGCTTGTGATTATAGATATAATTAGTTCAACCAAAGATAACTATAAGCTCTCAAAAATATTAACTAACAATACTAGGACACAAAGAAAGACAAATAACCATTAAGCATAACACACAAAAATACTTATCGTCATTTTGTGTATTAAGTACAACAATGTATACTTAGCTTGATTTTATTTGAAAATTAATTAGTTTCCACCCCATTTCAAAATTTGATCAAGTTCAACACTTTGAAAATATAAATACATCAACGTGAGATGTTCTCTTTGTAATTTGACTAAAAATTTGCACAATCGGCATGACCGGAAGAGACTCTTTGTTACGAATCAAAGACTTTCGTAAATTTTACTTTACAATCGATTCCTAAAAGTATTTTTAAATGAAAGTAGACTCAATTACGTTTAAAACGATAGGTGGCATGACTCCTACGGACTTACTGAGAGGATTGTAATACACTAAGAGGATGTTAGTCATTTATAACGAGTGTATATGATACTTTGAGTGAATATGATTAAGTATGCGGAATCTACTTAACCACACTTAGAAGGATATTGGTTATGAAAATGGAACAGTGATGCTTGTTTGTTGGAGTATGAACACAGAAAGTATAACACCAAACGATTCAATATTATTGAGAATAATACGAGTGATCTTCACTATCACTAGGGTTACAAACCTTGAATCTCTATTACAAAGATAAGTATTTCTTGTTATGTTCAACTAACTCTCTTTGGTCAATATCTAATGGTTACACATTAAGCACTTAACAAGACACTTCATATCTAGTCTAAGATCTTCCTTTTATAGTCCAAAGGAGATCTTTACAATATTGATAAGTCTTGTCGAACTACTTGCATGTTATGTGTGTCAGTCCCTAAGATACAACATGTTCTGTGTATTATAACTTGTTGACTGAACACTTATCTAAGATATTATCTACCGTATATACTTGACTTTTATACACAAAATATCTTTTTATACTTATCCATCCAGCAGTAGTATACGCGACACTTATCCTTTCAGCAGTAGTATGAGTCACTCCAACAGCAGTATTCAACTAGCAGTACCTTTGCTTGTACTAGCAGTACTAACTTATCAGTTAGTACTGTTAGTTATAACTTGAGTAGTCTTCAGATATACACTAGCAGTTAGTACTGTTAGTGTATTCTTTTCAGTAGTACAAACCTTGTGAACATATAATTCCAAACACTAATCTTCAGAACATTTAATTCCCAACAATCCTCCCCTAAACTTGTGATTTATCCCAAATCAACAAGTTTCTTCTGAATTAAATGAGGATTGTGAGAGTCTTCCAAACACTACATAGTCAGACTCTTGATCTGAGCTTTTCTTTATTCTGAAAGATTAACTATCTTTCTGTCTAACTCATCTGCCATCTGTGAATCATTTTCAACCATTTTCTTTGTCTTCAACACTATCAGTACCTTGCTCATGCTCCATTCATTACCTAAAAGATGGTGCAATTTCCTTGGATGGAGGAATTATAAGAGGCAATGGTGCTGTGTATCTTGGATGCGCTCCAAGAAGTCAAGTCATCTCTCAGCAAGCCATGCAAGTGATGAACAAACGTAGTGAACTGAAATTGAAACTGAAAGAACTTTCTTCATTTGAACTTTCTCCATTTGTATTGCTTCATCCCTTCTGAATATATATATATATATATAATACTCCAGAATCTTGTCCAAATTTCCAATATGATCTTGAGACAAAGCTTTATCATTTTAAGTCAAAGATGTCCGAACATGAAGAAGAGAGATGAAAGAGCTTATTCCCAGCATCCATCATCATCTTGTATGCTCTTGTCTTTTCTTGAACTTGATCAATTTGGGCAATCTTCATCCCCAATCTTTCTCCTTGTTTGATCAATTTTCCTCCCCTTAATCCATGCCATTTACCACAATATTTCCTCCCCTTAAGCTTAATCTTCCTCCCCTGTTTGGAAGATCTCTCACCATCATCTGAACTTTTTCTTTTAAAATTCTTGAGATCAGCTTTTCAGACAAAGTTGTACATGTAGCCATCAATTCCTTAAATTTCATATGCTGCCCTCATCACTTCCAGGTGTGTTAACTCCTGTGAGAGGTGAATCATGGGGCATTGACTCATAATCCATCATTAGATGAGTTTCTGAGCCATTCAGAATCCAAAATGTTTTAAGAAACTTTTGACTTAGCAGTATGAACTTGATTTTTATTATTGAAAAATCATACTGCTTAACAACCATTTTGAAGGGATTAAGTGTGTAACAGACACTTAATCAAAATTTTGGTTTAAATTAACCTCTGGTTGTGTGAGAACCAATATATTCAGTTATAAATAACTGCCTGTGTACAGATAAACCCATTCAAAGGGCTTTCTTGACAGGTTTTCCAGCTCGTGGCAATTGTTGCCTCTAACACAAGTGTTAGATTTACTTTTGCTCGCTGTTCTTTCTATCAGATGTCCTTAGACTTGCTCATTATACTAAAAAGTATAAAATGATAGAAAGTGAGTTGTGTCAGTTACTATCTGACCAACTGAGATATCAAGTCAATGTGAAACATCATAATCAGGTTTCAAGAAAGAAGTTTTAAAGAATCAATTAACTTAGGTGTAAACCTTTGTTAATGAATTCCCAAACTCTGTCCATCATGAACCTATTATGTCAACAACTTGTATCATTATTCTGCTGCTCATACCTTTCACTTGAAACTTCCTTTGTGCTTAAATGTGCATACCTGAAATTGTTAGTCCAAAAATAAATAAATAAATAAATAAAATGCAGAGCATTTGTCTTATAGCAGCTTTATTATATGACTAACATTATGAACAAAACAATCCAAATTTGTACTAGCAGTATAAACTTTTCAATAACAGTACCAATTTACAAAGCTAGCAGTACAAATTTAATTTTATGTACAAAAACACAGAGTTTTAAATCATTGAGGATTAAGCATCCCAATACTTGCTACCAAGTATTGATACCTTCCAACATCAAAAGCTTTTGTAAGAAGATCTGCAAAGTTATGATCAGAATCAATTTTAACTACTTGAATCTGCTTTTTCTCATTGCAGTCTCTTATAAAATAATGTCTAATTTCAATGTGTTTTGTTTTAGAGTGTTGCACTGGATTTTTAATTATGCAAATTGTACTACTATTATCAATATATATGACAGTGTTCATGAAATTGTACCCATAGTCAAGAAGTTGATTTTGAAGCCAAAGTACTTGACCACAAAAACTTGCAGCAGCTACATATTCAGCTTCAGTTGTTGAAGTAGCCACAATTGTTTGCTTTTTACACTGCAATGAAATGAGTCGACATCCAAGGAATTGACATCCTCCAGTTGTTGACTTTCTGTCCAAGCTTGCACCTGCATAATCACTATCTGAATATGCTACCAAGTTGATAACGCTCATTTTATACATGTTTTAGTTGCGTTATTTCTATGTTTATGCATTGTATTTGGTTGTATTTGTGAACATATTATGCTTAAAAAGGTACAAAAGATGTATTCAGGTTCAGGTACAATCAAGTGCAAGTAAATGGCTTAAAAGATGAAGAAAAGTTGTTAAATCAAGAGCTTTTGCACAAACATAAGATTCTTCTCACAATCAAGGCTTTGAAAGGATCGTCAAGGATAAAGAATCAAGATTACAATGATTTCCAAGTTCAAGAAAAGATCAAGAATTAATGAAATGAATGAAAAGTTATATGTGAAGAATTATGGCTTGCTTCTCCAACCAAAGGTTCAAGAAATACATTGAAGGTTTAAGTTCAACCCAAGGTTCAACATAGTCATGCCATCCTTACTCCAAACCTTGGGCCGGAATCTGAACCTTAGGTCGAGACTTCAAACCTTGGGTTCATGCAATTGCTGGCACACTTAATGGCTATCTTTAATGAACTAACTCTTCATATGGGTTGTCATTACACTTCATTTACTCCAAGTGCAGAATTTTTATGACACTTTGGGCTCAAGTATTTTGCTTGGTGACCAAGGGGAGACATCTTATTAATATGTATGCTTGGCCAAGAGAGAAAGAGGCTACTATCATATAATCTATCTACAACTAATCAATAATCAACAACTACTACAACTCATTTCACACTCAAAAGGAGTGACAAAGGAAGAAAAACGTAGGAAAAGAAGAAGTCTACATTCACCAATAATCAATTTAATCATTCAAGAAATCTTTGTTGATCATCTCATAAGTGTTCCTAATTCTTGTAATCATCATTACAACTTTTGTAAGACTTTTTAATTATGTTTTCAAGTGATAAATTTCTTGTGGTTATTTCTTTGTTTGCCATGAGTGGCTAAGTGCTTTGAGCACTTGCCTAGATGATGTTTGTAATATGATTCTTGGTTGATTATGACTCCATGGTTCTAGTTAAACGAAAAGCTAATACTTAGATCAAATTGTGCTATTAAGAGTTTTCTCCACCAAAGAGTTGTCAAGTTTGGTTAATTGCTAATAGTGTAATGGGTTGAAAAAGACATTGTTAGTCAATTAGTTGTATACCTTTATCTATGAGGGTGTTACCTTATGTATTGACCATTTCATAAGTCACTTGGTTAAACTTGGAAAACTAAAATAGTGTGGTTGTCAATTGCTTGTGAAACGAAAGAGAATCAAGTGATTGAGTTGTGTTAGTCTTGGTCGATCAAATCTTAAATATTGTTTTTTTCATCTTAAAAATCTTGACGAGGATTGAAAGTGTTGGAAGCAATAGGATTAGTATACCCACTAATTGAATTAGAACACCTCCTAATTCATTGATCATAATCAAATGGAATCATTGTCATAATCATATCAAGATAGTTGTGCAAAACTAGTCTAGGCAAGTGTAGTTTTAATATATTGAATTTAAATCATCATTATTTGCTTGCTATTAGAATCATTGAACAAGACTGATATTATATTCAAAACTCACATCCCAAAAACTAAACAAATCCCTGTGAACGACCTCGGCTTACCATTTCATCTCTTACTACACACGGACGAGTATACTTGCTCGTATGTGTTTCGTTTGAATCATTGGTAGATCGTGTTATAAATTTTAAAACTTGCACTCGAAACGGGCACATCAAGTTTTTGGCGCCGTTGCCGGGGATTTGATCACGTTTTCTTTGTGAAGTTTTTGTTTATAATTTTCTTGTCCAAATTCGTATTTCAATTCGTATTCGTAATCGTTATTGTTAAGCTCTAAAAAAAAATTTTTTTTTAGAAAAATTCTCTGCAAACCGCCGGTCTGAACCTCGACCTCGGCGGTCCTACTCTCGGTAAACCCAAAAAACATCCAAACCGCCGGTCCAACCTTCGACCGCGGCGGTTCAACCTTCGGTAAACTTTTAAACTTAAAAAAAGAAAATTTTTTTTTCCGAACCGCCGGTTCAAACCTTAGGTAAAACTTTTTCATCTCCAAACCGCTGGTTCAATTTTCCCAACCGCCGGTTCACTTGCTACTGTTCCTAAAAAAAAAAAATTGTTTTTAATTTTTATTTTTAATCCTTTTCGATAGGGCTCGTTTTTCTCTTGTATGACCACTCGCTCTTCAAGCGACGAGTTGAGTACACCATTGTCTAATCCCGAAAGATTATTTCGCAAAAAGAAAACACCCTTCGTTCCACCCGAACAAAGAATACCAAAAACCGTTAACCCACCATTTGAAAACCTTTCCGAAGTTCATCCAATCGTTAATCTTTTTCTTGAATTACCATTTCCAGTGGCTGACGATCAACCTATGTGGGATACCAATAGGGTTGTAGCTCCTACACCCGCAGCCGCCATTTTTCCCGTTAATCTTGAAGAAAACTTTACTATCAAAGGTCATCATCTCTCGATGATTATAGACAACCAATTTGATGGTCGAGTAAAATCCGATCCACACAAACATATCGCCGATTTTCTTGAAATTTGTGACATGTTTCGTTATGGAAATACCAATGCAAATGCAATCCGACTCAAACTTTTTCCATCGTCTCTCACCGGAGAAGCGAAAATTTGGTATAATGAATTAAGCCCCGGAGTGATCACAACTTGGGACCAAATGAGAGAAGCATTTGTTGGACATTTCTTTCCACCGGCCATGTTTGATCGTCTCTTAGGTGAAATTCGTAGCTTTACTCAAAAGGAAGGAGAAAATCTTGTCGAAGCTTGGCTTCGAATGAAAACATGCTCTGAAGTTATCATGGGCATGGATTGTCTCGTGGTAATATAATTCAAATCTTTTACCATGGTCTCGATGACACAACTCAAGGCATACTAGATGCCGGAGGAATTTTCCTTTATAAGACCCCTAACGAAGCTTACACTTTATTAGAAGACCGTGTACTTCTTAAGCTCGATTGGTCTAAGGATTCCAAAACCAAACCTCAACGAAAATCCGTTGCATTCACGGAAGGAACGAATGAAGATTCAAAAATCATGGATATGATGAAAGATCTCACCTCTAAAATCGATTCTAAATTCCAAAGTATCCAAAAAGAAATCAAAGAAATGCGTGAAGGATGTACCCATTGTGGTGGAAATCACTCATCATTCGAGTGTGATGACAAACCCATGGGAGGTCCCGAAGCTGAAGCCAATTATGTTTATGGAGGATATCGAGGAGGAGGATATCGTGGAAACTTCTATGGTAGAAATTCTAGTGATTAGCAAGATCGTTCACTAAGGGATGATACTTGAAATTCCCAAACTCGTGAAGACAACCGTCAAACATCTTCTCGTGATGATAACCATTCATCATCACAATCACGTGAAACAAAAAATGAAGAATCTGAATTCGAAAAAACCATGCGTGAATTCGTGCATGCTCAAAAGCAAACGAATGAATTCATGAAAAATGAATTCTTTATGCTCAAAAGCAAAGTCGAACAAGGGCAAAAGAATCATCAAGCTTCTATCCAAGATCTTGAAACCAAATTTGGTCGTCTTTCTGATCAACTTGCTGCAAGACCATCTGGTACCTTGCCAAGCAATACTCAAACCAACCCGAAACCATCATCATCTGGATCTTATCGTCCACCTCAAACGAGGAATGAGCATGTGAATGCTGTATATACTCGTAGTGGTCTATCTTATGATCCACCACCCAACCCAACCCAAACAACCACTATCATTCATGATGATAGTGAGGATGAAGTAGAGGAAGAGCTAAAAGATGACGAACCAATTCCTACACCAGTCGTTAAACCTACTCCACCGCTTAAACCATATAAACCAAGAATTCCATATCCTCAACGTTTGAGGAAAGAAAAGATGGAAGAACAATATGGCAAGTTCATGGACTTAATCAAAGAAGTTAGGATCAACGTTCCACTTGTGGATGTCCTAGCTGGTATGCCCAATTATGGGAAATTTTTGAAAGAACTTGTGAGCAACAAAAGTAAAATGGAGAACATTTCCGCTACCTTCTTGAATGAAGATTGCTCAGCCATTATTGAAAATAAACTCCCGAAAAAACTCGGTGATCCTGGAAGTTTTCTTATCCCATGCACTCTGGGAAATTCAATCACTTGTGATTCTTTAGCCGATCTCGGTGCGAGTATCAATCTTATGCCATACTCATTGTATGCGAAGCTTTCGATCGATACGTTGAAACCCACAAGAATGAGTATACGTTTAGCAAATCATACTATCCAATATCCTGTTGGAATAGCTAAAAACATGCTTGTTCAAGTTGGGCAATTCGTTTTTCCTGTTGATTTTGTGATCCTCGAAATGGAGGAAGATAGCAAAGTTTCATTGATCTTAGGAAGACCTTTCCTAAACACAGCAGATGCTATCATTCGAGTAAAAAATAAAGAACTCAACCTTGGAGTTGGGGACGAAAGAATTTCTTTTTTGATTAATCAAGCCATGAAATATTCTCATGCAAATGATGACACTTGTTATAGCATTGATGTTATCGATGAAATAACAGAGGAAACATTTGATAAGTTGCTTGATGAAAGAATTAAGACTCATAAAACATCTGGAAAAATCAGTGATGAAGATCTCGACAGAGAATTCGCTGAATTTATGCAGATAGACACCGAAGAAATTCCTGAGGAAGAAAACACCAACTTTAAGGAGTTGGAATTCAATGATGATATGAGAATCAAAACTTCAATTGAAGATCCGCCAGTAGATCTCATCTTGAAACCTCTTCCTGATCATCTGGAATATGCATTCTTGAAGAAAATTCTCTTCTTCCAGTTTTCATATCTTCAGCACTCAAACCCGATGAAAAAGAACGTCTTGTTTCTATACTCAAAAAGTATAAAGAAGCTTTCGCTTGGAAAACTTCTGACATTCATGGAATAAGTCCAAACTTTTGCAAATAGAAAATAAATATTGAAAACGATTCTAAACCCGTTGTTCAAAGACAACGAAGACTCAATCCAAATATGAAAGAAGTTGTTAAGAAAGAAATAATCAAACTTCTTGACGCCGAAATTATTTATCCCATTGAGGATAGTTCATGGGTGAGTCCTGTTCACTGTGTTCCTAAGAAAGGAGGAACTACTGTAGTAACTAATGAACGTAATGAACTTGTTCCTACCAGAACCATAACTGGTTGGCGAGTGTGTATTGATTATCGAAAATTAAATGACGCCACCCAAAAAGATCATTTTCCTTTACCGTTCATGGATCAAATGTTGAAAAGACTTGCGGGGAACAAATTCTTTTGTTTTCTCGATGGATTTTCTGGTTATTTCCAAATTCCAATAGATCCAGCTGATCAAGAAAAGACCACATTCACGTGTCCTTTTGGAACATATGCGTATAGGCGTATGCCTTTTGGTCTTTGTAACGCACCAGCAACATTTCAAAGATGCATGATTGCTATTTTTCAAGATATGCTTGAAACTTCTCATCTCGTGCTTAATTGGGAAAAATGTCACTTTATGGTGACAGAAGGCATTGTGCTTGGTCACAAGATTTCAAGCAAGGGAATTGAAGTTGACAAAGCAAAAATTGATGCTATTGCTAAATTACCACCCCCGACTAACGTAAAAGGCGTTAGGAGTTTTTTTGGGGCATGCGGGATTTTACCGCAGATTCATCAAAGATTTTTCGAAAATATCTCGTCCTATGACGAAGCTTCTCGAGAAAGATTCAGTCTTTGATTTCAATGAAGAATGCATCAAGGCATTCGAAACACTCAAAAATAAGTTAACAAATGCACCGATTATGGTTTCACCAGATTGGTCGCTGCCATTTGAACTTATGTGTGATGCAAGCGATTTTGCTGTTGGGGCAGTATTAGGACAACGAGAAGGAAAACATTTTTGTCCTATTTACTTTGCTAGCAAAACCTTGAATAGTGCCCAACAAAACTACACAGTCACTGAAAAGGAACTTTTGGCTGTAGTTTTTGCATTTGACAAATTTCGTTCTTATCTTGTTTTGTCAAAGACAATTGTATTCACCGATCGTTCAGCTCTTAAATATCTGTTTGCCAAACAAGATGCCAAACCACGTCTTATCCGATGGATTTTATTGCTTCAAGAATTTGACATAGAAATCCAGAATAAGAAAGATGCGGAAAATGTTGCAGCAGATCATTTATCTAGATTAGAAAATCCTAATTTAGAGGAACTCGGTGAAGACGAGATTGATGATAATTTTCCCGATGAAACTCTTATGGGAATTGATGAAGAAGAAGTCCCATGGTTTGCTGATTATGCAAATTATTTAGCTGGAGGAATATTACAAAAAGGTCTATCTTACGCTGAGCATAGTAAATTCTTTGCAAACCTGAAATACTATTTTTGGGATGAACCGTATCTATTTAAAATGTGTCCCGATGGGATAATTAGAAGATGCGTGTATGGTTCAGAGACCCAAAAAATTCTTGATGAATGTCATCACGGCCCAACTGGAGGACATTACGGTCCATCCACAACCGCTAAAAAAGTTTATGATGCGGGATTTTATTGGCCAACTATTTTTAAAGAAGCACATATGCTTGTGCAGAATTGTGATGCATGCCCGACGTCTGGTGGTCTTTATCGTAGAGGCGAAATGCCACAAAAGAGCATACAAGTTTCTGAAATCTTTGATATTTGGGGAATTGATTTCATGGGTCCTTTTCCTAAATCTCATAAATTCGAATACATCCTCGTTGCAATTGACTATGTCTCTAAATGGGCCAAAGCGGAAGCTTTACCCACTAATGATGCACGAGTGGTTGTAATTTTTCTAAAAAAGCTTTTCTCTCGATTCGGAATTCCAAAAGCCTTAATAAGTGACAGAGGAACTCACTTCTGTAACCGTCAAATGGAAAAAGTTATGAAACGATATGGAGTCCACCATCGTTTCTCAACTGCATATCATCCTCAAACTAGTGGTCAAGTTGAAAACACCAATAGAGCTTTGAAAAGAATACTTGAAAAAACAGTTAAGGATAACCCTTATGTTTGGTCGAGGAAACTCGATGATGCTCTATGGGCGTTTAGAACGGCATATAAAACTCCAATTGGTACAACTCCATATAGACTTATATGTGGAAAAACTTGTCATTTGCCGTTTGAAATTGAACACCGAGCTTACTGGGCGTTGAGGCAATGTAACCCCGATCTGAAAATCGCTGGAGAAAAATGATTCTTGCAATTGCATGAACTCGATGAATTAAGACTCCAAGCGTATGAGAATTCCAAACTGTACAAAGCCCGAACAAAAGCTTATCATGATAGGAAACTAAGAATCCGGAAAGAATTCAAGGCCGGAGACAAAGTTCTTTTGTTCAATTCTAAGTACAAATTCAAAGCTCCTAAGCTAAGAACAAAATGGTTTGGTCCATTCGTGGTAAAACATAGTTTTCCATCCGGATATGTCAAATTATATGACAAACACGGTGGAACTTTCATTGTCAATGGACATCGTATCAAACTCTAACATGATGAAGAGCAATTGAATGAAATGTCAAGTGAAGAAATCCCACTCGAATTGCTCGATGAAAAGAAATACACTGCTATTCCATTTATGGCACCTTTTCCAGCTGATTATAAAAAAGTAATACCATGGGCTGCGAAAACTGGTTACATCTGGGATGTTCTCCCTAGAACTTGCAATACCGCAAAGTTACATGATATTGATAAAACCGGAAAAGGAATAGTGAAAGGAAATGTGGTGTATATTCCAAAGAAGTCAGGAAAGAATCCCAAATATAAACCACCAAAGTAAGAAAAGATTGAGTCGGGCTGTTGACTCATTAATAAATTTAGCGCTGCTCGGGAGGCAACTCGTGTGTTTTTAAATTGTTTGTTTATATTTATGCCCCGATGGTTTCACCATAAGTGTGGGGGCCTTGCTAATATGAATAATAAAATCCAAAAATATTTTGCATTTTTGTGTGTTTTTGTTTTAATAATTGATGCAGGTTAGGATGCTTGATCTTGAAGATGTGGAATCATTCGATCTCAATATCTGATTTAGAGCCTAATAAAGATTCTAAGGTTCAAACAGTATCATTTCTTTTATGTTCCATTTCCCTATTTTTATGGTTCATCGTTCTTTCCATTAAGGACAATGTCAAACTTAAGTGTGTGTGTGTGGGGGGGGGGGGGGGGAGGGGGAAATAGGAAAATAAAACTGGATTTTTAAATTTTCTATATTTTTGAGCCTTGTTTTTAATTTGTTTTCCCCTATAATCTAGTTGTTTTTGCACATTTAGGATAATCTACATTAGAATAACTAGATCAATCCACTGATAAAACATGTAATTTTTGAAAATTCGAGATGTGTCCTGATTGACATTGCAGTCCATTTTTAGGATTGATAACATTGCTAGCACAACTATAGCCCATTCCACTAAATTGTGAGGATTTAAGCCTATTTTTATATAGCATACATCTTTTATGCTTGATCTTTTTGCTATGAGTGTGCTGGTGATCTTATTTATTCTAGAACTTGTGCATGCAAATCATTACCAGACCGCAGTGAGATCACCTTGTGTGATATAAGTGTATTCGTGTGATAAGAGGCAATTTTAGGAATTAAACCAAATGGCCTTCCAATTTACATCTAATGATATATTAGCTAGCCACATCGGTTAGTTAACCACTTATATGAACCCATTTGTTAGCACTCAATTTTAGTGCTAGATACCATTAGTACACCCTCTGAGCCATCATTTTCATTTTGTTACACCAAATATATATATATATATATATATATATATATATATATATATATATATATTATATATATATATATATATATATATATATATATATATATATATATATATATATAAATATATTACACTTTTAGCCTTAACCTTACCCATAGTCAAGTCTTGGTTGGTTACTAGCTACTAGGAAAGATGGTTGTTATGTGGGGATCCTTGAAATAAGAAAGTTGCGAACTCCATGATAATCTCATGGAACATCTATTGGTATTATGAAAAAAAAAATGATGAAAGAAAAGAAGAGAAGGAAAAAGTGAAAAATAGAAATAAGTCATAGCAAGTGTATGGTGACAAGAATAGCCAATGAGCTATGAAAGTAAGATATCGATCAAAGATAGTTCTCAAATTCAAAGGAAACTGGTTGATGTAGCTAGTAGCAATTGATTATAGACTTTGTCTATTTATAAAATTTTTTATTTTAAAACCAATTTAATAAAAATATCCCATGTCTTATCCCTACCTTTTGACTTCGTGAAATTATCAAGTGTGACATGTGGTGACCATCCGATCTCTTGAGGAATTAGGTAACTGATGGAGCGCGATGTGTCGTTGCGGTTTAGCAGTATTAATGCCTACTCAAGTTTTAAATTTATATTTAGCCGACTTATCAATAACACACACACTTAACGAGCAGTGTACCCGGTCAGTATGAATATAATGGTAAGTAGAGTGTCGATCACTAAGAGTGGAACGTATTATCTAGTTATTCTAATCAGTATTTTAATATCCTAAGTTAGCTATACAACCTAATCTAACGCAAGGGGGTTTTAGCCTGAGAGACTGGCACGGGTTGGTTATGATTAAATATAAACTAAACTAATGAGCACGAATCAGCGATTAGCACACACGTACACAGATAGATACTCGAGACAATAAGAAGACCTGTCCTGATAATTAAGTAGCTTGTCACTTGTTTTATTGCTAGTTTTATATGAAGTGTATATAATTAAACCTTTCTCGTTGGCTCTAATCTTATCGGCGAGTAAACTCTTAATGATTACTTATGTCTATCCTATTTATTTAAGAGACACTAAAACAAATAGGCGAGGAAGGGGCATGGCGACCCAAGCAATTCTAAGCTAGACACAGAGGTTATCAATACACTAATAAAAGTCACCAAAGACATCAACATATAAACTTTAATTAATGGGAAAGCAATATTAAGGGGAGTGCATGATTTTCCGTAGTCACATGACACAAGCCCATCAATCCTGATGAATTAAAGTGTACTAATACAATAAAACAAAACAACTTAATGAATTGAATACATGCAGGACCTTCTTATAGCTCTTGTATCTTCGTTTAGGTGTGTCTTGTGCTGCTTGGTCGTCTGAATTCGGCTCTAGGGTTATGTGGTCTTCGGTCTTCGAAAGCTTAGTGTCCAAAGATCTTTGAAATTCGTCTGGCATTGGGGTATTTATAGTTTCTGTCTCTGGGATAGATGCGGCGCATAGAATAAATAGATGCGGCGCATTGACTTAACTTCGCGTGGGGTCCAAGATTAATGTATTCTGGAATATTCGTACACCGTCTTCAGATGCGGCGTATCTTGACTTTGTATGCGGCGCATGTACTTGGATTGTAACTTGTGAAATCTTGATAGTGATATGCCGTATGTTAGAAGTATATTGCGGCGTATCTGGAGTAGAACGAGCTTGATCTTCTGGATTTCAGTAGGCTTTTGACATCTTGCTTGTTTTGCTCCATAATTAGTCCAAAATCGCCAAGTTTCACATAATGCTTGTTTTTACCTGAGAATTACTAAAGTAAACATTAACGTATCGATTCTCACAGATAATATAATAAAACAAGTCAAATAAATAGGATAAATGATGATAATAAAATGTACTTATTTGAGTTCATCAGTAACGTTGTTAGCGATCTAAGGTTATCCTTAGTGACCATCCGTTATCTGGTAATTCAAGATTTCGTTGTTAGCAAGCTATTATGTTTTTACATGAGATAGTTGCACATAAGTCTTATATAACCCTTGAAGCCTTAAACCCATATAAAAGTCCTCTTAGATGTTTACACTTGGTGCTTACGCCACGTCGGTGGAGTTTTGTTTCTTGTATAAGCTTATGGTAATATTTAGATCATGACTGAGCAATGAGTGTTATTTTTTTATATACTCACCCACTAAACAAATGAGTGTTGAGTGAATTATACTTCATTTCTTTTTCGTGAGGTGTCTTAACATGTTATCAAGTAAGAGAATCATTAAGGTATTGTCAAACATCTCGACATTTTGCCTGCAAGCTTAAAAGATGGATCTTATCTTGTACTTGTACTTGATGGATCTGCATCTCATTTTTAGAATCATTATAATTTATATCATGTGGATTTATTTCTAAAAGCTAGATTTTCTTGGGGGCAAGTAAAGTGTAAGTGTGGGGGATTTGATAACGCTCATTTTATACATGTTTTAGTTGCGTTATTTCTATGTTTATGCATTGTATTTGGTTGTATTTGTGAACATATTATGCTTAAAAAGGTACAAAAGATGTATTCAGGTTCAGGTACAATCAAGTGCAAGTAAATGGCTAAAAAGATGAAGAAAAGTTGTTAAAACAAGAGCTTTTGCACAAACATAAGATTCTTCTCACAATCAAGGCTTTGGAAGGATCGTCAAGGATAAAGAATCAAGATTACAATGATTTTCCAAGTTCAAGAAAAGATCAAGAATTAATGAAATGAATAAAAAGTTATATGTAAAGAATTATGGCTTGCTTCTCCAACCAAAGGTTCAAGAAATACATTGAAGGTTTAAGTTCAACCCAAGGTTCAACATAGTCATGCCATCCTTACTCCAAACCTTGGGCCGGAATCTGAACCTTAGGTCGAGACTTCAAACCTTGGGTTCATGCAATTGCTGGCACACTTAATGGCTATCTTTAATGAACTAACTCTTCATATGGGTTGTCATTACACTTCATTTACTCCAAGTGCAGAATTTTTATGACACTTTGGGCTCAAGTATTTTGCTTGGTGACCAAGGGGTGACATCTTATTAATATGTATGCTTGCCAAGAGAGAAAGAGGCTACTATCATATAATCTATCTACAACTAATCAATAATCAACAACTACTACAACTCATTTCACACTCAAAAGGGGTGACAAAAGAAGAAAAAAGCAGGAAAAGAAGAAGTCTACATTCACCAATAATCACTTTAATCATTCAAGGAATCTTTGTTGATCATCTTACAAATGTTCCTAATTCTTGTAATCATCATTACAACTTTTGTAAGACTTTTTTAATTATGTTTTCAAGTGATAAATTTCTTTTGGTTATTTCTTTGTTTGCCATGAGTGGCTAAGTGCTTTGAGCACTTGCCTAGATGATGTTTGTGATATGATTCTTGGTTGATTATGACTCCATGGTTCTAGTTAAACGAAAAGCTAATACTAAAATCGAATTGTGCTATTAAGAGTTTTCTCCACCAAAGAGTTGTCAAGTTTGGTTAATTGCTAATAGTGTAATGGGTTGAAAAAGACATTGTTAGTCAATTAGTTGTAAACCTTTGTCTATGAGGGTGTTACCTTATGTATTGACCATTTCATAAGTAACTTGGTTAAACTTGGAAAACTAAAATAGTGTGGTTGTCAATTGCTTGTGAAACGAAAGCGAATCAAGTGATTGAGTTGTGTTAGTCTTGGTTGATCAAATCTTAAATATTGTTTTCGTCATCTTAAAAATCTTGACGAGGATTGAAAGTGTTGGAAGCAATAGGATTAGTATACCCACTAATTGAATTAGAACACCTCCTAATTCATTTATCATAATCAAATGGAATCATTGTCATAATCATATCAAGATAGTTGTGCAAAACTAGTCTAGGCAAGTGTAGTTTTAATATATTGAATTTAAATCATCATTATTTTCTTGCTATTAGAATCATTGAACAAGACTGATATTATATTCAAAACTCACATCCCAAAAACTAAAAAAATCCCTGTGAACGACCTCGGCTTACCATTTCATCTCTTACTACACACGGACGAGTATACTTGCTCGTATGTGTTTCGTTTGAATCATTGGTAGATCGTGTTATAAATTTTAAAACTTGCACTCGAAACGGGCACATCACAAGTCAAAAGGTGATTCCCTAGAATACCATAGACCCAACCTAGGTTGACCCTTGAGATATCTAAAAATCCTTTTGACTGCTGTTAAGTGAGAAACCTTAGGAGTTACTTGAAATCTTGCACAAGCACAAACAGAGAACATGATATCAGGTCTTGATGATGTGAGATACATCAAAGAGCCTATCATAGATCTATATGTGTGTACATCCAAATTGTCTCCATCTACATCTTTTAGAAGAGGCTTTTCAGAGTTCATTGGTGTGCTTGCTACCTTTGAATCAGCAAATTGAAATTTTTTAGAATCTCAGCAACATATTTATCTTGGCTGATAAAAATGCCTTCACTTGATTACTTAACTTGCAGACCCAAAAAGAATGTAAGTTCCCCATGGAACTCATCTGAAACTTATCATGCATAAGTTTCTCAAACTCTAAACACATCTCCTTCCTTGTAGATCCAAAGATGATATCATCCACATACACCTGAATTAGCAAAAGATCCTTCTTGTGCTTCTTGATGAATAATGTCTGATCTATCTTGCCTCTTTGGAATCCATTTTCAATTAAATAGGAAGCCAGTGTTTCATACCATGCCCTTGGTGCCTGATGAAGGCCATAAAGTGCCTTGGCTACCTTGTACACCTTGTCTGGATGTTCTGGATCAATAAAACTTGGAGGTTGTGATACATACACCTCTTCTTCAATAGTACCATATAAAAAAGCACTCTTGACATCCATTTGATAAACTGTGAAGCCCATAAATGAAGCATAAGCTAAAAATAATCTAATGGCTTCAATTCTTGCTACTGGAGCAAAAACCTCTTCATAGTCTATCCCTTCCTCTTGTGTGTACCCTTGGGCTACAAGTCTAGCCTTATTTCTTATCACTATGCCCCTTTCATCCCTTTTGTTCCTGATAACCCATTTAATGCCAATTACCCTTACACCCTTGGGTAAATCAACTAGCATCCAAACCTTCTGAATTTTAAATTGGAGAAGCTCCTCTTGCATAGCTTCTACCCAGCTTGAATCATCTAAGGCTTTGAGAACATTCTTGGGTTCTGCTTGTGAGAGGAAACATACAAATAAGCAAGAGTTTGTATACTCATGCTGCTTTGATGCATAAAGAGCATCAAGAAGCCCTTGTTGGTCTGAAGACATAAGTTGCTTCCTTGTCTTCACCCCTGATTGTACATCTCCAATCACATTGTCCAGGGAGTGGACTTTGTGAATCCTTGTGTGTGGTGTAGAAGGAACATGATAGTCAGGTGGGAGATTGTTGAAATCCACCTCATCTTCTAAGAAATCTTCTTCAGTTGAGTCTAATGGGCCAGCAGTAGAAACATTTGGCATAATAGTAGAAACATTTTGCCTAGCAGTATCTTGCTCTGTCTCAGCAGTACCATCATCTTTAGAACTGTTAAATGGATTCTCTTGTTCCTCAGTTCCATCTTCCTTGTTTTCACCTTCAATCCCTTCTTTAGCTTCATCAGAAGAAGGTTCATCATTTATTGAAGTTGAATCCACACTTGTCCATATTGGCATCATCACATAATCTTGATCTTTCTCTTTTTCTAACCTTGCCTCATTTGTTGCAACATAAGCTCCTGAACCTGAAAATTCATTAGTTTCTGCAACAACAGGCACATAATTCATTGATTGGGTTAGTGTCTCAAGATCAAATATCCATTTAGGACCTTCACCTGCTACATTGGATTTGTTCTCTAAAAATTCCACATGCAGGTTTTCCTCAACTCTCCTAGTTCTTGAGTTGTATACTCTAAATGCTTTGCTATTAAGAGAATATCCAACTAAGAATCCATCATCTACTTTACCATCAAATATTCCTAGATGGTCTAAGGTATTCAGAATTGTCACATAACATCCAAAAGGTCTAAGAAATCCTATTGCATGAGTTCTACCTCTAAAAAGCTCGTATGATGTCTTATTGTGAGACTTAACAACTAAAACCCTGTTCTGGACATAGCAAGCAGTATTAACTGCTTCAGCCCAAAAAGTGTTAGGCAACTTAGAGTCAGCTAACATGGTTCTAGCAGCTTCTATGAGTGTTCTATTTCTCCTCTCAGCTACTCTATTCTGCTGAGGAGTTCTAGCAACACTAAATTCTCTTTTAATACCTTTTTCTTTGCAGAATTCATCCATAACTCTATTCTTAAACTCTGTCCCATTATCACATCTAATGACTTTTACTTTCTTGTCTACTAGGTTTTCTATCTCTGTACTGAATGTCTTAAGAATGCTAGAAGACTCATCCTTAGAACCTAAAAAGAAAACCCATGTAAATCTGCTATAGTCATCAGTAACAACTAGACAATATCTCTTATGCTTTATACTACTCACATTTGTAGGTCCAAATAAGTCCATATGAAGCATAAACAATGATTGATCAATAGAGTTAAAAAGCTTGGGCTTACAAGTGGCTTTATGTTGTTTTCCTTTGAGACAAGCAATGCATGTTTGGTCATTTTCAAATCTTTTCTGAGGCAAGCCTCTTACCAAACCATCTTTGACAATTTTATTTATGGTTTTGAAATTAATGTGACCAAGCCTCCTATGCCATATCATAGATTCATCCAATGTGGCCTTTGCAACTAGACAAGTAAGTGCCTCTTTAGGAACAATCTTCTTCATATCAACACTGTACATGTTGCCCTTTCTTGGAATTTTAAGAAGTACTTGACTTTCATTAGGCATCTTAAAATCAGAAGAAAGCACAAGACGTTCAGTGTCAGTAAAAAGAACTTTGTTCTTTTTGTCACACATCTGTGAGACACTAAAATGATTATACTTAAGCTCTTGTACATAATACACATCATCAAAATATAATTTACCAGTTTTAAGTGTACATTTACTAGTAATTCTTCTACCAATTCCTCCTCCAAAGGTAACATATCCTCCATCTAATGATTGAAAGTCTGAAAGATAAGACATGTTGCCTGTCATGTGCCTTGAACACCCACTATCTGAATATCCTTGATCTTCATCATCTGCTTGTGAATGTCCCTGCACATAAATAAAGAATTAGTTTACTTGGGGAACCCAAGCCATTACTGACATGGATTTGCCATGTGCATCAATGTAGTTAAATCTTTTGAGAACAGTTGATGCACCATTGGATTTAAGAGGTCTCCAAATCCAACATGTTGAGGCCTTAACAACATTAGCCCTCATTTCCCTAGCAGCAGTATGAACTGTTTGCCTAGTAGTAGAAACTGTTGGCTTTGCAGTTGTACCCTTCATTTTCCAAACTTGTTTTTGGACTACTGCTTTAGTATGAAAAGGCCTTTTAGTAGTAGGTTGTGCATGTTTATAAGTTGTTTTTGCACTTTGTACTACTGGTTTTGGGTAAATAGAGTAAAATGGTCTGGCAGTAGAAACTGCTTATCTAGCAGTAGAAACTTTTGGTCTAGGAGTAGGAACTGCTTTTGGGCCAGACTTTAATGAAACTGCTCTGAGTGTTGTTCTAGTACAGTTAGAGTGACTTTTAGTTGTATGCCTTTTTAAATTCACCCTATCGTTTGTATACCCAGTTACCCTTTGGTTGAAGAAGGCTGCAAGATGGTCAAATTCTCCATAAATAAAACAAGCTTTGTTATAGAAGTCAAAGTCATCACCTAGTTGGTGAGACTTGAGGTCATTCCAATTTCTTTGGTTACCTCTGGGCTTGTTTGTGGTTCTATATTGCTCACAATATCTTACTGGTTGCCTAACATGTTTAACATTTGTTTTAGGCCTAACAGTATCATTTTTGACTACCTTAGGAACACTTGTTCCTGCTTTCTTAACAACATCAGGTTTAGACATAACCTGTTCTTCCTTATCATCATCATATGTCCAGTCCTCAATGATTGGACCACCTGATTTCCTATCAGAGGACACCTTGTCCTCAGGAAGTGAAGTGTTACTTATACTCTCACTTACTTTTATAGGTTCATCAACAACTACATTTGTGTGTTCTAGGTCTATCCCTGGGGGTGCAGGGATTCCTCTGTAAGGAGGTGGGACATTCTTATATCCTAACCCAGACTTGGCTTTGTTGATCACTTGACATTCAATCATTTTTCTCACACCTTTAGAGGCATGTTCTAATGTTTCTACACTTAATTGAATGTTTTACTTTTCTTCTTTAAGTCTAGCATACTCAGTTCTTAAAAAGCTAATTTCAACATCTTTAAAAAATATGTCTTGTTTAAGAAGAGCTTTGTCATCAGAAAAAGCAAATTCATTGTCTTTATAGTGAATGATCTGCTTCTCTAGGATAGCTAAACCTACCTTATAATCTATTAAGTCTTGATGAGTTTTGTTTAGTTCTAACCTTTGTTCATCATAATGTTTTCTTAAAGTTTCTAGTTCTTTAAGAGTAGTGCAAGTATTAGAACAAACTTTATCATTTTGTACATTAGTAGCAGAGAAGGCCATGAGTGCCATCTGAGTAGAAGGTTCTTCTTCATCTGCCATGAAAATCCAATCAAAACCTAAGCCATCAATAGCTACCATAGCTTTTGAGTCTGGCTCAGTAACCTCCCCTGTTTTGGACTTGCTTCCAAAACCTTTGCTTTTGCCATCTTGATGCCTTGGTCTTCTACATTCCCTAGAGAAGTGCCCCATCATGTGGCAGTTGTAGCATTCTATCTTTGACTTGTCAAAACCAGCAGTATCATTGCTGCTGATAGTGATTCTCTTCCCTGTCCTTTGATAGAATTTCTTAGCCCTCATGCTAAGAAGAGAATTTTTCCATTTTAGGTCCATCTCCTCCAAATCATCATCACTGATTTCCTGGAGGTCTTCATGAGTAAGCATAGACCCATCATTCTGGCTTGTGAGAAAAGCACAACATGTTTTCTCATCCATAATACCAATAGTACTGCTTGATGAACTAGCAGTACCAACTCCCATATCAACCTTCACATCTTCAACTGGATTTGAGTTACTAGGAGATGACACAAAGGCCATGTTCCCAGTGCTTGAACTAGCACTTCCAGCTTTCTTCACATCTTGTTCAACAATTTTGAAGTTGTTATACAAGTCATTCAGACTCATTGAATCAATATCTGGCTTGTTTTTCCAAACAACCACATGCATAGCCCACTCTTCTGGTAGACTTCTTAAGAACTTGGAGTTTAAATCTTCTTGAGGTATCTCTACACCAAGAACAGCAAGTTGGCTCACAATCTTCTGAAGCCTGTTAAATATGTGATCCAGTGATTCATTGGTTGTTGAAGAAAAGTTTTCAAAGTTTTGCTTGAGAAAAGTCTTATGGGTCTTCTTGGTGGCTTCATTCCCACCATACCTTGCAACAATGGCCTCAAATAATGACTTGGCATCTTTGAACTTGATGAAGTTTAAAAGTTGATCATTTGGAATGGTCATCATCAGCATACCTCTAGCCTTGAGGTCATTCTTCTTCTTGACTCTCTCTTCTGCAGTTGTTGGGTTGGTATTCACAGTTACTAACTTATCTTCAACTGTTGATGTAGTAGTTGTAGGCCTGAAAGAGTTTCCTTCTTCAATAATTTCCCAAAGTGTATAGTCTTGCACTTGGAAATACTGTTCTATCCTTAGCCTCCACATATCAAACTCATTCTGCTTGAGCATTGGCAATTTAGCAGCAACATTCGTTTGAATAGACTCCATGTCCATTTCTTATTCTTCTAAATCAAAGATATCAACCTTGCTCTGATACCAATTGAGAGGATTGTAATACACTAAGAGGATGTTAGTCCTTTATAACGAGTGTATATGATACTTTGAGTGAATATGATTAAGTATGCAGAATCTACTTAACCACACTTAGAAGGATATTGGTTATGGAAATGGAACAGTGATGCTTGTTTGTTGGAGTATGAACACAGAAAGTATAACACCAAACGATTCAATATTATTGAAAATAATACGAGTGATCTTCACTATCACTAGGGTTACAAACCTTGAATCTCTATTACAAAGATAACTATTTCTTGTAATGTTCAACTAACTCTCTTTGGTCAATATCTAATAGTTACACATTAAGCACTTAACAAGACACTTGATATCTAGTCTAAGATCTTCCTTTTATAGTCCAAAGGAGATCTTTACAATATTGATAAGTCTTGTCGAACTACTTGCATGTTATGTGTGTCAGTCCTTAAGATACAACATGTTCTGTGTATTACAACTTGTTGACTGAACACTTATCTAAGATATTATCTATCATATATACTTGACTTTTATACACAAAATATCTTTTTATACTTATCCATCCAGCAGTAGTATACGCGACATTTATCCTTTCAGCAGTAGTATGAGTCACTCCAACAACAATATTCAACCAGCAGTACCTTTGCTTGTACTAGTAGTACTAACTTATCAGTTAGTACTGTTAGTTATAACTTGAGTAGTCTTCAGATATTCACTAGCAGTTAGTACTGTTAGTGTATTCTTCTTAGCGGTACAAACCTTGTGAACATATAATTCCAAACACTAATCTTCAAAACATTTAATTCCCAACACTTACGGTTGATTTTATACGAATTTTTGAAAATTACCCAATTCTGAAAACAGACAGATAGATGCACGGTACCTTTAAATACCCCATGGTACCATTAAATATAATGTTACTGTCCTATATTTAGTGGTACCATCCACTGTTGTTGCAGTTCTGTCTCAGACTGAGTTTCTGTTTTGACATAACGAAGAGATGTAAAACTTAGTAAACTAGATACCGAACATGTAGAATATGATAAGTAACATTTCCATGTTTAGGACTAAGAAAAACATTTACAAACATATATTTATTATAAAACAAAGAGTTGTACCAAACGCTCCTTTCAAAACCACATCACTTTACGACTCGTTCAAAAGACATGACCGGATACTTATAAACTCTATTCTTTTATTTGTTTAAGAAAACATTCAAGCTAGTATGACAAAGTATACTTAACAACAAAACTTGTAAGTATTAAGCAACTAAATACTTTTCATATTTTATCACCTTCATGGGTAATTTGATACATGGATCGTACTCAATTTTGAAAACCATTTATTTTAAAAATTTGAGCGACCTGGCTCTGGTACCAATTGTGTTGGGTCCACTCAGTACCCAAGCGTCCTGAAAACAAGGATTTGAATACAAATTAGCCCAAG
The DNA here is from genome assembly GCA_021014915.2 of Artemisia tridentata subsp. tridentata. Classification (NCBI taxonomy): domain Eukaryota; kingdom Viridiplantae; phylum Streptophyta; class Magnoliopsida; order Asterales; family Asteraceae; genus Artemisia; species Artemisia tridentata. The sequence goes on from CP139509.1 coordinate 412,778,795, forward strand.
TGTTAAACAACAGTGAACGCTCTCAGGTCACTGAGTGAACAGTCACTCAGTGAGTTATCTTCAGGATGCTAAAGACGAGGCTATGAAGAAAGATTCACCATTCAGTGAGGCGGAACTCCCTGAGTGTCACTTAAGCCAAAGAAGAAGATAATGGGTTCAGTGAGCGATGAGAATAACTCACTGCACCCCAGTCTCCTCAACAACTATAATGATTAAAGACTGAAGACTGAAGACAAAGACTGAAGAATCTAAAGTCTGAAAGAAAGGCGGGACAAGGTGGGAAGAGTTTGAAAAGATAAGGAGAAATCTTTATCAGGCCAAATTCAAACTTTCCCCGAAAGGCTTGAGAACAAGAGCAGTGTCATCATTGTTACTCAGAAAGCATATTTGTCTTATACCCAATATAGGTTCTTGTAACAGGGACAAAATACGTAAGTATTTTTTCCTGATTAGTTAGGTCATTCTTTTTGTCTTTATAGTCACGGGTGCTCTTTTATACTTGTGTATAAATAGGTCATAAGGGAGAAAAGTGGACAAGTTTTGTGCACTTAATGCTTAGACATTCACAAAACCACTTTTCTCCCCCAAAGAGAAACCTAGTCCCTGAGATAGTTCAGTGGTTCATTCATAGTTGCCACTTAAGCATAGCTTGAGTTTAGTGAGGAGAACATACCATACTTTGTCATTTCAATCCCAAGTGTTTATTCCGCAAACACTTGGGTATAGATTCTTTTGATTAATTTCTTATAAAAATTTAAACGTTGAAAAACTCTTGTGTTTTATCTTTTACGTTTTACTTATTTGTTTTAATTAATCAATACACTACTCAGTCATGGAACATGATTAGGTTAACTTTGTAGTTAAATCTAATTGTGTAACGGGAACAACAAGTGGTATCAAAGCCTCTGGTTTGTAAAATCTTTTCAAATACTAAAGAGTGCTCGAAAGGTTTTTAAAACCAAGATCCTATCATGGCTGATATTAATGTGCCCCAGCTAGTCGACAAAAAGGAAGGAAGCTATTCAGCTGTTGCTCCCAGACTAGAAGCTGGAAAATTTAGCAAGTGGAAAAAGCGAATGCTTTGCTACTTGACTGGTATGGAACCATACTACATCACATGTATCAATGAAGGTCCTTTTTTCCCTAAGACTGCTGAAGGGTTACCTAAACCTGAAGCTCAGTGGACCATTGATGAGAGAAGGGTGGTTAACCAAGACCAACGCCTGAAAAGCATCATTATATCTTGTCTTCCTGACGATACAATGGAATCAGTCATTAACTGTACAACAGCCAAACAAACTTGGCTTGACTTCGTTCATAGCTTTGAAGGTCCCTCAGATACCAAGGAAAATAGGATCATGGACCTGAAACTTGAGTATAACACTTTCAGGGCCAAAGACTCTGAAAGTCTGTCTCAGACCTATACCAGATACAAAACCTTGATAAATGAACTATCAAATGATAGTGTAGTTTTGTCTAAGCATGAAGTCAATGTTGGCTTTGTCAACTGTTTCCTTGAGAAGTGGTTAAACTTCTCTCAGGGCCTTAGGAATGCTAACCACAATCAGACCCTTGAGCTCCTTGATATCTATGGGAAGTTTGTCTAAGAGGACAACTTAATCTCTAGGAGATACCCTGACTCAAAGAAAGCTCTTGAGACCAAAAAGGCCCTAACAACCATACCCATATCAACTGCCTTTTATTCTAATGGTGTTGTGCATGATTTCCAAGAGAATTCTGATGATGAGGCTGATGAAAGAACTAGTGAAGAGTACCTAAATGATTTACATTTAGAATTTCAAGAAAGGGCACTCCCTGCTAATTCAAAAAGGTTTATTAAAAGAAATCAGTAAAACTTTTCAAATGCAAAAGCAAATGAAACCACTGAATGTTTCAAATGTGGTAAAAAGGGTCATTTTACAAAAGACTGTTTTTCAAAAACCATATCAGAACCCTCGTATAAATTTTCTGGCAACAGTTCTCTCTTTAGGAACTAGCAAGTTTCAACCTAAAATGCTTCAGTCTACTCAACATTTTCAAAACAAAACTGTTCAAAATGGTGAAAAAGACTATGAAGCTAAATATAGGAAGGCTAAAGCTAAACTTGCTCTCCTTGAGGCCAATCCCCAAATGTCTTAGGCTGCTCAAACTTCTAAACCTGTTCAAACAAAGAACAAGGTTCTTGTAGATGAAGCCTATGACTGGGATGAAGAAGTGGGCTCCTCAGATGATGAAGAAGTTAGAGTCAGTGCACTAATGGCACTTTTAGACAATGATCAGCTGGCTGTTGGAAAAAGCCATGCAAGAAATGGAGAGTGGGTCAACATCACCATGAAAAAGGTAAATATTTTACTTTCTATGGATGATGATTCTGATTGGCAATCTTACATGAATTACATTAATGTTGATCTTAGGTTTGTTGAAGAGCAAAGGCTTAATTTGCTTTCAAAATATATCAATCTTGTTATAGAATTAAATAAGTGTAGAGATGAATTGCTTGTCTTAAAACAAGCCAAGCTAGAAGCTATTACACTTCAAATTCAAAACACTGAGATTTTGAAACAAAATCAAGCTCTTCAAAATGAACTTAACAAAGAAAAGGTTATCATTGAAAGCTGGACTAAAAAGAATCCTAAAGTCTATGAAACTGTGTCTCTTATTCCTAGTGCTAACAAGAAAGTCATAGGAGAAGACCAACTCACTGAATCCCTCAGAGTGAGTCATAGTGAAATGGCCTTTATTCCAGCTGGCATATCTTTTGAGCAAGAAATGGTACCCAAGTATAGTGATTGGATTGTCAGAAACAACCTAGTCAGTAAGTTACCTAACTTTGAGACTGGGAAAATCTTGAAAACTGAAAGTCAGGCTATAAAAGGTATGCTTGGACTCAAAGATAAACTGAGTAACACTGAGTCAGTCAATGAGTCTGAATCAGAATCATAAGCACGACTCCCACCTCTGAAAGTCCTTCAGGGAGCTGCACCATGCTCTGACCTTACACCATTAGTCTACTCTCAGCATTCTCCAAAGGAGAAGTCAGGAAAGGAAAAAACTATCTAGAAAAGGCCCACACCTGAAGTCTCAGTTCCCACTGATGACTCAACAACTTCAGTGCCAACTAAAGTAAAAACTGAAAGCCCTGATTCAAAATATGATCAGTTGGCTGAGGTTGTCAAGAATCTAATTGAGAAGATTGAATCTTCTAAGAAACCTCCTCAATCCAAGATGAATGAACTCAAATCAGCTTCCTCAAGTACCACCAAAACAAAACCCTCAAAACCTCAGCAAAGATGTGAGCTGTGTAACTATTCAAATCATTCTACTGATGATTGCTATAGAATCCTCATTTGCATGGTATGCAAAAAGGAAGATCACAGAACTTCTGATCACTTGTCATACACAGTCACATCCAAAGCTGCAAACTTTAAAGCACAATATTTTAAGTATCCCTCTGATTCTAAGCAGAAGCAGAAACAAAAGGCTAAGCCTTTTTCACCTTGCCCACATTGTGGCTTCAATGACCACCTTCCTGATGATTGTCTAATGGACACTAGTTGTAACATATGTGGAGATCCCACTCATGTCACCTCAGGACATGAAAAGGTTATTCAGGCTAGAAGAGGAATCCCAAAGTCATCCTCTCAGTCTTCTGAGTCCACATCTGCAATTAAATGCAAAATCTATGGAAGCTCAGTCCATACCACCAATGACCATGCATCAATTGTTACTTTTAAAAAGGCCATTAAAGCCAAGCCCTCCAAGAAGAGGGGTCCCAGAAAGAACTGACACAATTTACTATTTGTGCAGAGACATGCCAGGGAGCCAGTTTGGCATCTATATAGTGGATGTTTAAGGAGCATGACTGGTGTGAAAGAATATCTGCACAAGTATGTAGAGGAACCAGGACCTCAGGTGGTATTTGCTGATAACTCATCATGTCTCACTGAAGGTTATGGTTCAGTAAACTGTAGTGGAATAGTTTTTACCAGGATAGCTTATGTAAATGGTCTTAAGTAAAATATAATTAGTGTCAGTCAACTATGTGATGCAAAATACATAGTTCAGTTTGATGATAAGCAAGGTACCATCTTTAATGCAAACAAAGAAGTAGTTCTTATTGCACCAAGAAGACAAGATGTTTATGTGTTAGAAATGTCTACTCTAACTCAGAATGGAACTTGTCTCTTTGCTAAAGCCACTGAAACTCTCAACTGGCTTTGGCATAAGAGACTCTCCCATCTGAACTTTAAAATCTTAAACAATCTTGTCAAACTAAACAAGGTCCTTGGCTTACCATCACTTGTGTTTTCAAAGGATAAAGCCTGCTCTGCTTGTAAAAAAGGTAAATATCATAGAGCATCCTTTAAAACCAAATAAAAATTCTCCATCAGAAGTTGCCTTCATCTACGCCATATGGATCTCTTTAGGCCCATCAGTCCTAGATCCATTAACCATGAGAAGTATACTCTGGTTATTGTAGATGAATACTCAAGATACACTTGGGTTTACTTCCTGACCAAAAAGAGTCAGGCAGCTGGAACAATCATGTCCTTTGTCAGGAACATTGAAAACCAAAATGACATAAAAGTCAAATAAATCAGGACTGACAATGGGACTGAGTTCAAAAACCATGAACTTGAATGTTTCTGTGATGAGAAGGGAATTTCCCAAATTTTCTCCTCTCCTTACACACCTGAACAAAATGGTGTTGCTGAAAGGAAGAGTAGAACACTCATTGAGCCTGTTATACACCAAAGAGATCCATCATTGTCAAGAGACATAGCAAAACTCCTTATGAGTTATTCAAGGGAAGAATCCCTGACATCAGCTATTTTCATGTCTTTGGGTGTCCTGTGTTTATTCATAATCACAAGGATCACTTAGGGAAATTTGATGCTAAGGCTGATGATGGATACTTTCTAGGATACTCTCTTGTCTCTAAAGCCTTCAGGGTGTTCAATACAAGGAGACAACAGACTGAGGAAACAATGGAATCAGTCATTAACGGTACAACAACCAAACAAACTTGGCTTGACTTGGTTCATAGCTCTGAAGGTCCCTCAGATACCAAGGAAAACAGGATCATGGACCTGAAACTTGAGTATAACACTTTCAGGGCCAAAGACTCTGAAAGTCTCTCTCAGACCTATACCAAATACAAAACCTTGATAAATGAACTATCAAATGATGGTGTAGTTTTGTCTAAGCATGAAGTCAATGTTGGCTTTGTCAAGAGTCTCCCTGAGAAGTGGTTAAACTTCTCTCAGGGCCATAGGAATGCTAACCACATTCAGACCCTTGAGCTCCCTGATATCTATGGAAAGTTTGTCTATGAGGACAACTTAATCTCTAGGAGATACCCTGACTCAAAAAAAGCTCTTGAGACCAAAAAGGCCCTAACAACCATACCCATATCAACTGCCTTTTATTCTAATTGTGTTGTGCAGGATTTCCAAGAGAATTCTGATGATGAGGCTGTTGAAAGAACTAGTGAGGAGTACCTAAATGATTTACATTTAGAATTTCAAGAAAGGGTACTCTTGCTAATTCAAAAAGGTTTATTAAAAGAAATCAGTCAAACTTTTCAAAAGCAAAAGCAAATGAAACCACTGAATGTTTCAAATGTGGTAAAAAGGGTCATTTTGCAAAAGACTATTTTTCTAAAACCATCTCAGATCCCTCTTATAAATTTTCTGGCAACAGTTCTTCTTCAGGAACTAGCAAGTTTCAACCTAAAATGCTTCAGTCTACTCAACATTTTCAAAACAAAACTATTCAAAATGGTGAAAAAGACTCTGAAGCTAAATATAGGAAAGCTAAAGCTAAACTTGCTCTCCTTGAGGCCAATCCCCAAATGTCTCAGGCTGCTAAAACTTCTAACCCTGTTCTAACAAAGAACAAGGTTCTTGTAGCTGAAGCCTATGACTGGGATGAAGAAGTGGTCTCCTCAGATGATGAAGAAGTTAGAGTCAGTGCACTGATGGCACTTTCAGACAATGATCAGCTGGCTGTTGGAAAAAGCCATGGAAGAAATGGAGAGTGGGTCAACATCACCATAAAAAAGGTAAATATTTTACTTTCTATGGATGATGATTCTGATCGACAATCTTATATGAATTACATTAATGTTGATCTTAAGTTTGTTGAAGAGCAAAGGCTTAATTTGCTTTCAAAATATATAAATCTTGTTATAGAATTAAATAAGTGTAGAGATGAATTGCTTGTCTTAAAACAAGCCAAGCTGGAAGCTGTTACACTTCAAATTCAAATCACTGAGTTTTTGAAACAAAATCAAGCTCTTCAAAATGAATTAACAAAGAAAAGGTTGTCATTGAAAGCTGGACTAAAAAGAATCCTAAAGACTATGAAACTGTGTCACTTATTCCTAGTGCTAACAAGAAAGTCATAGGAGGAGACCAACTCACTGAATCCCTCAGAGTGAGTCATAGTGAAAAGGCCTTTATTCCAGTTGGCATATCTTTTGAGCAAGAAATAGTACCCAAGTCTAGTGACTGGATTGTCATAAACAACCCAGTCAGTAAGTTACCTAACTTTGACACTGGGAAAATCTTATTACCTGAAAGTCAGGCTATAAAAGATACGCTTGGACTCACTGATAAACTCAGTAACACTGAGTCAGTCAATGAGTCTGAATCAGAATCAAAAGCACGACTCACACCTCTTAAAGTCCTTTAGGGAGCTGCACCATGCTCTGACCTTACACCATTAGTCTACTCTCAGCATTCTCCAAAGGAGAAGTCAGGAATGGGAAAAACTATCCGAAAAGGCCCACACCTTTAGTCTCAGTTCCCACTGATGACTCAACAACTTCAGTTCCAACTGAAGTAAAAACTGAAAGCCCTGATTCAAAATATGATCAGTTGGCTGAGCTTGTCAGGAAGCTGAGTGAGAAGATTGAATCTTCTGAGAAACCTCTTCAATCTAAGATGAAGGAACTCAAATCAGCTTCCTCAAGCAGCACCAAAACAAAACCCTCAAAACCTCAGCAAAGATGTGAGCTGTGTAACTATACAAATCATTCCACTGATGATTGCTATAGAATCCTCTTTTGCATGGTATGCAAAAAGGAAGATCACAAAACTTTTGATCACTTGTCATACATAGTCACATCCAAAGCTGCAAACTTTAAAGCACAAGCTTTTAAGTATCCCTCTGATTCTAAGCAGAAGCAGAAACAAAAGGCTAAGCCTTTTTCACCTTGCCCACATTGTGGCTTCAATGACCACCTTCCTGATGATTGTCTAATGGACACTAGTTGTGACATATGTGGAGATCCCACTCATGACACCTCAGGACATGAAAAGGTCATTCAGGATAGAAGAGGAATCCCTAAGTCATCCTCTTAGTCTTCTGAGTCCACATCTGCAATCAAATGAAAAATCTGTGGAAGCTCAGTCAATACCACCTGTGTCCATGCATCAATTGTTAATTTTAAAAAGGCCATTAAAGCCAAGCCCTCAAAGAAGAGGGGTCCTAGAAAGAACTGACACAGTTTACTATTTGTGCAGAGACATGCTAGGGAGCCAGTTTGGCATCTAGATAGTGTATGTTCAAGGAGCATGACTGGTGTGAAAGAATATCTGCACAAGTATGTAGAGGAACCAGGACCTCAGGTGGTATTTGCTGATAACTCATCATGTCTCACTGAAGGTTATGGTTCAGTAAACTGTAGTGGAATAGTTTTTACCAAGAGAGCTTATGTAAATGGTCTTAAGTACAATATAATCAGTGTCAGTCAACTATGTGATGCAAAATACATAGTTCAGTTTGATGATAAGCAAGGTACGATCTTTAATGCAAACAAAGAAGTAGTTCTTATTGCACCAAGAAGACAAGATGTTTATGTGTTAGACATGTCCACTCTAACTCAGAATGGAACTTGTCTCTTTGCTAAAGCCACTGAAATCTCAACTGGCTTTGGCATAAGAGACTCTCCCGTTTGAACTTCAAAAACTTAAACAATCTTGTCAAACAAAACAAGGTCCTTGGCTTACCATCACTTGTGTTTTCAAAGGATAAACCCTGCTTTGCCTGCGAAAAAGGTAAACATCATAGAGCATCCTTTAAAACCAAAACAAAATTCTCCATCAGAACCTGCCTTCATCTACTCCATATGGATCTCTTTGAGCCCATTAGTCCTAGATCCATTAACCATGATAAGTATACTCTGGTTATTGTGGATGAATACTCAAGATACACTTAGGTTTACTTCCTAACCAAAAAGAGTCAGGCAGCTGGAACAATCATGTCCTTTGTCAGGAACATTGAAAACCAAAATGACATAAAAGTCAAACAAATCAGGACTGACAATGGGACTGAGTTCAAAAACCATGAACTTGAATGTTTATGTGATGAGAAAGAGAATTTCAAAAAATTTCACCTCTCCTTACACACCTAAACAAAATGGTGTTGCTGAAAGGAAGAATAGAACACTTATTGAGGCTGCTAGAACAATGCAAAAAGGATCAGTACTATCCAAACACTTTTGGACTGAAGCAGTCAAAACTGCCTGTTATACACAAAACAGATCCATCATTGTCAAGAGACATAACAAAACTCCTTATGAGTTATTCAAGGGAAGAATCCCTGACATCAGCTATTTTCATGTCTTTGGGTGTCCTGTGTTTTTTCATAATCACAAGGATCACTTAGGGAAAATTGATGCTAAGGCTGATGATTGATACTTTCTAGGATACTCTCTTGTCTCTAAAGCCTTCAGGGTGTTCAATACAATGAGACAACAGACTGAGGAAACAATGGAATCAGTCATTAACTGTACAACAACTAAACAAACTTGGCTTGACTTGGTTCATAGCTTTGAAGGTCCCTCAGATACCAAGGAAAACAGGATCATGGACCTTAAACTTGAGTATAACACTTTCAGGGCCAAAGACTCTGAAAGTCTCTCTCAGACCTATACCAGATACAAAACCTTGATAAATGAACTATACAATGATGGTGTAGTTTTGTCTAAGCATGAAGTCAATGTTGGCTTTATTAACTGTTTCCTTGAGAAGTGGTTAAACTTCTCTCAGGGCATTAGGAATTCTAAACACATTCAGACCCTTGAGCTCCCTCATATCTATGGGAAGTTTGTCTATGAGGACAACTTAATCTCTAGGAGATACCCTAACTCAAAAAAAGCTCTTGAGACCAAAAAGGCCCTGACATCCATACCCATATCAACTACCTTTTATTCTAATGGTGTTGTGCAGGATTTCCAAGAGAATTCTGATGATGAGGCTGATGAAAGAACTAGTGAGGAGTACCTAAATGATTTACATTTAGAATTTCAAGAAAGGGCACTCCTTGCTAATTCAAAAAGGTTTATTAAAAGAAACCAGTCAAACTTTTCAAAAGCAAAAGCAAATGAAACCACTGAATGTGTCAAATGTGGTAAAAAGGGTCATTTTGCTAAAGACTGTTTTTCTAAAACCGTCTCAGAACCCTCTTATAAATTTTCTGGCAACAATTCTTCTTCAGGAACTAGCAAGTTTCAACCTAAAATGCTTCAGTCTACTCAACATTTTCAAAACAAAGCTGTTCAAAATGGTCAAAAAGACTTTGAAACTAAATATAGGAAAGCTAAAGCTAAACTAGCTCTCCTTGAGACCAATCCCCAAATGTCTCAGGCTGCTCAAACTTCTAAACATGTTCAAACAGAGAACAAGGTTCTTGTAGCTAAAGCCTATGACTGGGATGAAGAAGTGGTCTCCTCTAATGATGAAGAAGTTAGAGTCAGTGCGTTGATGGCACTTTCAGACAATGATCAGCTGGCTGTTGGAAAAAGCCATGCTAGAAATGGAGAGTGGGGCAACATCACCATGAAAAAGGTAAATATTTTACTTTCTATGGATGATGATTCTGATTGGAAATCTTACATGAATTACATTAATGTTGATCTTAAGTTTGTTGAAGAGCAAATGCTTAGTTTGCTTTCAAAATATATCAATCTTGTTATAGAATTAAATAAGTGTAGAGATGAATTGCTTGTCTTATAACAAGCCAAGCTAGAAGCTGTTACACTTCAAATTCAAAACATTGAGATTTTGAAATAAAATCAAGCTCTTCAAAATGAACTTAACAAAGAAAAGGCTGTCATTGAAAGCTGGACTAAAAAGAATCCTAAAGTCTATGAAACTGTGTCTCTTATTCCTAGTGCTAACAAGAAAGTCATAGGAGAAGACCAACACACTGAATCCCTCAGAGTGAGTCATAGTGAAAAGGCCTTTATTCCAGCTGGCATATCTTTTGAGCAAGAAATGGTACCCAAGTCTAGTGATTGGATTGTCAGAAACAACCCAGTCAGTAAGTTACCTAACTTTGAGACTGGGAAAATCTTGCAACCTGAAAGTCAGGCTATAAAAGATATGCTTGGACTCACTGATAAACTCAGTAACACTGAGTCAGTCAATGAGTCTGAATCAGAATCACAAGCACGACTCCCACCTCTGAAAGTCCTTCAGGGAGCTGCACCAAGCTCTGACCTTACACCATTAGTCTACTCTCAGCATTCTCCAAAGGAGAAGTCAGGAATGGGAAAAACTATCCTGAAAAGGCCCACACCTGAAGTCTCAGTTCCCACTGATGACTCAACAACTTCAGTTCCAACTGAAGTAAAAACTGAAAGCCCTGATTCAAAATATGATCAGTTGGCTGAGCTTGTCAGGAAGCTGAGTGAGAAGATTGAATCTTCTGAGAAACCTCCTCAATCCGAGATGAAGGAACTCAAATCAGCTTCCTCAAGCAGCACCAAAACAAAACCCTCAGAACCTTAGCAAAGATGTGAGCTGTGTAACTATACAAATCATTCCACTGATGATTGCTACAGAATCCTCTTTTGCATGGTATGCAAAAAGGAAGATCACAGAACTTCTGATCACTTGTCATACACAGTCACATCCAAGGCTGCAAACTTTAAAGCACAAGCTTTTAAGTATCCCTCTGATTCTAAGCAGAAGTAGAAACAAAAGGCTAAGCCTTTTTCACCTTGCCCACGTTGTGGCTTCAATGACTACCTTCCTGATGATTGTCAAATGGACACTAGTTGACATAATGTGGAGATCCCACTCATGACACCTCAGGACATGAAAAGATCATTCAGGCTAGAAGAGGAATCCCTAAGTCATCCTCTCAGTCTTCTGAGTCCACATCTGTAATTAAATATGAAATTTGTAGATGCTCAGTCCATACCACCACTGACCATGCATCAATTGTTACTTTTAAAAAGGCCATTAAAGCCAAGCCCTCCAAGAAGAGGGGTCCTAGAAAGAACTGACACAGTTTACTATTTGTGCAGAGACATGCCAGGGAGCCAGTTTGGCATCTAGATAGTGGATGTTCAAGGAGCATGACTGGTGTGAAAGAATATCTGCACAAGTAAGTAGAGGAACCAGGACCTCAGGTGGTATTTGCTGATAACTCATCATGTCTCACTGAAGGTTATGGTTTATTAAACTGTAGTAAAATAGTTTTTACCATGAGAGCTTATGTAAATGGTCTTAAGTACAATATAATCAGTGTCAGTCAACTATGTGATGCAAAATACATAGTTCAGTTTGATGATAAGCAAGGTACCATCTTTAATGGAAACAAAGAAGTAGTTCTTATTCACCAAGAAGACAAGATGTTTATGTGTTAGACATGTCTACACTAACTCAGAATGGAACTTGTCTCTTTGCTAAAGCCACTGAAACTCTAAACTGGCTTTGGCATAAGAGTCTCTCCCTTCTGAACTTCAAAAACTTAAACAATCTTGTCAAACAAAACAAGGTCCATGGCTTACCATCACTTGTGTTTTCAAAGGATAAACCCTGCTCTGCCTGTGAAAAAGGTAAACATAATAGAGCATCCTTTAAAACCAAAACAAAATTCTTCATCAGAAGCTGCCTTCATCTACTCCATATGGATCTCTTTGGGCCCATTAGTCCTAGATCCATTAACCATGAGAAGTATACTCTGGTTATTGTGGATGAATACTCAAGATACACTTAGGTTTACTTCCTGACCAAAAAGAGTCAGGCAGCTGGAACAATCATGTCCTTTGTCAGGAACATTAGAAACCAAAATGACATAAAAAGTCAAACAAATCAGGACTGACAATGGGACTGAGTTCAAAAACCATGAACTTGAATGTTTATGTGATGAGAAAGAGAATTTCAAAAAATTTCTCCTCTCCTTACACACCTAAACAAAATGGTGTTGCTGAAAGGAAGAATAGAACACTCATTGAGGCTGCTAGAGCAATGCTAAATGGATCAGTACTATCCAAACACTTTTGGACTGAAGCAGTCAAAACTGCCTGTTATACATAAAACAGATCCATCATTGTCAAGAGACATAGCAAAACTCCTTATGAGTTATTCAAGGGAAGAATCCCTGACATCAGTTATTTTCATGTCTTTGGGTGTCCTGTATTTATTCATAATCACAAGGATCACTTAGGGAAATTTGATGCTAAGGCTGATAATGCATACTTTCTTGGATACTCTCTTGTCTCTAAAGCCTTCAGGGTGTTCAATAGAAGGAGACAACAGACTGAGGAAACAATAGAATCAGTCATTAACTGTACAACAGCCAAACAAACTTGGCTTGACTTGGTTCATAGCTTTGAAGGTCCCTCAGATACAAGGAAGACAGGATCATGGACTTGAAATTTGAGTATAACACTTTCAGGGCCAAAGACTCTGAAAGTCTCTCTCAGACCTATACCAGATACAAAACCTTGATAAAGGAACTATCAAATGATGCTGTAGTTTTGTCTAAGAATGAAGTCAATGTTGGCTTTGTCAACAGTCTCCCTGAGAAGTGGTTAAACTTCTCTCAGGGCCTTAGGAATGCTAACCACATTCAGACCCTTGAGTTCCCTGATATCTATGGGAAGTTTGTCTATGAGGACAACTTAATCTTTAGGAGATACCCTGAATCAAAAAAAGCACTTGAGACCATAAAGGCCCTGACAACCATACCCATATCAACTGCCTTTTCTTCTAATGGTGTTGTGTAGGATTTCCATGAGAATTCTGATGAGGCTGATGAAAGAACTAGTGAGGAGTACCTTAATGATTTACACTTAGAATTTCAAGAAAGGGCACTCCTTGCTAATTCAAAAAGGTTTATCAAAAGAAATCAGTCAAACTTTTCTAAAGCAAAAGCAAATGAAACCACTGAATGTTTCAAATGTGGTAAAAAGGGTCATTTTGCTAAAGACTATTTTTCTAAAACCATCTCAGAACCCTCTTATAAATTTTCTGGCAATAGTTCTTCTTCTGGAACTAGCAAGTTTCAACCTAAAATGCTTCAGTCTACTCAACATTTTCAAAACATAACTGTCTAATCCCCAAATGTCTCATGCTGCCCAAACTTCTAAACCTGTTCAAACAAAGAACAAGGTTCTTGTAGCTGAAGCCTATGACTGGGATGAAGAAGAGGTCTCCTCAGATGATGAAGAAGTTAGAGTCAGTGCACTGATGGCACTTTCAGACAATGATCAGCTGGCTGTTGGAAAAAGCCATGCAAGAAATGGAGAGTGGGTCAACATCACCATGAAAAAGGTAAATATTTTACTTTCTATGGATGATGATTCTGATTGGCAATCTTACATGAATTACATTAATGTTGATCTTAAGTTTGTTGAAGAGCAAAGGCTTAATTTGCTTTCAAATATATCAATCTTGTTATAGAATTAAATAAATGTAGAGATGAATTGCTTGTCTTAAAACAAGCCAAGCTAGAAGCTGTTACACTTCAAATTCAAAACACTGAGATTTTGAAACAAAATCAAGCTCTTCAAAATATACTTAACAAAGAAAAGGCTGTCATTGAAATATGGACTAAAAAGAATCCTAAAGTCTATGAAACTGTGTCTCTTATTCCTAGTGCTATCAAGAAAGTCATAGGAGAAGACCAACTCACTGAATCCCTCAGAGTGAGTCCTAGTGAAAAGGCCTTTATTCCAGTTGGCATATCTTTTGAGCAAGAAATGGTACCCAAGTCTAGTGATTGGATTGTCAGAAACAACCCAGTCAGTAAGTTACCTAACTTTGAGACTTGGAAAATCTTGCAACCTGAAGGTCAGGCTATAAAAGATATGCTTGGACTCACTGATAAACTCAGTAACACTGAGTCAGTCAATGAATCTGAATCAGAATCACAAGCACGACTCCCCCCTCTGAAAGTGCTTTAGGGAGCTGCACCATGCTCTGACCTTACATCAGTAGTCTACTCTCAGCATTCTCCAAAGTAGAAGTTAGGAATGGGAAAAACTATCCTGAAAAGGCCCACCCCTGAAGTATCAGTTCCCACTGATGACTCACCAACTTCAGTTCCAACTGAAGTAAAAACTGAAAGCCCTGATTCAAAATATGATCAGTTGGTTGAGCTTGTAAGGAAGCAGAGTGAGAAGATTGAATCTTCTGAGAAACCTCCTCAATCCAAGATGAAGGAACTCAAATCAGCTTCCTCAAGCACCACTAAAACAAAACCCTCAAAACCTCAGCAAAGATGTGAGCTGTGTAACTATACAAATCATTCCATTGATGATTGCTATAGAATCCTCTTTTGTATGGTATGCAAAAAGGAAGATCACTGAACTTTTGATCACTTGTCATACACAGTCTCATCCAAAGCTGCAAACTTTAAAGCACAAGGTTTTTAGTATCCCTCTGATTCTAAGCAGAAGCAGAAACAAAAGGCTAAGCCTTTTTCACCTTGCCCACATTGTGGCTTCAATGACCACCTTCCTGATGATTGTCTAATGGACACTAGTTGTGACATATGTGGAGATCCCACTCATGACACCTCAGGACATGAAAAGGTCATTTAGGCTAGAAGAGGAATCCCTAAGTCATCCTCTCTGTCTTCTGAGTCTACGTCTGCAATCAAATGCAAAATCTGTGGAAGCTCAGTCCATACCACCACTGACCATGCATCAACTATTACTTTTAAAAAGGCCAATAAAGCCAAGCCCTCCAAGAAGAGGGGTCCTAGAAAGAACTAGCACTGTTTACTATTTGTGCAGAGACATGCCAGGGAGCCAGTTTAGCATCTAGTTAGTGGATGTTCAAGGAGCATGACTGGGTTGAAAGAATATCAGCACAAGTATGTAGTGTAACCAGGACTTCAGGTGGTATTTGCTGATAACTCATCATGTCTCTCTGAAGGTTATGGTTTAGTAAACTGTAGTGGAATAGTTTTTACCAGGATAGCTTATGTAAATGGTCTTAAGTACAATATAATCAGTGTCAGTCAACTATGTGATGCAAAATACATAGTTCAGTTTGATGATAAGCTAGTTACCATCTTTAATGCAAACAAAGAAGTAGTTCTTATTGCACCAAGAAGACAAGATGTTTATGTGTTAGACACGTCTACTCTAACTCAGAATGGAACTTGTCTCTTTGCTAAAGCCACTGAAACTCTCAACTGGCTTTGGCATAAGAGACTTTCCCATCTGAACTTCAAAAACTTAAACAATCTTGTCAAACCAAACAATGTCCTTGGCTTACCATCACTTGTGTTTCAAAGGATAAAGCCTGCTATGCCTTTGAAAAAGGTAAACATCATAGAGCATCTTTTAAAACCAAAACAAAATTCTCCATCAGAAGTTGCCTTCATCTACTCCATATGGATCTCTTTGGGCCCATCAGTCCTAGATCCATTAACCATGATAAGTATACTCTGGTTATTGTGGATGAATACTCAAGATACACTTAGGTTTACTTCCTGACCAAAAAGAGTCAGGCAGCTGGAACAATCATGTCCTTTGTCAGGAACATTAAAAACCAAAATGACATAAAAGTCAAACAAATCAGGACTGACAATGGGACTGAGTTCAAAAACCATGAACTTGAATGTTTCTGTGATGAGAAAGAGAATTTCAAAAAATTTCTCCTCTCCTTACACACCTAAACAAAATGGTGTTGCTGAAAGGAAGAATAGAACACTCATTGAGGCTGCTAGAACAATGCTAAATGGATCAGTACTATCCAAACACTTTTGGACTGAAGCAGTCAAAACTGCCTGTTATACACAAAACAGATCCATCATTGTCAAGAGACATAGCAAAACTCCTTATGAGTTATTCAAGGGAAGAATCCCTGACATCAGCTATTTTCATGTCTTTGGGTGTCCTGTGTTTATTCATAATCACAAGGATCACTTAGGGAAATTTGATGCTAAGGCTGATGATGGATAATTTCTAGGATACTCTCTTGTCTCTAAAGCCTTCAGGGTGTTCAATACAAGGAGACAATAGACTGAGAAAACATTTTATGTCACCTTTTATGAGAGTACTGAAGCAATCAGATTCTCAAACACCTTAGTGGAAGAGATAGGAATTGATGATTCATCAAGATATCCTCCTGATGAATATCATCCTGACAATAATCCTTCCACTCAATATCAAGCAGATGCTGATATTTCCTACTACGTTGTCCCTCACAACCTTCCTTATCCAATTATCAATGAGTTTGATGAAGCACAGACAAGTACTGGTGCAACCAATCAGTCTGAACAAAGCGCTCAGGAACCAATCAATCTCAGTAATCAACTAAGTCAGTCAGATACTCAAGATCTTGAAGATCATCAAGTATCTGCACCAGAACCTACACCTCCACCCAATCAGGCCTCCTCAAGTTCTAATCAATATCCAAAACTCAAGACTGTTGGACTAGGTCTAAAGATATAGAACTTGTCAACATAATTGGAGAGCCTACTGAAGGTATGCTTACTAGAAGCATGCATGCAAAACTGAAGGCAGCCTCAGCCAATGAATGCCTGTTTGTGGACTTTATTTCCACCATTGAACCTAAAAGTGTCAAAGAAGCACTGACACATCCTAGTTAGGTTCAGGCTATGCATGATGAACTGGAACAATTTGACAAAAACAAGGTAATGACCTTGGTCAAATGTCCTCAGGATGTTTCAGTCATTGGCATGAAATGAGTGTTCAAAAACAAAACTGATGAAATGGCATAGTCATTAAAAACAAGGCCAGACTTGTTGCCAAAGGCTACAATCAACAAGAAGGCATTGACTATGAAGAGACATTTGCACCAGTGGCAAGGATGGAAGCCATCAGGATCTTCCTTGCATTTGCAACCTACATGAACTTCAAAGTGTATCAAATGGATGTGAAAAGTGCATTCTTAAATGGATCACTGAAAGAAGAAGTTTATGTTCAACAACCTCATGGATTTGAAAGCAGTGAGTTTCCTGACTATGTCTGCAAGCTTGACAAAGCCCTTTATGGACTGAAACTAGCTCCTAGGGCATGGTATGAAACTCTTTCAGCCTTCCTCATCCAAAACAAATTTGTCAGAGGCAAGATAGACAACACGTTGTTTATCTATAGGACAAATGGAGATGTCATTCTTGTTCAAGTGTATGTGGATGACATCATATTTGGCTCAACAAGTTATAAACTTTGCAAACAGTTTGAAAAACTGATGGCAAAGAAATTTAAAATGAGCATGATGGGAGAACTCACTTACTTCCTTGGACTGCAAATAAAGCAGACTGATAAAGGAACCTCTATCAGTCAAGAGAAGTACACTAGAAGCCTACTGAAAAAGTATGAGCTCAGTGACTGTGCCTCCGTGAAAACTCTCATGGTTCCTCCAAACAACCTTGGTCCTGACCTTGCTGGTAAACCCGTCAATCAAACTCTATTTAGAGAAATGATTGGGTCCCTGATGTATCTACTTGCATCAAGGCCTGATATCTAATTCTCAGTCTGTTTGTGTGCTAGATATTAGTCTGACCCAAGAGAATCACATCTCACAGCTGTGAAAAGGATCCTCAGGTACCTGAAAGGTACTCCAAGTCTTGGATTGTACTATCCTAAATGTTCAGGCTTTGATCTCAAAGGATACTTAGACTCTGACTATGCAGGTGTGACAATTCGTAATTTCAGGTCAATACTATTCAACAAACTCGAATTTATTTTCTTGACATTTATTTGAGAACAATTTGCATATAATCATTTGCTAGAATAAACGTGAAAACCTAGGATATATTTCTAGTACATTAAGACTTAGGCTAAATTTAGTCCACAACAATCAAGTACCTTGCTCCTACACCAATTCACAATTTTAAACTCAAAAACAATTTCCTTTTCTTAAATTACTTACGGTTGTAAATTCAACGAACACTATTCGTAATTCAAAATTTAACACCCGATATACCCAATTCTTCCAACAATTATTTCTTATGTATTTTTATACTTCCAAAAAGATTACAAAAGTTCCAAGAATATTTCCCTACACCTAAAATAATTTATTTATATCCTACTTTTGATTTCGTATAACTTTCGTTAATACACCAAGTAAAACATTGCACCAACTCACCCATTCGTTTCTTACACCACAAACATGCCTCCCATACTTCTTTCCTTCAATCAAGGATCATGCTCTTGACTTTTATTACTTACATTATAATATTTCTATGTGTCATGAAATCAAGAGTTTTATGCATGAACAATATACCCGACACTTCCAACAATGGTTTCAATATATTGTTACACTCATTACAGTGTTACAAAAATGCAAGTATTATTTTACCCGGTGTTTTAAATTCATTTATTATATATATACTTACATATATATATATATATATATATATATATATATATATATATATATATATATATATATATATATATATATATATATATATATATATATATATATATATATATATATATATATATATATATAGATATTGGTTCTTGGAAAAAATACACTTTGGTGGAAAAGTAGAAAAATAGTGCAAATCACCCCCTCCCTTCCCACCTCCTTTTTTCATTCCAACTACAAGGGCTTGTTTGTCCTATCATTCTTTTTTCAAGGGGTTGTTTTGTATCTTTTCATCTTTTCCTATATTTTAAATAGGAGAGATTGCTAGTTTACTACTACTTGTTTCTCAATTTTTTTTTGTGCTGTTATTTTGTTTTAACTACTATATTTTAAACCTCGTAATTGTGTTCTCTCTCTTATGCTTTTTAATCCTAATAGAAATATGCTAAACAATAAACTAAAACATGATATATATGCTAAACATGAAATACTGTAAATCAAACAATAAACTAAAACCTGAAATATGCTAAACAAATTTTTTGAATTCATAACAGAGTAATTGATACAACATTGTATGCTTAATAAAGTGCCTACAATACACTTTAGTTTCATAAGAAATCCAAAAGCATGAAATTGAGGTAGAAATTCAATTATTCCCAGTTATACAAAATAGACCTTGTAACTATGTTCTCTTATGATTTTTAATCGCGTTGGAAGCAATCCTGGTCACCATCCTCCTGAGAGCAAGTTTGTTAAAACCTTTAGCATAAAATCCTGAGCATGCCACTGAAGCAGGAAGATGTTCTTCTGAGCACACGAGTTCAAGTTCCTGAAGGCGGTACTTACAAATCGTAGTAGTATATGAGGTGTCTAAACATGATGCGATCACAACAAACAGAACCGCTTGGAATAACTGAATAACCAACCAAATTTAAGTTGGGGGTACCTGTTTAGAGAGAGACTCAATTCGGAGCTGTATAAATACTTTACATAGGTCATCACCATCAACTCCAATCTGACCAAACAAAGAAAAATCAAAGAAATAACAGGGAAAATTATTGGGAAAATTATTGTCTAGTAAATCCCTTAAGGAGACTGTCGGTTTTACACTCATATCTAATGTAGCATGCAATATATCAATACTAGTTCAAGACCGAAATATACATGTTCAGATGCATAGCATATGTGACCAAGTCTCATTTAAAAGTAAAGAAATAAAATTATAGTGATGATATTAAGTGAGGAAATACAACTTACCCCACAGAGGAATAGAATTCGTTTGTCGGAACCAGTAAAAGTGCCTCCTGATGCCTTAATGTAATGACGAATGTACTCAACATGACCATGGTACGACGCTCAAGTGACTGAATCCAACCAGTAAATTTGTTATTGGCAACGTTCCTGAAAATTAGAAAAAAAAAATAAGAAAAATAAAAATAATAATACAAAACCAAAAGACGTGTTTCGAATCATGAATGTAACTAAAAATAAAAATAAGAAAAATGACAGATTTACTCATCAAACTGTTGGCGAATTACCTTATAATGCCCATGTATGTCTCCCACCAGCTGCAAATGCGGCTATACTTACTCCCGAATTCAATACAACCAAACATAGAAAAAGCTGAGAGATGTTCATCACCTGATGAAGAGCTTTCAACCGTTTGTTTAGTTGATGACACACCTCTACGCTCTTTTCACTCATTCTCAATTTCTTTACCATCCACACTAGTGGCTCGTGATCCCTGTGAGAGAGCAAATAAAATGAAACAGTAAGAGGCAATTTGACCCATGTACTTGCAGATAAGGCTGATGCACTAATGTATAACTCAGATGCACAAAAACAATACAACCCAATCAACTAGTAGCAATAAACAATGTCTTTAATAATATGCATACCAAATCTAACTATAAACCGGCATTTGGGAGTTCCTAGTGAAACTACTTATCTGCTGATTTGATAAGCAATTTCGAGGACGTTTAGGGTTGCTTTTCCAACTACTTATCTATTAAAGGCCATAAGCTAACCAACTCATTTGAAATAACTTATTGCTTTTCCAAATTTAAAATGCTCAAACTTACAGGCTTATAAGCTTAACAACTTGAGCTTATGGCTTATTAAAGCTAATTTTTAGGCTTATGGTTTCATCATATGTTTGATGAACCCACTTTTTCATCACATTGTAAAGTTACCTTGTTCGGTCAAAATGGATAATCTTGATGCACTAATGTATAAAACAGATGCAGTAATATATAATAATATAATATGGATGCCCTAATCTGACAAATAGATCCGGTAATATATAATGTTGATGCACTAATGTATTATACAGATGCAGTAAGATCTTACTACTTTGAGGAATCCATTTCCTAATTGTTTGAATGATACGTTAGTTCTGTAACTTTTTGCTTAGTGGGCTCTGCAAAGTGAAACAAAAATAAAATTACTTGCGTTAATTTTAAGTTAGTTTTAGTGAGTGAAGATGTGATTCTAGAAGTGAATTACATACCCAATTGTATAAAGACTTCAGAAACTTCAGGATGAGAATTTTGAATTTGGCGACGGATAATTTCACAAATTTGATGTGTTGTATTGATGCTACAAAAGGGATCAACCTGCAGTAAATGTTAAACTATGACCATTTAAGCAAAAATAGTCAATGAAGTATAACTGTATGCAATATGGAATTTATAAATGGACACCTCACCAAAATCTTTACATCAAGGTATTGTGTTGAACCAGCCCTCCTGCACGGAAGGTGTCTACAACCCTGTAAGTTTTGAACTAGTATTTATGAGCAATGATACAATAAACTCAATTACTGCTAAATGCTTAAGTATACATTCACTCCCGTCTTTCGGTCTTTCCATTCAGTTTATTGTTTACAGTGACATACAGGTAATGAGGAAAGTAAATATTTAACTTGCCTTGACTCCATCAGCTTGCATTACTATCTTTCTGAATGGATCCAAATCACGTAACGGTATTGCAGCATCAACCAATTCCAAGATACTGGACATAAATGCAGTTGTTAGAACAAACAAGAAATGTGCCACATTGATTATTTCACTTCTTTTTTCTGTGATACCGTAACATCCTCATACTAATTTAGTGTTGCGTTAAAATTTTAAAACGAATTAATGTGTGACAGGAATGTGTATCAATGACATAAACTGTTTGTTCCGAATTACATGATTTTCAGGTTTCTGATGTGGTTTTTCATTCGGCTACGGATTTGATGAGCAAGGGTAAACACATGAATTGTTTCCCTAAAAACACTCCATATGTTCGGTTCCTGAGCACTAGACTCGACCTCCTTCAGGAAACAAATGCACTCCTGAAAATTATCATAAAATTATCATATTAGATCTCTGCATCTTATCATCGATATATAACAGATGCACTAATCTTTTTAAAAGATGCACTAATATATTAACAGATGCACTAATATATTAAAAGATGCACTAATATATTAACAGATGCACTAATATATTAACAAATGCACTAATATATTAACAGATGCACTAGATGCACTAATATATTAACAGATGCACTAATATATATTAACAGATGCACTAATATATATTAACAGATACACTAATATATATTAACAGATGCACTAATCTTTTTTAACAGATGCACTAATATATATTAAAAGATGCACTAATATATATATTAACAGATGCACTAATATATTAACAGATGCACTACGCTAATAATTACTTGCATACATAAAGATCTCTACGCTAATATGTCCAAACAGATGTTCTAAAAACGCAAATGGATGCACTAATATCTACCAGATGTGCTAATATCATACAAACAGATGCCCTAACTTATAACATGATGCTATTATCATACTAACAGATGTGCTAATACTTTTTTTTTTCTTTTTTTTTTAACACTAATCAAACAAACAAATGCCATAATTTAACATTAGGCTCTTATCTTACTAAGAGATGCTGTAACACAATTTTTTGATGCACAAATTATACAAACAAGTGTTGTAACACATCGATTAATGCCCTAACCATAATAACAGATGCACTAATTACACAATGATGCCCTAACTAATTCAACAAATTTACAATTATTGTGTGTTTACACTTTACACATTAATGCCCTAAAATAAGTTTTTCCTTACTGTTGTTTGAGTTAATATATATTAAATATTAAAATAATTAATCAATCAACAAAATTTGTGCACTTACTGTTATATGTACTTCCGGCGGTGTCACCGGTGATAGACCATTTGTGAGAGCAAATAGAGGTGTCCGGTAATTGATGTCGGTAATTTGATTGAGGTTGCTAGCGTTCAATAGTTTTAATGACGGTGTCGATTCGGTGGTGGTGATTCCCGGTAATGATGGTTGTGATTCTCGGTGATGATGGTGGCGATAGAGATGGTGAGTGGGAGGTAACTGATGGAGTGTGGTGATGATGGTGGCGATGGAGTGATGATGGAGATTAATGTCGGTGTTTTTTGATCGGGGAGAGAGAGAGAAAGCGTGTGTGGGGGTTAAGCGTATTTTTTAATTTGTTTCATTTTTCACCTTGATCTTTCTAATGTTATCAAATTCGTCCCTGTAGCTTTTTTTCTCACTTTTCTAACGAATTACACTTTTCTCTAGAACCGGACCCTATATATATATATATATATATATATATATATATATATATATATATATATATATATATATATATATATATTTACGATAACTTAAGTATTTGCGAAACGATAATTATTTAAACACCAGACACTTATACAAAATACATTTTTATAATTTTTATGACTTTATTACACTTCATTTTATTCCGCTAAAATCTATTTCTAGTTAACTTAATACCCAAAACAATTATACAAAGCATTATATACATAATATCTTAGAAAATTTGGAGACAATTCTTACACACACCATCACCCACCATCACCACGCCCATCCCTCCCCCATTCCCCTAAAATTCGGCCAAGCAAGCCTCCCATCCCTTCTTGACTTTTTTTTTACCAACTAACATGTAATTACCATTCTGCCCTTTTATTGAATTACCAAAATGCTTTTTTTGGCACTATAAATAGAAAGGAAAGCCCTAGCTCATTTGTACTTGTAAAAATCTTTCCAAAAACTCTCTCTAGCTCTCATAGTGATCGGCCAAATTAAGAAGAAGAAGGAGTAATCTTGTTGTGGCTAAGTTCAAGCATACTTAGGGTATTCTAACAAGTATTTGGAACATTAATTTTGGGGTTAATCAAGTGTCATGCACTCATATCTCACTAATCACTTTTGTAAATAATCATACACTACAAAAACTTCATGTTTTTCTTTATGTCATAATGCTAGACAAGTATATACTTAGTTATCACTTGGTACATGTTGATAAAGATTTACATTCACAAAGATCCTTTAACAAAAGATTATGTTTTGAACAAGTTTTTATTTCAAGAAAACTAGTAGGTAAAACTCTTCACAAGAAAGTGGTAATAAACCTTATAAACATGTATGTTAGTAAACTTGTATATTTAAACATTCTTGAGGATTATTTACATGGACATTAGAACATTGTTGAGTTTATGGTTAGATCATTATTATTATGTTGAGAAGTTGATGGAGGAACTAGGACTAGAATTTAAGTGGCACTTTTAAAAGAGATTATGTCCCGTTTTGATAAATACAGCAAACTCAGTAACTTGGTAACCATTTTAGGCTAGAAATATAGAAAATAGACTCAATAACGAAAACGTAGCCGCTTGAATGAGTTAAAACGGGCTTGTAACGAAAAAGATACACTAGTTTCAATTTTTACGACGAAAACATTATTTTCAGAAAATAAATGAATCTGTCCAGAATTTTGAAAGATAAAAACTGAGGTTAAACGGTAACTAGACTAGCCGAGACCTTGAAAAGCCGATAGTACACTTAAATACCTTCGCGGGGATAGGTCAAACTTAAGAAACGGAGCTACGACGCAAAAGTTATTGTCTAACGAACGTTTACGTCGACATATACGTTGACAGCCTATTATTTCCTCTAATAGAAAAGCTGTTAGGATTTTCTGATTGGATTTTTGGATGTTTTGGAGTATATTTTGGTTAAAATGACGTAACGGAAATGGTAGAACATTATATATACTTATTAGGTGCGTTATAGATTTTTAGAATAGCCATTAACATGACAACTAAAATTTAGTCGCAAGATTTACAAGTTACAGTTTCTAAAAAGTGGTAATTTTCTAAATAAAGGATCAAATTGACGCAACTATATTTTGACAATAAATATTTCAACAACATGTACAAGTGATAAAGTAAAGTATGAACTTGCGTGCATGGCCTTGTTTTTGAACCTAAGACATATGCATTATTTAGGTCGCGGTTAGTGTATCGGACCTATATTTCCATTTGCCAAAGTTTTAAATCGGGATTTACTTTTGCTAAGGTGAGTTCTCATAGCCCCGTTTTTAATTTACAATTTCATTTCTAAACTTTCGGGGGAGAATACATTGCACCATTTTCATACAGGCCAAAGTATGTTAAATTCATTTACATTTGCTTAAGTTACCGCATTGCCATATTAAATTTCCCAGTTTATCATGAACCGTTAATTACGAGTTAAAGAGGGTGAGTGAATAGATCTATTGAGGGTGACTCCTCCATCTGGGTTGGTAGATCCAACTAGTCAAACGGATGCATTTCATTTAATATCATATTAGAGTGTCTGGCAAAACACTCTGTTGGGGCGTTCATATTCAGTCTAGCTTCGGGGTCATGAGCTTAAGTGTCAATGTATCATTTTTATTGTGGCATTCTGGCCATTTCACTTTATACTTGTGGTTATCGTACAGAACATTTACATAAACCTATGATTCTCACCAACATTTTTGTTGACCGTTTTAGCAATGTATTTTCAGGTAAATAAGGCATTCGCATCATGGCCTGCATGAGGACTTATCATAGAGTCGCGATGACGACGCGTCTCACTTGTATTTTTATGCACTTAAACTATCGTTTGGTTTGTAACAAACTTATTTCCGCAACTTCGACAAACCTTTTGGGACCTATCTTTTGTAAACTCTGAATGTTTTATGAAATCAAACGATGTACTTTTAAAATGACACTTTAGGTCATTCAATATAACTGTAACTGTGATGCTATGACAGTCACGCCCCAGGTATTCCATTCAGCTGCAAATCAGGTATTTGGGGGTGTGACAGATTGGCATCAGAGCTAAGGTTATAGCGAACTAGGTTGTCTACGATACCCTAGACTATAACCACATCATCATAGCATCTCATCATTTCATCATAAGTGCATATTCACTATACATGCGGTTTCATACATACATTATGCGAGTTACTTATACTTATATATATATATATATATATATATATATATATATATATATATATATATATATATATATATATATATATATATATATATCAGCAGACTCGGATATCGAGGATGCTTTTTTATCCACTAATACACTACATGTCACTCACTCAGCCGTTAAGTGGATCTTTACCATTGACCTCTCTAGGAAAGACTTTCCATCTATGAGGAGTATTCCATGACATAAGAAAACAATGAAAGGATTACGAAACCACAAACAAGGACTAGAAGTACACAGTAAGTTGATTCGTATCGCAACGGAAAACATAAGATCTCACGAGGCAATCCAAATCACTATCCTTGGCATAGTCGCCCAATCCTATCATTCCAGAAGTACTAGTTAGACCAAGTAAGACAACAAACCTAAGTCATGATCCATTTTAGAAATAACCAAGTAAGTTGAATGCTCGTACCTGTAAGACTTACCTAATATTAACCAACAAGCATTATTCAACACCAGAAACAAGACGTTAGACATCTGAGCATTCATGCGAACGTACCTACCCGACTATTTCATCCTTTTTTTTATGCTTTCAATTCAAACGAATTTTCTTTAAAATGCAATTATACAAATCATATACCTTGTAGGAAAATATTTTTCTAAAGAACCCATTTTGACAAGTAATCCCTTATGGTCAGCTTTTAACAAAACTATCGTACGTTAAGAAAGGTATAACATCAATCTTTACTAAACGGTTCTATTCACATCATGTCAAAGACCTGTCTATAAAAACTTTGGATCATATTTGAAAACAGTCCAACCTTGCATAACTACTAAATTAATTCAAACTTGTGAATTCATTTACTCAAATTTGTAAATTCATTTATTCAAACTTGTAAAATCCGTTTATTTAGAGAAAGACTTCAAACAAAACACTCCATATCAAGTCAAATTTTGAAAATCAACCACCGTACTAAAACACTTCATACATTTAGGAGCTTGTGATTGTCAAACAGTAGCATGGAAGAATTTGATGAAGAAAATCTAGGGAGATTTCCAGGATATCAACATCATTGAGGATGACAACAATGTTTAAGAACAAGGAACTTCTGCCTTAATAATAAACCATAGACGGAGCCCTCTAGGGTTGTATTTCTTTAAGTAGTCTATCTTAAGTACTTTCTTGCAACCTCGTTGTATCCTGTACCTTTCTACCTAATGTAATCTCTATCTTTTATCATCTCCACAATAATCACAACCTTCGTTTATTTCATTTCCTATTCCATTTGCCCAATTTTCAATCATTTCACAACAACATACCACCATCTTACTAGGGACTAGGCCAATTTCATTCTTGACTGATTAGTAGACTATTACCATTCTATAAGATTCTTCCATGTATCCTATAAATCATTCAACAAATTTTATTTCAAGCTATTTTGCTACCATTCTATAAATTGATATTTTTTTCTGTCATTTTATTAACTATTTACTACCATTATCTGAACCAAATTTTCTTGTTACCTTGAAAAGAAGTATTTAGGCTACCATTTTACAAAACCACACGTTGAATACCATCTAAAACTTTTGAAAAGCATAATACCACTCCGACTAAATCAAGCATCACATCATTTATCCTCAATTATACATAGCCTGATCACCTATGTCTAATTGAGGAAGAATTATGTCATGAAAGAAATAATCATCTTTTAAAAAATTTCTAAAACAATCTTCATTCAAAAACATCAAAAAGCAAAACCTTGTGGCCAGATAAGCAGTTCATAAACATCCCTTGTTAACACCCTATAGACACCGATGCCATCCATCCCGCACTTAATCGATAAATTGGATTCATTATCAAACAACTAAAGCGGAGTCGAATTCCTATCGTTAAAGTCCGCTGGAATTCTCGAAGAGATCCCGAGTTTACTTGGGAGCGGGAAGACCAGATGCGACTCCAATATCCACAACTTTTCACCGATACCACTCCAGAGACCTACACTAACTGAATTCCTTTTAGGGTGGAAGACTGTGACAAATCGTAATTTCAGGTCAATACTATTCAACAAACTCGAATTTATTTTCTTGACATTTATTTGAGAACAATTTGCATATAATCTTTTGCTAGAATAAACGTGAAAACCTAGGATATATTTCTAGTACATTAGGACTTAGGCTAAATTTAGTCCACAACGATCAAGTACCTTGCTCCTACTCCAATTCACAATTTTAAACTAAAAAACAATTTCCTTTTCTTAAATTACTTAAGGTTGTAAATTCGACGAACACTATTCGTAATTCAAAATTTAACGCCCGATATACCCAATTCTTCCAACAATTATTTCTTATGTATTTTTATACTTCCAAAAAGATTACAAAAGTTCCAAGAATATTTCGCTACACCTAAAATAATTTCTTTATATCGTACTTTTGATTTCGTATAACTTTCGTTAATACACCAAGTAAAACATTGCACCAACTCACCCATTCTTTTCTTACACCACAAACATGCCTCCCATACTTCTTTCCTTTAATCAAGGATTATGCCCTTGACTTTTATTACTTACATTATAATATTTCTATGTGTCATGAAATCAAGACTTTTATGCATGAACAATATACCCGACACTTCCAACAATGGTTTCAATATATTGTTACACACATTACAGTGTTACAAAAATTCAAGTATTATTTTACCCGGTGTTTTAAATTCATTTATTATATATATTCTTAAAATATATATATATATATATATATATATATATATATATATATATATATATATATATATATATATATATATATATATATATATACACACGATAACTTAAGTATTTACGAAACGATAATTATTTAAACACCAGACAGTTATACAAAATACATTTTTATAATTTTTATAACTTTATTACACTTCATTTTATTCTGCTAAAATCTATTTCTAGTTAACTTAATAACCAAAACAATTATACAAAGCATTATATACATAATATCTTAGACATTTTGGAGACAATTCTTACACACACCATCACCCACCATCACCATGCCCATCCCTCCCCCATTCCCCAAAAATTCGGCCAAGCAAGCCCCCCATCCCTTCTTGACTTTTTTTTACCAACTAACATGTAATTACCATTCTACCCTTTTATTGAATTACTGATGCGTGCGCGTGTCGTTGCGGTTTAGCAGTATTAATGCCTACTCAAGTTTTAAATTTATATTTAGCCGACTTATCAATAACACACACACTTAACGAGCAGTGTACCCGGTCAGTATGAATATAATGGTAAGTAGAGTGTCGATCACTAAGAGTGGAACGTATTATCTAGTTATTCTAATCAGTATTTTAATATCTTAAGTTAGCTGTACAACCTAATCTAACGCAAGGGGGTTCAGCCTGAGAGACTGGCACAGTTTGGTTATGATTAAATAGAAAACTAAACTAATGAGCACGAATCAGCGATTAGCACACACGTGCACAGATAGATACTCGAGACAATAAGAAGACCTGTCCTGATAATTAAGTAGCTTGTCACTTGTTTTATTGCTAGTTTTATATGAAGTGTATATAATTAAACCTTTCTCGTTGGCTCTAATCTTATCGGCGAGTAAACCCTTAATGATTACTTATGTCTATCCTATTTATTTAGCGTCTCTTAAATAGGCGAGGAAGGGGCATGGCGACCCAAGCAATGCTCAGCTAGACACAGAGGTTATCAATGCACTAATAAAAGTCACCAAAGACATCAACATATAAACTTTAATTAATGGGAAAGCAATTTTAAGGGGTGCGCATGATATTCCGTAGTCACATGACATCAGCCCATCAATCCTGATGAATTAAAGTGTACTAATACAATAAAACAAAACTACTTAATGAATTGAATACATGCAGGACTTTCTTACAGCTCTTGTATCTTCGTTCAGGGTGTGTCTTGTGCTGCTAATACGTCTGAATTCGTCTCTGGTTTGGTACTCGTACGTATGGTATCTTGCACACAAAATTCGTCTGACTTTGGGGTATTTATAGTTTCTGTCTGAGGGTTAGATGCGGCGCTTAGGATAAGTAGATGCGGCGCATTGACTTAACTTCGCGTGGGGTCCAAGATTAATATATTCAGGAATATTCGTACACCGCCTTAAGATGCGGCGTAACTCCATTTCTCTATGCGGCGCATGTCCTTTGCTGTCTTGGATTGTAACTTGTGAAATCTTGATAGTGATACACCGTATGTAAGAAGTATGTTGCGGCGTATCTGGAGCAGAATGATCTTGATCTTGTACATTTCAGTAGACTCTTAACATCTTGCTTGTTTTGCTCCATTATTAGTCCAAAATCGCCAAGTTACACATAATACTTGTTTTTACCTGAGAATTACAAAAGTAAACATTAACGTATCAATTCTCATATATAATATAATTAAACAAGTCAAATAAATAGGATAAATGATGATAATAAAATTTACTTATTTGAGTTCATCAAATATCCCCCCACTTGAACTTTACTTGTCCCCAAGTCAACCTTAGAATTAATCTTATGAAAATGTATCCTAAAAGATATTAGGATTTATTTTTATATTTAAGCATGTATTCGTTTTGTCATAATTGCACAACCAAACACTTAACGAATTAGAAATAAAATTAAATATTTCGATAAAAGCAAATCTAATCGTTTAACTGTCCAGTCGTGACAAATATTCTATCATAAGCTTGGCAAGTATACGCATCTCCCCCACTAAAGCCAAGGAATGACAAGTCTAAAGCGGTAAAAAGGGTTTGTTGGATAAGGGTTAATCATTCTTCTTAATCTCTATCGATCTCACATTCCAGAAAAGGCGACAAAATCACAAATACATGATCGAATCCACGACCACGATACTTGCAATTGCTCAAATCCTTAACTCGAATGGGCTAAAGATAGGACCAAGTAATCTTCACCAATAATATTATATCAAAAAGGGCGACAAAATCATAAATACATAGCCGAATCCATGACTACGATACTTAAGATTGCTCAAATCCCTAATCTCAATAAATCAAAGGTTTGGATAAAGAATGATGTAGGGTATGGATAATATTTGGGATACAAATTGGTGTAAAATGAAAAATAAACAAAACAGATAAATTAAAATCCTAAGTGTGGTAAATTACTTTCCCAACCATCCCATGAATAAGACTCATATCATTGAATAACTCACGCTTTAACACTTGAAACATACGCTTTAGGTAGACACGAATTATACTCAACAAGATCTCAATCAAAGAATAATCCTAGTTGGCGTTCCCATAACGGCCAACTCCCATTCAATCCATAAATATAATATACAACAAATAGTGGTGATATCGCCCACTTAATACAAAACTTTACATAAGTTGGTTAAAACAAACTTCCAACTTTTCCTTTTTCTTTTTCTTTTCTATTTTTTCGATTTTTATTTATTTTATTTATTTATTTAAATTTTTTTGACATCAACATATATGTGTAAAATGTCACAACTTTTCTATCACTTATTTTTCCGGATAATTTTTCCATACTCTTCATACTTTCAGAAATAACTGTAATAGTGAAAGTAGCAAACACACGAAAAATAAACTAAAAGTTATACAATATTTACTTTCATACCAATTGCATTGTGCAATTTCCCGACTTAACCAAAGATAATGAATTACGCACGCGAACACAGGTAATGTAAGGAAACACACTTTGCCTAAAGCAATTAACCACGGATTTTAATCTACAGGGTAGGCTAAGGTGTAAGGGTGTATCGAAACATTATAACAAAGGTGTAAGAAACGAAAGGAATGGCTCTGAGTGTTTTTTTTAGGGGTATCTTACTCTAAAAGTGAGAGTAACAAAATGGTTTATACGGGAGTTAACTAACCAGTGTAGTTAGTTAATATCACATAACATATAAAGGCTATTTGGGTGTAATCCTAGAAATTTACCAATTTAGACAAGTCATTCCAATTATATAGATAATACTTATTATGGTGGTCTCGAATAGTATATAAGCCAAGTTCTAAAGTTTACAAGTCACCGGCACACTCATAGATTTGTGAATTTTGATAAGTTCACAATTTTTGGAAATAATGTTATGTGTGCAGCTATGTAATTTAGACTTTAAACAAAAACATGCTATAAAAATGTTAAAATTTAAGCATATTAAGTACATATTAAGCATATTTTTGAAAAATAAGGACAAGTAAGTGTTCTAATTCTCCATCCCCCCACTTAAGTTAAACAACGTCCTCGTTGTTTGTGTCAAAGGTTAAAAACTGGAAAATAAAAGAATTAGAACAGAAAAACTCCCTTGAGATTTGCTCGGTATGATCCTCCATTATTCGTATAAGAGCAAAAATCAACTTTCTTGTGGATGAAAACGTTTAAGCTTCATAGATAATGTATCCATAGAAATGCAGGAATCTAAAATACCATTAAGACTTTAACACACCTGAATTAAGAATGTTCAAACTTGCATAATACATTAGTAGTTAGGAAAAATAAAATAATAAAAAAAAATGAAAATCATCAGGTCAGTCGATACGCCGTATCTTATGGAAGAAGATACGCCGTATCGAGCCTGGAATAAATACGAATCAGAATAAAAGATGCGTCGCATCCTTAACCAGGGATGCGCCGCATTAAATAAACTGACAGAAAGTTTTTTAAAGTCAAAAATAAAAATGCAGAAAATTAAATAAGATATGACCAGTGCAGGCGATGCGTCGCATCTTAAGATTGAGATGCGCCGTATCTTCTGCAGGTCTGACCGACTCGACACAAAACAGAAAAGTAAAAATTTTTCTTCCGGGTTGTCTCCCGGTCAGCACTTGTCTTTATTCCAGTGTCTTCAAGTGAGACTCACGTTCAGCTCCTTATTCCAGTAGTTCTGGTTCAAACTCGACAACTTCGTTATCAGCGTTGTCGATGTAATTATCAAGGTATTTCCCTTTAGGTCGTGCCTTTGGAACAAAACTCCTTTAATCACCCTTGACAATTGGTGCACTTCAATCGTCACTTCTCTAATCATATTGTTTTGTTCTTTCAGCAATAGTTCCTTTCCGCTTTCTTGGGCAAACTTTGATATAATCTTGTCAATTGTAAGTTTGATCCTTGATCCTCCGAACCAGCTTGGGAAAAGATCAATCATCATTCCTGAAACATAGAACAAATAGGCTTCGAAGTAAAAATTTTCTAAGAGACAGGAAAGTTGATTAGAATTTCTCAGTTCGGGATAAATAAAATTTTGCTGATATCTGCAGACGATGCGCCGTATCCTATAAATAGGATGCGCCGTATCTTATAATCGTTAAAAATAAATCAGACTTTTATTCAGAAAACAGATACGCCGCTTATGAATTAGAATGCGCCGTATCCAGTTTAAATTATCAAAAATCGTTTATATTTATTAAAATTAAATGCGTCGTATTAACAGAAGCTAATGCGCCGTATTTTCGTTACGTTTCAAAATACAAGATTTTTGGCTTAGAAGATGCGCCGTATCGATAGAGATCAATGCGTCGTATCTGTTTAATAATTCGAAAACTGTTTTTAATTTAAATAGAAAATACGCCGTATCTGCAAAAACAGATGCGTCATATGGCGTTATCGTTTAGAAAAAATTCTTATTAAAAACAGAATACGCCATATCTTGGGGAAAGATGCGTCGTACTCGAATTTATTAAACGCGTTGTATTTTATAAAAATTAAACGCAATACGCTGTATCTGTAAAAACAGATGCGCCGTATCGTTTGTATCAGCACAGTACAACGATAGCAGAATGCAGAAAAAAGAAAAACAAAAATAAAAACAAACAAAAAGAAACAAAAATTTACAGAAAATAAAAAAAAACACAAAAACAGAAAATATGCAAATAATACAATGAATGCAATTTATCTAATATATAACAGAGTTAGTGGTTAGAATCTAAAAAGAAAAAAGAAAAACCTAATTAAAATAATAATCAAATTAACAGATAATAACAATTCACTCCCCGGCAACGGCGCCAAAAACTTGATGCGTGCGCGTGTCGTTGAGGTTTAGCAGTATTAATGCCTACTCAAGTTTTAAATTTATATTTAGCCGACTTATCAATAACACACACACTTAACGAGCAGTGTACCCGGTCAGTATGAATATAATGGTAAGTAGAGTGTCGATCACTAAGAGTGGAACGTATTATCTAGTTATTCTAATCAGTATTTTAATATCTTAAGTTAGCTGTACAACCTAATCTAACGCAAGGGGGTTCAGCCTGAGAGATTGGCACGGTTTGGTTATGATTAAATAGAAAACTAAACTAATGATCACGAATCAGCGATTAGCACACACGTACACAGATAGATACTCGAGACAATAAGAAGACCTGTCCTGATAATTAAGTAGCTTGTCACTTGTTTTATTGCTAGTTTTATATGAAGTGTATATAATTAAACCTTTCTCGTTGGCTCTAATCTTATCGGCGAGTAAACCCTTAATGATTACTTATGTCTATCCTATTTATTTAGCGTCTCTTAAATAGGCGAGGAAGGGGCATGGCGACCCAAGCAATGCTCAGCTAGACACAGAGGTTATCAATGCACTAATAAAAGTCACCAAAGACATCAACATATAAACTTTAATTAATGGGAAAGCAATTTTAAGGGGTGCGCATGATATTCCGTAGTCACATGACATCAGCCCATCAATCCTGATGAATTAAAGTGTGCTAATACAATAAAACAAAACTACTTAATGAATTGAATACATGCAGGACCTTCTTACAGCTCTTGTATCTTCGTTCAGGGTGTGTCTTGTGCTGCTAATACGTCTGAATTCGTCTCTGGTTTGGTACTCGTACGTATGGTATCTTGCACACAAAATTCGTCTGACTTTGGGGTATTTATAGTTTCTGTCTGAGGGTTAGATGCGGCGCATAAGATAAGTAGATGCGGCGCATTGACTTAACTTCGCGTGGGGTCCAAGATTAATATATTCAGGAATATTCGTACTGTAAAACCCGAATTTCGGACTATCATTTTACGGGCCAATTTGAAATTTTTATTCATTACGTTAATATAAAATGAACGAGATCCTATTTGAGCAAAAACGTATATTTTGGTACTCGATACATATTTTTTTTTTCCAACCAAACTTGACACATACTTGTTTAAGACTGTCAAAGACACATGGTATACTTATAATTCTTATATTTAAGTTACAAAACATGTCTTGATCATATCCCATGAGTTGTACTCGATTAAAATAGTAAATGGTCATTTTATTTATAAAAATCCTATCGCTATTATTATCCCTCTTTTGATTATGAAAAGTAACCGACCCACGTGTTAACAAAAGCTAAACTATACTTTATAAAATAAAATACACTTATCCTAATCATAAGTTACATATAAAAATTGTGAACCTTGGTTAGTGTATTGATCAACAAACTTGTCATGTGATATCAAATAAGCCATTGACCAATATGTAAATACTCGATAATAATATGTTGTAAAGGTCAATTATTTGTTACTTCCAACCACTGAAAGTGTCGTAAACACACAAGAATCTCTTAATAACCGACGCAGGCATAATAGACAAGGGGGCTGAATATTTTAAATGTTGTACACCATTTATAATAGGAAATTAAAACTAAATACATTGTGATATTCCCTATCCCATAATACTCGACCTAAAATTCAGCACATTCCCTCTTATCCCTCTTCTATATTAACCGACCTATGTACTCATAAAATATCACACTAAAAACCCTAAAATCCATCTCAAAATCGGCTGTGCATTGAAGGCCAAGATACGACAGAAAATCTGCAAGGATTGGTGATCAGTGGGTGTCTCGCAATACAAGTGATCGTGGGTGATGTCTGGATTCAAGAAGGAAGTTTTAGTTTCGGTCCTGGTGCTATGGTTCCACTCGTTAAATCTGACCCAAAGGTACCCTTAGAACGTCCTTGTGTTTTGCAAATCTTTGAGATATATATACATGTGTAAAAGACATGTAAACCAAATAGGGTGTGCTCGTTATTATGAATGTACGATGGAATGATAAGTCACATAAAATCATAAAAAAAATGAATACACCTATATGATCCGAATCACGTTGTATGGACTGCTGTATGTCGAGTCGTGTCCTGTTATTATCAACTAGTATCGATATATGTATATTATATAACATAAGGCTCTAAGCACCTGTTAATATGACCCTTTAATGAAGCGCATGAACTATAAAAATCTAGACTGTTTTTATTGCAAGAACACTATGAATTTAAGTGGGAATTGACATGGTGTTTCGTCTTGCTAACTGGGATTGTTCTTGTGTAGTTGGTGTATATGTATTGAATAGTAAATTGCATACATGATAACGTGCGGGTAAGTGTATACAGTGGGTCTAATTCTGTTTGATTTGTGTTGCTTCATGGTTGAGTCTCGTTGAATTTGTGTTATGTAAAATGGGTATATATATGTCGATATATGCAGACTTTATGGCTATTCAAATCAACCTTTATTGAGTTTATAGTCTGGTCGTGAAACCCTTGTTGTGGTCACTCTCATACCTTCTAAAATCTGAGTATAAGTCGCATGAAGTATTGAGTTGGGTCGCATAAATCAGCATTGCATATGGGTGTGTCGATATGGGTTGAAAAGAGTTTTTAAATCAGATATTATGCATGGTGAATTAATAACTTATGTGTTAGTATGGTTTAATTAGTTTAGTATGGAATCAATAAATTTTATTGTTATATTCGTTTCAGTGAGTTACTTCATGTGTTTTTTTTTTGTATTATGTGAAATGGTTATTCTGTGTGGATCTAATGTGTTGATTTATGTATAGCTTTAGAGTTTTATTGATATTTAGATCTTTGGCTTATTATATTTATGTATCATGAATTCATGTTAATATGTTTGTTGTCAGTCTAATGTGCGTGTATGCCAATATTAACAAAATCCTTGGAACTTTTAGTAACGCTATTAATACTGGGTATTTCAATCAAATGTCGCTGCTATCTAATATAAATAAAGGGTAATTTACTTTAGATAATCAATTGAAATAAACGTGAGTCGTGTGGGTATACATGTGATTGCATTTTTGGTCGCCGCGGACTAAACTAATGTCGAGAGTACGTTTAAATAAATTACGAAACGACGGAGTCCTAAGTTTTCATTTTGATATGATTTACTGTATAAACCCCAAAGTTAATTATTTGACAATTCTAAATATTAAAGTTTGATAATATACATTTATGACCTTAAACTTTATTAATTTGACATAATTAACCCTAAACATGATAATATAATTAACTACTTATTAAATCAATTATGACATTAAATGAACTATGAATGGACGTATAAGTGATGATCTATAATCCGTGTAGATTCGTTGAAGAAGGCGTTTTCTTTTCCGTTTGCTTTCAGTTCATTTGCTAAGGTACGGATACTCTACCCTTTTTAAGAAAGGGTGTCTTATCACCTATGCTTCGATGTTGAGTTATGAACCTTTGCTTTGACCCTTTTGCTATGAACCTTTTGATATGAACCTTTTCATATGACTTTGAGATTCACTTTTGACATGACCATGAGATATGCTTTGATATGACTTTGAGATGAACCCGTTTACATGACTTTGAGACCTGACTCTTAGTTTGATACCCGAGCCACCTTTTGTTTCCTAGCCAGGAAGGTAACCTGGCCATGTCTGTGATGCACCACTGGCATGACTCCTGTGTGGGGGAGTGATTTCTCACGCCGTCCCCTTTTATATTATGATATGGCCATTATGATTTTGAGTATTATGATTTTGAGATGACTTTGAGTGGGGGCGTATGGATTGCAATCCTAGGCATGTATGGTTAGTGGATTTAACTATGACTTTGAGTATGACTTTGAGGTGACTGGTGCATGTGTGCTATACACGCCTTTCACATTTATGGGAGCTGATCACTCCACCCCTTTTGATACATGAGGACACCCCTCATATTATCTGGTTGCCTAAGAGGTATCCCCTCTGATTGTGAGATCTTGACTTTGAGTATTATGATGTTGAGATATGACTTTGAGTATGGGCTCGTGGTGGATGACTATCCTATATATCTTCTATTTCTTCTTGCATCGATTATACCTTATGACATTCCCCTTTGCTTCATTATATTTCCGTTTCGTTATCTTTGCTTGTATTATGTATCTGTTCACTGGGCTTTTTAAGCTCAGCCGCACGTTTTCTTTTCGTGTGCGGCAGGTTTTTAGTTGGAAGATGGGTACGAGTGAAGAGACTTTTGGACTTAGAAGACTTGATAGTTTTGGCCTAGAGATGATTAGAAGTTATTGCATTGTTAGAATTTGTATTCGCTTTTATAACCTTGTAATTTCATTATTTCTTCTGTAACCTTTGAGAATCTTTGTATTACGTTTGAATGTATGCTTTGTTATATCTGATATGAAACCATTTGTGTGACATCTTTACCCTTGTCGGGTTGGGGTGTTACAATTATGGTATCAGAGCGACAGGCTGCGATTCGTAATACATTACCCTTGACCTGTGTAAGTTAGGACCACTAAGTTTTCCCCTGTAGGCGCTCGTAAGATAACCTTTGGAAATTTTGCTTTAAGATTTCCCTATAGGAACCTAAGTTTTTGACCAGTGAGGAATGGATAGACTATAAGGCATTCGTTTAAGTATCTTTGTTTCCGCATCACTCTGATTCGTGCCTTGCTTTTGGTTAAATCCTGTTGATGCCACTTTTGGAAAGTGAAAGCTTATGCACCACCTAAGATTTTGAACCTGATTAAATCTTGAGGACATTGAGAATTTCATAATAATTGCCTGACACTATTTGATCCTTATCTTCATATTTTGACTCTGATTTCTGATCCTTTCGTTAATCATTTTGACGCCTCTTCGGGCATTCTGAGAACTTTCATGGCGATGACGTACTGGATATGTTTTGGTTATTTGTCTCTTGCTTTTGATAAGTACCTAAAAATCTTCCGACACTATTTGATTTCGTTTCACCCATCTCTGTACTTATAAGAAGCCTTGTGGTGTGTAACCACGAGGATAAGAATGTTTTCCCTTTAACTTTAAATAATAAAGATTTGATTTGTGATCCGTCTATCTTGGGATAGTCAACTTTAATTTTATTCTGACAAGGAATCGGCTGATTGAGCATTCAAATATGGACAATTTCCCTTCTATGTCTCACCTTTAACGTTTGCAACAATTTTGAACTCCCTACCATGATTACCGATTTATAAACCCTCTGCTATCACTATTACTCTGGAGACGCGTGTATTACTTTCACGGTTATGAAGTTTTCCTATAAACCAATTCGTACATCAATGAATGAACCTTATCTTGAGAGTTACTTGGCACCCTAAGTTTTCTGAATATGATTCCTGTTTGAACCACCAAGTTTTCCATCAGAGTGTGAAGTAGGATTTGACATGTTACCGAGAGATTGTCTAGTCACCGAGCGAAGGTGTCTTCCAGATGTGTCCGGGATCATACCAGTCGGTTTGAATAACCAGGAAGAGCAGCAACCGAAGACTAGGAAGTAAGTTTGCTTAATTGTATCTTCTGGGTGTGTTTTAATTTCGTTCGCGATAACGAAGGACGGTGACTGGAGTTATGTATTGATTACCGGAATCTGAACCGTATTACTGTTAGGAGCCAATATTCCTCCACCCTGGAACGACTATGTATTTGTTTAATTTTCGGAGAGCAAAGTTTCCTTCTGATGAATTGAAGTTATTCTTGAAATCACTTCCGTATTCGTAACGACGGCTATGACGGTTAGTGATGCTAATAGTATTAGCTAAAGCTGTGACTGTTTCGTGAATTTGATAAATAGTGTTTTCTCGTGAGTACTTGGGCGAATGGTCATGGTATGACTTAATAGTATGTTCGGAAACGAGGAAGCGCATGAAAATCATCTTTGCACTTTGCTAGGAAATTCGTCGATCGTTTGTGCATTCTGAGAGATTGATATTTGTAAAGACAACGATGTTCTTATTTGAGGATACCTCTTTAAATCCCGCAAGTTTTGAAAACTATCACAAATTGGTCAAGACCGATAGCAGAACGGAGAACTGAAACCTTTTGAGCCTTGCAGAAGAATTCTAGAAGATGTTTGCAACTTATAATATCATTGAGAAATTTCGTGAACAGAGAGAAACAACTTAGTTTGATTGAGAATGGAGTTTTGGAAAAGCTGAGATAGAAATTAGTTTCCATACCTTCGGGCGGAACGAAATTTTGGGGCATTCCAGAAAGAGACTCGGTTATACTCCATGGCAGCACAGAAAGTTTTGCGTATGCATCAAGACAACTAGAAGCGCGTCAGAAGAAGTATTTCACTGCCAGACCTGGAGTTGACTACAACGGCAGCTACCCTGAAGAGTGAAGACAGTCCTTGCAAGACAGAGTTGTTGGCGATGAAGAAATTCTAATCAAGATGGCGAACTTGGAGCTGATGAAGACATACAGCCTCACTTCCCTATTCATCTTGGTTGTACTAAGATGAATTGAGAGCGGAAGCAGACTGGATGATGAAGAGATTTAAAAAAAAACCGTGCCAGAAATCCACAACACTCCATCACATTCCAAGAAGAACTGCAGGAGGCTCGACGAACCAGACACACGTTTCCGATAGTGGTTTCACTTTCCGATGAATAGACAGACGAAGACAGGTTAACCGGACTTGAAGAGATTGAATGTGTTGAATGAGCGGAGTTTTGAAGCAGACCTTTCATGTTTGGAAGAGTTGATTTTTATGAAGACCGAAGTTCTTGGCGACTAATTTTCATTTTGTTGACCCTCTTAAGTTTCGTTATGTCGTTAAAAGATCCTCTTATGATCTAAGTTCCCTAGAAGCATTTCAGTTTGTATCTATATTTCATATGTTCGATGATGGCGGGGTTGAGAGATTTTGGAAAATTGTGGAAGATGATGCTTATAACGGCGTACCTCACTTTAGTTTGGCAATCTGGGATTTTGATACCTGTGCGAGTAGTCTTGTTTTACCTCTTGACTTTGGCATTCGATTTTAGTTGATCTTTGACGACTGTAGAGGTACTAGGTGGATGAAGATAGATTGTTTTGTTTATGACTCGAGATAAAGTATGATCATCATGAAGGCATATTTATGTGGTGCTGGTATTATTAACGTGATAATACTTACACCATATAACGTGCCCTCATTGTGGCCATAGGATATTTTGGGAAGTACCTAAGAAGTATAGAAATTGATCTCCGTTGGATTATCCGTGATTAGTGAGACTTTAAGTTCATCCTACCTGTTCGTATACTCTGCCCTTGTTTAGACTCTCGTTTTGCGTTCTGTTGATTTCAGTTATAAATCTTGAACTCTTGTAGAGCCTTCTACTGTTGATACAATTCATTTGATCCGAAATCTTGTCCGTATTTCCATATGAACTTTTCTTTCTGGAAGAACCTAATCGAGCGTGAGAATGTTTGTGATGACCTCTTGCGATTTACTACGACTTCGTCTAAACTTGCGACTTCAATTTTCGAGGACGAAAAATTTTTTTTTTTAGAGGGGAAGAGTTGTAAAACCCGAATTTCGGACTATCATTTTACGGGCCAATTTGAAATTTTTATTCATTACGTTAATATAAAATGAACGAGATCCTATTTGAGCAAAAACGTATATTTTGGTACTCGATACATATTTTTTTTTTCCAACCAAACTTGACACATACTTGTTTAAGACTGTCAAAGACACATGGTATACTTATAATTCTTATATTTAAGTTACAAAACATGTCTTGATCATATCCCATGAGTTGTACTCGATTAAAATAGTAAATGGTCATTTTATTTATAAAAATCCTATCGCTATTATTATCCCTCTTTTGATTATGAAAAGTAACCGACCCACGTGTTAACAAAAGCTAAACTATACTTTATAAAATAAAATACACTTATCCTAATCATAAGTTACATATAAAAATTGTGAACCTTGGTTAGTGTATTGATCAACAAACTTGTCATGTGATATCAAATAAGCCATTGACCAATATGTAAATACTCGATAATAATATGTTGTAAAGGTCAATTATTTGTTACTTCCAACCACTGAAAGTGTCGTAAACACACAAGAATCTCTTAATAACCGACGCAGGCATAATAGACAAGGGGGCTGAATATTTTAAATGTTGTACACCATTTATAATAGGAAATTAAAACTAAATACATTGTGATATTCCCTATCCCATAATACTCGACCTAAAATTCAGCACATTCCCTCTTATCCCTCTTCTATATTAACCGACCTATGTACTCATAAAATATCACACTAAAAACCCTAAAATCCATCTCAAAATCGGCTGTGCATTGAAGGCCAAGATACGACAGAAAATCTGCAAGGATTGGTGATCAGTGGGTGTCTCGCAAATACAAGTGATCGTGGGTGATGTCTGGATTCAAGAAGGAAGTTTTAGTTTCGGTCCTGGTGCTATGGTTCCACTCGTTAAATCTGACCCAAAGGTACCCTTAGAACGTCCTTGTGTTTTGCAAATCTTTGAGATATATATACATGTGTAAAAGACATGTAAACCAAATAGGGTGTGCTCGTTATTATGAATGTACGATGGAATGATAAGTCACATAAAATCATAAAAAAAATGAATACACCTATATGATCCGAATCACGTTGTATGGACTGCTGTATGTCGAGTCGTGTCCTGTTATTATCAACTAGTATCGATATATGTATATTATATAACATAAGGCTCTAAGCACCTGTTAATATGACCCTTTAATGAAGCGCATGAACTATAAAAATCTAGACTGTTTTTATTGCAAGAACACTATGAATTTAAGTGGGAATTGACATGGTGTTTCGTCTTGCTAACTGGGATTGTTCTTGTGTAGTTGGTGTATATGTATTGAATAGTAAATTGCATACATGATAACGTGCGGGTAAGTGTATACAGTGGGTCTAATTCTGTTTGATTTGTGTTGCTTCATGGTTGAGTCTCGTTGAATTTGTGTTATGTAAAATGGGTATATATATGTCGATATATGCAGACTTTATGGCTATTCAAATCAACCTTTATTGAGTTTATAGTCTGGTCGTGAAACCCTTGTTGTGGTCACTCTCATACCTTCTAAAATCTGAGTATAAGTCGCATGAAGTATTGAGTTGGGTCGCATAAATCAGCATTGCATATGGGTGTGTCGATATGGGTTGAAAAGAGTTTTTAAATCAGATATTATGCATGGTGAATTAATAACTTATGTGTTAGTATGGTTTAATTAGTTTAGTATGGAATCAATAAATTTTATTGTTATATTCGTTTCAGTGAGTTACTTCATGTGTTTTTTTTTTGTATTATGTGAAATGGTTATTCTGTGTGGATCTAATGTGTTGATTTATGTATAGCTTTAGAGTTTT
Organism: Artemisia tridentata subsp. tridentata; assembly: GCA_021014915.2. Classification (NCBI taxonomy): domain Eukaryota; kingdom Viridiplantae; phylum Streptophyta; class Magnoliopsida; order Asterales; family Asteraceae; genus Artemisia; species Artemisia tridentata. The sequence continues at coordinate 412,822,123 of CP139509.1, forward strand.
ATTGATATTTAGATCTTTGGCTTATTATATTTATGTATCATGAATTCATGTTAATATGTTTGTTGTCAGTCTAATGTGCGTGTATGCCAATATTAACAAAATCCTTGGAACTTTTAGTAACGCTATTAATACTGGGTATTTCAATCAAATGTCGCTGCTATCTAATATAAATAAAGGGTAATTTACTTTAGATAATCAATTGAAATAAACGTGAGTCGTGTGGGTATACATGTGATTGCATTTTTGGTCGCCGCGGACTAAACTAATGTCGAGAGTACGTTTAAATAAATTACGAAACGACGGAGTCCTAAGTTTTCATTTTGATATGATTTACTGTATAAACCCCAAAGTTAATTATTTGACAATTCTAAATATTAAAGTTTGATAATATACATTTATGACCTTAAACTTTATTAATTTGACATAATTAACCCTAAACATGATAATATAATTAACTACTTATTAAATCAATTATGACATTAAATGAACTATGAATGGACGTATAAGTGATGATCTATAATCCGTGTAGATTCGTTGAAGAAGGCGTTTTCTTTTCCGTTTGCTTTCAGTTCATTTGCTAAGGTACGGATACTCTACCCTTTTTAAGAAAGGGTGTCTTATCACCTATGCTTCGATGTTGAGTTATGAACCTTTGCTTTGACCCTTTTGCTATGAACCTTTTGATATGAACCTTTTCATATGACTTTGAGATTCACTTTTGACATGACCTTGAGATATGCTTTGATATGACTTTGAGATGAACCCGTTTACATGACTTTGAGACCTGACTCTTAGTTTGATACCCGAGCCACCTTTTGTTTCCTAGCCAGGAAGGTAACCTGGCCATGTCTGTGATGCACCACTGGCATGACTCCTGTGTGGGGGAGTGATTTCTCACGCCGTCCCCTTTTATATTATGATATGGCCATTATGATTTTGAGTATTATGATTTTGAGATGACTTTGAGTGGGGGCGTATGGATTGCAATCCTAGGCATGTATGGTTAGTGGATTTAACTATGACTTTGAGTATGACTTTGAGGTGACTGGTGCATGTGTGCTATACACGCCTTTCACATTTATGGGAGCTGATCACTCCACCCCTTTTGATACATGAGGACACCCCTCATATTATCTGGTTGCCTAAGAGGTATCCCCTCTGATTGTGAGATCTTGACTTTGAGTATTATGATGTTGAGATATGACTTTGAGTATGGGCTCGTGGTGGATGACTATCCTATATATCTTCTATTTCTTCTTGCATCGATTATACCTTATGACATTCCCCTTTGCTTCATTATATTTCCGTTTCGTTATCTTTGCTTGTATTATGTATCCGTTCACTGGGCTTTTTAAGCTCAGCCGCACGTTTTCTTTTCGTGTGCGGCAGGTTTTTAGTTGGAAGATGGGTACGAGTGAAGAGACTTTTGGACTTAGAAGACTTGATAGTTTTGGCCTAGAGATGATTAGAAGTTATTTCATTGTTAGAATTTGTATTCGCTTTTATAACCTTGTAATTTCATTATTTCTTCTGTAACCTTTGAGAATCTTTGTATTACGTTTGAATGTATGCTTTGTTATATCTGATATGAAACCATTTGTGTGACATCTTTACCCTTGTCGGGTTGGGGTGTTACACGTACACCGCCTTAAGATGCGGTGTAACTCCATTTCTCTATGCGGCGCATGTCCTTTGCTGTCTTGGATTATAACTTGTGAAATCTTGATAGTAATACGCCGTATGTAAGAAGTATGTTGCGGCGTATCTGGAGCAGAATGATCTTGATCTTGAACATTTCAGTAGACTCTTAACATCTTGCTTGTTTTGCTCCATTATTAGTCCAAAATTGCCAAGTTACACATAATACTTGTTTTTACCTGAGAATTACAAAAGTAAACATTAACGTATCAATTCTCATATATAATATAATAAAACAAGTCAAATAAATAGGATAAATGATGATAATAAAATGTACTTATTTTAGTTCATCAATTACCAAAAATGCTTTTTTTGGCACTATAAATAGAAAGGAAAGCCCTAGCTCATTTTTACTTGTAAATTTTTTTCCAAAAACTCTCTCTAGCACTCATAGTTATTGGCCAAATTAAGAAGAAGAAGGAGTAATCTTGTTGTGGCTAAGTTCAAGCATACTTAGGGTATTCTAACAAGTATTTGGAACATTAATCTTGGGTTTAATCAAGTGTCTTGCACTCATATCTCACTAATCACTTTTTTAAGTAATCATACACTACAAAAACTTCATGTTTTTTTTATGTCACAATGCTAGACAAGTTTATACTTAGTTATCACTTGGTACATGTTGATAAAGATTTACATTCACAAAGATCCTTTAACAAAATATTATGTTTTGAACAATTTTTTATTTCAAGAAAACTAGTAGGTACAGAAAGTGGCTTTCGTCACACCAAAAATGTGGGACAATATGCATATAGTCACACACGTTTTTTTTGGGTGTGTGTCACGAAAGGTCGCACCACCGTAGGTAACATATGGTCACATTGTTTAGTTTGTGGCCGCTTTCATTGAAAAAGAGTGACCAAAACCCGAATATGTGTGACAAATTAGGCACAAGTTTTGTTGGATTTATCAGTTTTGTGTGACCGTAAACACTTTATAGTCACACAAATGTTTTTTGAGAGTAACTATTGTTCGTCCTTTGGCCACATAAATATATAATATATGTGACATTTGAGATGATTTATTCAAGTAAATGTGTATTTTGTGTGACTATTTCCCATCCTATGGTCACATGAATATATAATAAATGTGACGTTTGTGATGATTTAGTCACACAACGTGGTTTTTTTGGAGTTAGTCACATACAATTTAAAAAAAAGTGGCCAAAAGTGTTAATAAGTGTGACCATATGTTGTTTAAAGTGAAGAAATGTGTATTTTGTGTGACTATTGATCATCCAATGGCCACTTGAATTTTATGTTTGTGTGGCCTTTTGTAATATTTAGTCACACAAAGCATGTTTGTTTTGGGTATTTAGTCACATACAAAAAAGCAGAAAGTGGCCAAAAGTGTTAATAAGTGTGACCATATGTTGTTTAAAGTGAAGAAATGTGTATTTTGTGTGACTATTGATCATCCAATGCTCACTTGAATTTTATGTTTGTCTGGCCTTTTGTAATATTTATTCACACAAAGCATGTTTGTTTTGGGTATTTAGTCACATACAATTAAGCAAAAAGTGGCTAAAAGTGTTAATAAGTGTGACCATATGTTGTTTAAAGTGAAGAAATGTGTATTTTGTGTGACTATTGATCATCCAATGGCCACTTGAATTTTATGTTTGTGCGGCCTTTTGTAATATTTAGTCACACAAAGCATGTTTGTTTTGGGTATTTAGTCACATACAATTAAGCATAAAGTGGCCAAAAGTGTTAATAAGTGTGACCATATGCTGTTTAAAGTGAAGAAAAATGTGTATTTTGCGAGACTATTGTTCATCCAATGGTCACATGATTTAGTCACAGGGTTACTACTGCTATTACTAAGTTAGTACTGTTGGAGCAGAGTTTATACTGCTAGTACTAAGTTAGTCCTGCTGAAGCAGAGTTACTACTGCTAGTACTATGCTAGTGCTGCTGGAATGAGTATATATATATATATATATATATATATATATATATATATTATATATATATATATATATATATATATATATATATATTATATATATATATATATATATATATATATATATATATTTATATATAACAAAATTAAAAAACAAAAAGAAATTTCAAATTGAATTAAACTCGAATGTATATAACTGAACCGAATAAACATCAAATGCATACACATGTAAAGTCAAAACAAGATAAACGAAAATATGAGGATGCATATATATATATATATATATATATATATATATATATATATATATATATATATATATATATATATATATATATATATATATGTATGTATGTATATATATATATTTTTATATATAACAAAATTAAAAACAAAAAGAAATTTCAAATTGAATTAAACTCGAATGTATATAACTGAACCGAATAAACATCAAATGCATACACATGTAAAGTTAAAACAAGATAAACGAAAATATGAGGATGCATACACATGTAATCTTACAATTTTCTCTTTCACATAAACATATCCACCTCGACCCATTTTATGCTGATAAATATTTTTGGAACGCGACATTTTAGCTTTATCAGATATCTCCTAAAAACACAAAATCATAAGGCGTTTACATGTGGTAATGCTGCAAACTAAAAATTATGAAATGACATATAGACTTAAATAAAGATGACTAATTAAAACCTTGTATGCATCGATGGTCGTGTGGTTTACAAACTCGACCCAGTCTTCTGATTTCACAAATGCACTATACTTGGCCGGGACTTCATTCAGTTTGGAAGGTGTATTTAGGTTGGGCAAAATGTATTTTTCTCTAAGCTTCGTTCTGAAAATCCTTAGCAGTTTACCAAGATGAGTCATTACCAATTTTCTGAATGTCACGTCAACATCAAAATATCGCTTTAAAGATTAACACAATGTTGTTAATTAGTTGCACATAATGTAACTGCATAGATAAACTTATGTAGTACTGGGTTAAAAAATAGTATATATGTACAGTGATTTCAGTCCATAGTTTATCTCTTGATTCTTTATTCACATTCCTCCAGGAAAGAATCTTCAAACCTATGTGCTTACGAACCAGATCTCCTAAAAAACTCAAAAACAGTGCTTTGTGTAACCCTGATACCCTATTCAATGCATCGAAGGTTACCTTGAGCTTTATTCCACCAGGGTTGCCATATTTCATTCGAAACTTAAATAGCCTGGTTATGCCTCTCTTAGCTAGTATCTGATCTGATTGGTTGGTTCCAGGCGCATCTAGATCTTCATCATCAGAATACTTTTCGGATTCATATTCTAAGTTGTTATCATCATGTTCATTATCAGCAGGAAGCAAAAGATGATTATCAACAATGGGTTGAATTCCCATGACTCTTGAGTAACAATGAGTAAAAGAAAATGATTCTGGCTTTGAGAGTAATGGTGATAGAAGATTTGATTTTTGTGTTTTCTTTGCAGTCTTTTTTTTTAGGAGAGAAAAGAGGGTATTGGAAGAATATGAATCGTACCTTATTCTTGGTAACTTCTTCTAATTAGGTGATTTCAAAATTTTGGATCAAAATTTTGGCTCCAAATTCTAATTTCAAAATAACAATTGAATTATTTAAAAATTTTGCCTTTAATTTGAACCTGTTAAGTAAAGCATAAACTTGAATAAATCAAAATTTTGGCTCCAAATGTTATATATCATTATCTTAATCGCAAATCATGAACCAAGATCTAGAACCAAGATCATGAACACAAACTGTATATCAAATCAAGAACTCAAATTTACACAATTACACCAAGATCATGAACACAAACTGATACCATTTAACATAAACTGCTACCATTAAATCATAAACCAACATGAAATCAAGAATACAAACTGCTACCATTAAATAAATATGTGCAATCATCAAATCAACAACAGAAACTGCTACCATTAAATCTAACTGTGCAATCATCACATCAAGAACACAAATTGCTACCATTTAACAAACCAAAATACTATCATTACAGTTATAAAATAGATACAGTTAAACTACTAATTACCAGTTATTGTACCATTAATAATTACATTTAACCAAATTAAATGTCAGAACTACTGCTACCATATTAAAGTACCAAATACCATTTACACAAACACAAAAGCTGTTAATGGATATCCTAAACCCCTAAACCATCTTCTTACACGGCAGTCCCAAGACAATATCCTGAGTAAATTTCTTTTTGTGTGCCTTTTCAACTGGTATTTGAGAGGATTGAGTTTTGGGAGTAGCTTGAGAGGATTCAGCTTTGTCATTTACCTACAAGTTGAATGAGTATAATGGATTAAGTCTAGAGAATGTCATAAAAGTAGCGAAACAACATTTATTAAATGGACCATACCTCATCACCAGATTCTTCATCGCTAGAGAAATAGAAAGGGCTCTTTCTCTTCCAATCTGCGTTTTCCCATACCTCCTAATAGTTCAACATACCATGTGTTTCAAAAAATTTAATTAATGGTATAAAGGTATACAACTTTAGCCACAAACACACAACAACTTTAGTATACCTTGTTGGAAATGATTTTGAATTTGGACCTAGGGATTTTTTCCTTTGAACCTGTTAAAGCATAAACTTGAATAAATTAAAAATTCACACAGCTTTACATTCAACAATAAATTCACACAGCTTTACATTAGAATCGGTAACAACCCCAAACATCACCATTTGTAGATCAAAAGCCTGTTACTAATTATTGTACAATGAATCATCAACTGATATGTGAAAACATTGAAAAACATACCTTTGTTGTTATTTGGATTCATTGTTTGCGTGTTTGTGTTTGCCAGAAGAATGTGTGTTTTGATTAGGGTTTATTGATTATTTTGTGTTTACAATTGATCGGGTAAAGGGATTAATTGTCGGTTGAATATTGAAGTGGTGGTTTGGTTTAACTATAACGTGGCAAGAGGTGTAATAAAAAAAATAGAAAAAGAAAAAGAAAAAGGCTAATGGTGCTGACGTGGCAGTGAAAACCGGCTATAGCCGGTAACTAGGGATGGCAACGGTTCGGTTTCAGGGCGGGTTTTAGTGTACCCGTGCCCGAACCCGTTTATAATATACCCGTACCCTCCCCATATCCCACCGGATACCCGGTTAATATTATCGATCGGTTTTTCGGGTTTCCCCGCGGGTATCGGTTATCCGTAATTAATAGTTAAAGAAAATGAATATCGTATCAAACGATTTAACGCAACGTACTCGGCACGATATTCACCAAAAAAATCAAATGCGCAAGAGGTTTCAAAAGTTAATCATTCTCATTTCCAAAAATAATCTCGTTTTAGCCTTTTAAAAGGGTTTGGTATCATCATTCGTGTAACGGTAGAGAACACGGACTCACGAGTAGTCACTCCGAAAAAAACGAATACCGAATAATCGAGAAGAGTATTGACGATAACTCGAGTCGAGATGAGATGACGAAAACAAGTCAAAGAGATAACTAACAACAAACATATCAAACAAGTTTGGACTTACGACAAAATTAATCTTTGGAAATAACAACATTTCGCCATGACCCTTTCATTTATCGAACGTTTCCAAGTCAAAAGACTTTATTGAAAATCAATTTCCCGAGTTATTTATAATATAATGAGTATTTATATAAATCCTAAACCCTAAACCCTAAACCCTAAACCCTAAATGTAGGATATTCACGAGTCAATAAACACACGTTTGGGACTAGATCTATCGATCGAATAGCAAGAGTTTTAGAGAGAGAAAGTGGGAACTTTAGAGAGAGAAAGATGTGTGTATTAGATTGAAATAATGAGAAGTTCCACCCTTTCCCTTGTGTGGGAAAGGGTATTTATAGTTCTTACATACTATGCCCCTAGCGGGCTGTGGAGCGAGCTGACAGAGGGTAAAGACCCGACCCACTCCACAATACTAATAATAATAACTAAGCTACTACTAATATTACTAGTTATCCTATGAGCTATGATGAGCTAATAAGTACTCGGGGTGACCGAGTCTTCAATTGAATATTCATATTCCTAACAATCTCCCCCTAAGGGAGGTCACCCCTGAAGTAATGTTCTGAATTTTTGCACTTCATCCATGGCTCTTGACTTCATAGCTCGTTAAACAATGATTCTTCACAATCCTTGATCATTGTGCAGCAGCAAATCTTCAGATGACTTTTTCTTCTGTCTTGGATGATCTTTGTTGATTCTTTGGAGTTATCATCCACCATGTGTTTCCAAGTCATCTTTCAGTGGTATGTTTCAATGTGATGAGATATTCTTTGAACCGACATGCTCACACTATTTAGAGTCATGATCTTTCAGCATCAGAGTTTGCAGAAGCTGTGTTGAAGGTCTTTTAGTTTATCATGACTTCTTTGATTATAATGATGATGTAGTGTGAACATGTGGTGGTGGACTGGCATCTTGTTCGGCAATCTGCTACAACTGCATCAGCTGCATCAGCAATCAGCTACACTCGCCAGATGTTCCTGCATACGACAGTTAGCAATAAAACGTCCGGTACTTACAGGTTCGGACTTCGAGATTGTTAACAGCATAGTGTGAAAACTCTCTCTAATCCTTACCAAGACCGTTCCTAAATCGAAAACCCACAGAGGGTTTTTTAAGATCTTACCGTAGTAAATCAACGATTAGGTGAGTCGCTGGAGATCACTCCACGACTGTAGACCGTTTGGAACCGTCGTGATCACTAAGCGTAATCCACAGGGAATTACCGAAGTGACCTGCTTTCAGGGCTGTTTGATGTTGACCCTGGCAGGAATTTCCATTCAATCATTGAGAATTACATTCGTAAATTCTCTCATAAATGTTCTGGCAGATTGCTAAGATCTGCGTAGGACTCATGAGTTTACAACGGGTGTCCTTAATGTTGAACAACCAGTGTAGAAATAATTCGTGTTCCTATGAGATCTTATTATGCATCTCGTGGCTCTAGACTCAATAGTGCGTTTTGATTTAGTGAGCGGAGGCTGGAGAGAACTGCCACCTTTTCAATATCATCTAACTCGGAGTGAGAGAGACGATAGAAATGTATTGTACTCCGTGACAATTGAAACAAGAGTCCTTTGAGGGACCTTGAGTGGCTAGGGAGGGTTGTGCAGCGTATCACTGGGTCCATGATACTTTGTCTTCAATGCCAGCAATCAACTAAGTGATTCTGATAGCATATGTATTGACCCAGTTTTTGCCTAAAGTTTAAGGAGGGCTTCTTTCTTTTCGCCCTTTATCTTCACTATTCTTTTTCATTCTTCAACCCCTTCATTGCTTACCGAGACTTCATAACTAGCACCTTGTTGGGTTTATTCCAGTACTAGCTCCATCTCAGTCGGCACTTTTCCCTTATTCACTTTTCTCCTTTTTAATCATACCTAAGGACTTCTACACTAACTAGTGGATTATCCCTGGGTAGATCCCTTCGGCTCTGGCGGGATCGTGGGAACTTGAGCCTAACCTAACCATCCTTATAACTCCATGCATTAATTAAAATGGTCGGTCTTTGGTATCCTTCCACGATTGCCAAACCAAATCTTTGAAAAATCTCTCAAAGTGTTCATGAATCTGAAACACATTTTTTTCAAAAACTTGAGAGTTTTATAATTTTCAAATGCTCCCCCTCAACATGTGCTCTAATGATTGTTTTATAAATTTGCACATGTTAGGTAGAGCTCGCACTTTTTGAATTGATCCAGTTTCAGTGAACATGACCGATTCGAGACACGCTTACATCACTAGTTAGACTAGCTTGAAATTATTACCCGGCCTGGTCAAGTCCATAGAAAGTTTCTCGAAACGGTACACTCTACTCAGACACATCCTTTTCGAGACACGCTTACATCACTAGTTAGACTAGCTTGAAATTATTACCCGGCCAGGATATGTCCTTTCGATTAATGACAGTATATGTTTCGTCAATTCATTGGTGAAGTCTGAGTCACGCTCAAATGAGATGCGAAATCCTTTTTGTTTCAACAAACCATTTGCTCCCCCTTAATATGTGCATTGATATACAAAAGAGTTTAGCACATATAGGAGAGCTTACATTTACGTTCAAAACATCACATTTTATCAGATTTCATATTTAAATCACATTCTCTCTCCCCCGATCAAAAATTTCAAACCATTTGAGATTTTTGATCCCAATTGATTTAAATAAGTTAGAAAAAAAAATGTGGGAGAAAATGTGTCTGATTTAATGTTTTCTGATAATGGAGTATACAATACTCCCCCTCAAACCAAGAGAGAGTGTCACTGCTGATGTTGCACAATGTTTAGAAAAAGGTGTCAAAATTTTGAACAAAGACTCTCCCCCTCAATTAATGACCCATTTTCTATTTAAATAGCTGTAGTCATTCAATTGAATGAGAAGTATATGTGAAAATTTAATTCCAATTTATCACCTTGTGAAACATCAAAAAACTCTCCTAAAGAATCATAGAACTAGAAAGTTTATGATATAAAGAATATTTCTCTTCTTTTGCACGAAATGATGCACTGAAGCGTACATTAGATCGAAGAAACATGGATATAAAGTAATCCATGCCCAGGTGAACATCACCCAGTTGGAGGAACAACCGTCTTTTTGGCGACGTGCTTTCCCCATTTTGAAGCGCGGGTTGCTATCTAAAGTAATAGCAAGCCATTAAGACATGTTTTAATAGATTAGTATAACTTCTGCTCGAGCTTCATTTAAAGATCCGTGTCATTGTTGAATGACATTTCTAGATCCATAAATGTTATCGATAAATAGAAGACATGCCTAGGTAGGACTATTTTTGGTATTTTCTGATTTTTCGTTTTTTATGGTTTTTATAGGTTCTATATTTTTGTATTTTCTTTTTGTTTTAAGATATATACAGCTATGTACAAGGATATAAGAAGACAATCCTTTACTCCTCCTTTTCTTCCTGAAGACACTTCAGGGTTTTAGGTGTCATGCTCTTCATACCAAGGCGTGAGAGAATAAACTGAAACCTTTCTCTTGGGAGAGCCTTGGTGAAGATGTCAGCTAACTGAAACTCTGTCCTCACGAAATATAGTTCCACAATTCCCTTTTCCACCTGTTCCCTGATGAAGTGATGCCTGATGTCGATGTGTTTTGACCTGGAGTGCTGAACATTGTTACAACAAAGAGCAATGGCGCTTTTGTTGTCACAATATAGGGGAATTTTGTTGTATGAGAATCCATAGTCTGAAAGTTGTGATCGCATCCAAAGGATTTGAGCACAGCAAGCAGACATAGCAATATACTCCACTTCAGTAGACGATATGGAAGTACTCATCTGCTTCTTTGAAGACCAACTAACTAACTTCTCCCCTAGAAACTGAGCTCCTCTTGAAGTACTCCGACGAGTGTCTTGACATCCCGCATGATCAGCATCAGCATAAGCCGTTAACTCCATTGCTGTGTCCTTAGGATACCAGAGACCCATATGAACTGTGCCTTAAAGATATCGGAAGATCCTTTTCACCGCTTCAACATGCTTTTTGGTTAGCTTGGATTGATACCGAGCACACATACACACAGCAAACAGAAGATCTGGTCTACTAGCAGTGATGTACATCAAAGATCCAATCATGCTTCGATATTTTGTTTTATCCACTGGAATCCCTGAAGGATCTTCATCCAGCTTTGTTCTATCAACCATGGGAGTGTTAACAGGCTCACTTGAATTGAATCCAAACTTTTTCAAGATCTCATTGGCGTATTTGGATTGATTAATGAATATGCCTCCGGGACTTTGAGAAACTTGTAATCCTAAGAAGAATGACATTTGTCCCATCATGGACATTTGGAACTTGGAATTCATCTCCTTTGAAAATCTATCACATTCACTAGGATCTGTTGAAGTAAAGATGATATCATCTACATAAATCTGAACAAGTAGTAGATGTTTTCTTGACTTCCTGGTGAATAGTGTGGGATCAACAACACCCTTGGAGAACCCGTTCACAAGAAGGAACTTGGACAATGTATCGTACCATGCCCTTGGCGCCTGCTTCAACCCATAAAGAGCCTTCTTCAAGCGGTAAACATGAGTAGGATATTCAGCATCCACGAATCCTTCGGGTTGGCTTACATAAACTTCTTCCTTTAAGTCACCATTCAAGAAGGCCGTTTTGACATCCATCTGGTAGACTATCATATTCCGACTAGCAGCATTTGCAAGGAAGATTCTGATGGCTTCAATTCTAGCAACCGGAGCAAAAGATTCTTCAAAATCAATGCCCTCTTCTTGTCTGAATCCTTATGCAACTAGCCGTGCCTTGTTCTTTAACACCTCACCATGCTCATCAAGTTTCACTTTGAAGATCCACTTTAAAGCAATGATCATTGCAAGCTCTGCAGGAGGCACTAATTCCCATACTTTAAGTCGATCAAATTCATGAATTTCATCCTGCATAGCCTCGAACCAGCAATCTTTTGTCATTGCTTCTTTGGCATCTTTAGGTTCGACTTTGGACAGCACGGAATTGAAGAAGCACCATAGTGCATCAGTGGCTAGTTGATTACGTGTGGATACTGGACGTGAGGGATTGCCTATGATGTTGTCGATTGGATGATCGCTGGTCCATTTTCTGAGATGGTCGTGAGGTTGAGGGTTTTGAACTGATGTAGCAGTGCTGTGTTCTTCAAGAGAGGATGTGTCTGATGAATGTTCAGGAGCAAATATGTTTTCAAAAGGAACCTCATCAACAGGAGCAAAAGGATTAACTTCCAAAGAATGGTTATCTGCAGATTCTTGTAGTACTGGAGAGGATTGAGTATTTGATGATGAAGGCGATTAACTGGCAGCTGGAGCATTAAGACTGACTGATACTGAAGCTGTTGGGCCTTCTGTGCCTTGCGGAGCTTGAGCCTCAGCCATAGGAAGTACAGCTGGTGCACTTGGGATGGTTCCATTCGTTGGCTCAAAGTATTCATCAAACATAGGATCAAATAACTTCTTCAACTCCTCACATGTAGGTGGTACATAAGAATCCATAGGCGTGGAATTCTGTACAAGTCCTGAACTAATGGGTCCAGGTGTCAAAAGTTTAAGATCGGGTCCAGAACTAATTTGTCCTGAAGCAGGTTGCTCACTCAGCTCATCGAACGTGACATGAATGATTTCCATGATTTTACGGGTTCTCTTATTATAGATTCTATACCCTTTACTGTCTGGTGCATATCCAACAAAAATACCTACGTCTGCTTTAGCTCTTAACTTTCCCAAGTCTTGACTATCATTAGTCGGATAGCAAAGTGCGCCAAACACACAGAGAAAGGAAAGATCTGGTTTCTTGTTATGAATTAACTCGTAGGGAGTCTTTTCATGAACAGGATGAATTAGAGATCGGTTTTGGGTGAAACATGCTGTTGCAATAGCCTCTGCCCAGAGAAACATCGGTGCCTTTGAAAATATAAGCATGGTTCATGCAGCTTCCACCAGAGTACGGTTCCTTTGTTCGACAACACCGTTCTGTTGAGGAGTGCGAGGGATACTTTTCTGATGCGTGATGCCAATACTTTCATAGAAATTACGGAGTTGTTGTTTAACAAACTCAGTACCATTATCAGTGCAGATGATTCTGACAGTTTTATCGAGCCTTACTTGCAGCTGTTTTATCAGTTTAATGATAACCTATGGAGTTTCATCCTTGGTTCTCAGAAACTTTACCCATGTGAACCGAGAATAATCATCTACTATCACCAGAACATATTTCTTTCCATTTATGGTTTGAATTCTCATTGGACCGCACAAGTCCATGTGGAGGGTATGAAGAACTTCCAAGTTGGTGTTAATGGTTTTAGGCTTGTGTGTTTGTTTCTTGCTTTTGCCCAGTTGACATGTAGAGCAGAGATGATCTTTCTCATATTTTAGTCTGGGCATCCCTCTAACAAGATCTTTACAGGAAAGATTCTTTATGGTATCGAAGTTCAAGTGGTTCAAACGACGATGCCACAGCCATGATTTTGTTTTAGAGGCTTTTGAAAGCAAGCATATGGGAGAGGACTTCAACATTTCTTCAATCGATATGGTGTATAGATTGGTGCCCCGACTGCCCTTGAGGAGATCTATACCATCCAATTCTCTGACGAAACATGTATGTTTTCTGAAAGCCACTTCCAGATCTGAATCACAAAATTGACCCACAGAAAACAAATTGTGCCCTAATCCTTCCACATAATATACCCTTGAGATTACACTGTCACCGAACACATAATCTCCATAACCCATAATCGCACCAAAGTGGTCGTTCCCGAATCTAACTGTCCCGATAAACTTTTTCATGAAGTTCTTGAGCCGTGAGCGATCCCCAGTCATATGTTTAGAGCAGCCTGAGTCCAAATACCAAAGGACGATTTGTACGACCTGCATTTGAAAACAGACAACGATGGATAACTGAAATATGTGGATCCCCACGTGCAGTTGGGGTCCATTTGGTTAGCACACACAAATTCAGGAGCAACAGAAGTATCAATCACTGAGGTTACTATAGTGGAATCTACCCTAGGTTCAGCAGATGACTTATGATGAAGGCATTGTGTTCCTAAGGGCAAAATTCGACCTGTTGGTCTCCATTCCTTAACTTTTGCATTCTTATGTTTATTCACCTTAGGTAATGGATGTATATTTCCTAAAGCAAATTTCTTTCCAGTGGGTCTCCATTGATACCCAACATTTGCAAAAGTTTTTCCTATTGCCTTCCAAACTTTCTTACTTCTTTCAGTTTTTCTAACATAATTAACATGGGGTGGTGCATGAGACATCAGAAATGACACAACACATTCATCATGATTAGCAGAAATTAAGCATTTGTCACATGTTTTACAGACCGCATTAGAATTCGAATTAATTACAGTACTTTTAATACTAGAATCAACACAATTCAATCTAGTCTTTGCAAACTTATTGTTCCTAGGTTGGGCTTCTACACTCTTCTTGTGATCACTCTTAGTTGGCGTAGTCCTATCATTCCTTGTATTGCCTTTAGGCTTTGACCCGCTAGCTTGGGTGTCACTTTTCACTCCTGTAGAAGTAACGATGGGAACATTAGTTTGTTTCACTAACACATGTTTTCCTGATTTTGATGTGCTGGGTTCTGATGTTGTACATGGTAAATCAAAGGCTACATGTTTGTTCTTAACAGTGGATGATGATGCAACAAATCTATCTCTATGGCTGTTAAACTTAGGGACTGAGCCTATGGCATATTCTAAGTTTTCCTGAATCCTTTTCATGAGTTTGCAGGCATAAACAACTGCCCTATCAAGTGGCTTTTCAGTTCTATCCTCTTTAACTACCTCACGAAGTGTGTCAAGGCCCTCTCTAAGATGATCGAGATATGTTTGATGGGCAAAGCTATTATTTCTAAGGTTAAATGGAATACGCCCAACATCAACATCAAACTTTTTACTAGCAGTAGCCTTTGGTGCATCACAATTACAAGTGGTTCATGGCATTTTACCTTTCACTTGAGCCTTAAGATTCTCAATTTCATTTGACAAAGAGGTTATTTGATCATTGTGATTGCTTCTTGTAACTTTAATAGAATCATATAACTCTTTGTAATGTTGTTTGATTTTAGAATTTTCTTCTCGAAAACACTCATTTTCATGATGTAACTTATTTATGGTGTTTTGATATTGAAAATACTGAGAATCTAAAGGCGGAGGTTTATTGGAGCCATACTCATCACACTTGTTGGATTTCAATTGGGCAATTTGGGCCCTCAACAGTCGAATCGTGTTCGTGTGAGCTTGAATTTTCTCATCTCGTTTGCTTAATTCCAAATAAGTATCAAATTCAGGAGCATCCAAGGATGTCTTGTCATTTGATATTTTGTGTTTTTCATTTAAATGTTGATGTTTCATTTGCAAATTTAGATAATCAACTTCTAGTTTTGAAAAACGTTTAACCATATTATCATGGTCATCATTTTGAATTTTTTCAAGCAATTTTAAATTCTCCCCCTCAAGCTCAACAACACGATTCTGGGTGACATTTAACGCAATAGCATACTCATGAAATTGACAAGCAGACAATGCAAAATCAGTAGCAGTGTAAAATACATCTTGTGCAATACATTTAGCAAT
The DNA here is from genome assembly GCA_021014915.2 of Artemisia tridentata subsp. tridentata. Lineage (NCBI taxonomy): Eukaryota > Viridiplantae > Streptophyta > Magnoliopsida > Asterales > Asteraceae > Artemisia > Artemisia tridentata. The sequence goes on from CP139509.1 coordinate 412,837,858, forward strand.
CAAGTTGTCATTAGTGATGAGTATGTTTTTTCTTTCAATCTCACGACTCTTAAGTTCTATTGCATATTCATTCACCTCATTTTCCATATCTTTAAACACTACTTTCATTTCTTTTATTTCTGTGTTGAGGGCAGTTTGCAACCTTTCAAAATGTTCTTTGAGTAGTTTAAAGAATGGCATGACCTCAGTTAAGTAACACCTTTTTGCATGTTCAAAACACCTTTCCCCCTCAGTAATGCCGGTTGGTGTGATTCTCTTCTTACATGTTTTATCGAAATCAGCAAACAGTTGCCAAAGCACATATAAGCTAATAAAGGTTTTGCATTCAGTGGGAAGAGACAAAGGCACCAAATTCCTAGGTGTATTGGGAGGATACACCGTTATGGACGCAACTTTTCTAATGAGAGGGGTGTTGGCCTTAAGTTTTTCTTCCTTAAGTTTTTCATTATCTTGTTTCCTGAATATCTGTTCAGGTGTTAACTTCTTTTGAGGAGCAAACACAGTCAAACGATTTTCCTCACTATAGTCATGGGGCTTGACTATTATTCGTCTGGCTATGCACTCGGGATCCCTCATTTTCTCATTCATTCTTTCCCTTGTTCTCTCACTTATCTCATCCTCCTCTTTAGTGTAGATATGCTCAGGCGGGTCATGATTAGGCATAAACATCACATTAGAATCATTTAATGCAGGTTGGGCTATCTTAGCAATCTCATGAATAGCTAATTTAGATTTACCTGCATTGCTTTCACTATGCTTGTCACTTAACTTTCTGTGCTTATACATCATTTGGGCAGTCTGTCTGGTTTGGTCTTGTGTGTACAACTTATCCTCAAGCTTATTCTTTAAGGTTTTGAGTCTAGAAAAATCATTTAAGAGTTCCTTTTCTTTTTCTTTGAATTCTAGCTTAAGTGTAGTTATACACTTTTGTACTTCCTGTTTCTGTTTGACAGACTGTTCTAGCTGATTTTTCAAAGAATTCAACTCTTGTTTTAATGTTTCTTCTCTTACTCTAGACTCTTTAATAAGTGTACTAATTTGACCTTCTAATTTCTGCTCACGTTCATTAAGCTCAAACTTAGCACGCTGTTCATACATGGCCACTTGTTCTGTAACACCCCGACCCGACAAGGGTAAAGATGTCACAAGTACATGGTTTCACATCAGATCATACATAACATCCATAATTAAACAGCGGAAATACAATGTAACATGAGACAGAAAATACATGAAATACAAAACATAATACAAATGAAGAATAATCCAACAAAACAAGGCTTCACTCGTGGACACTCTTCCCAAAATCCATAACCCAGCTCCTAGCTTAAAACCTGCCGCGGGAAAAGAAACGCGGCTGAGCTACACGAGCTCAGTGAACAGATATAACGGTAACAAATAATAATCATGAAATAGGGAAACACGAAAGAAACCATACGTGATATAATGATGAGATAAATAAAGGCAGAACAGTTCATGATATAAAGGTGAAGTAAAATAAATGAAAGAAACAAAACGTGACATAGTAGCAGATAAGAAAAGATAGGAAGGTCATGCAGAGATATTAGAAGGTATAGAAAAGTACATGAATAATAATGAAGTAAGAAAGAGCATGCAGAGATATCAGGAGTATAGAGTTGTACCATGAATACTGATAAGTAGAATTAAAAGTCCCAACTAGCCCAAATATAACCAACCCAGTACAGGATAAGTCCAAGATTCCATAAAGCCCAACATGCCCAAGCCCAGTCCAGAATTCCATGAGTCCCAACATACCATGCCCATACAGAAATAAGTCCAGAAACATATCATGGGTGTCATGAGGGTAAGGGTCAGAAGTCACTGAGGTCTAGTGATACAGAAATCCTCTACGAGCCCAGAAACATGAACATGAAATCATAAACATACCGCCATGCAGAGAGATGTTCCTCTCACTAATCCCAGAAATCATGAATGGAGTAGCTAGCTCCCATAGTGTGAAAGACGTGTATCGCACACACCATCAGTCACCATGAATAACATAACATAACTTGACATACTTGTACATGAACAAATCTAGGATGCATCCATACGCCCTAGGTGGCCATAATCTGCCTCTACGTAAACATGACATGCAGGGACGGGACAGGTCATCACTCTCCTGCCCTAGAGTCATGCCATCGGTGCATCGACTGACATGGACATGAAACCCTCATGCCTAGTGAGTGGCTCGTAGTATCAAACTGTGGGTCAAGGTCAAGTATCATGAATCATGTTTTAAGTTTACTTGCATAGGTCATTATCTTGTTTCATAAGTTCATAATCATGGTTCATAATCATGGTTCATAAGCATGGTTCATAAGCATGGTTCATAAGCATGGTTCATGAATGAAAGGTTCATGGTCATAAAAGGTTCAATATCAGAAAGGTCATCTATCAGAGATATTTAATATCAGAAAGGTTCATAATAAAAAGGTCATGTCAAAGTTTCATAATATCATGAAAGAACAAGCAAGGTTCACAGAATCAAAGAACATAGTAATGAATCAGAAATCAGAAATGAGACGAAGGCTCCTTACTAAGAAGGGCAGAATATCTGTACCTTAGTGATCAAGTAAGCAAGTGAAATGGCAGACACGGATAAAACTTCTCCTCCTTGACACCTAGAGGAGTAGAGACAGAATTACTAAGGATCCCATGTTCATATTAAGTACTTTTTTTTTTTTTTTTTTTATATTTAGCAGGTTTCCATTTTTAGAAAGTTTCCATATTTAGAAAGTTGGATCAACATTCTTAGTTAAATCATTATTTCTGGAATTAGGGTATCTATTATCACATTTACATATTAGGTCCTTAAGAATTCACAATTTACACTTTATACCCTTTAGTTTCAAAAGTTACACTTAAGACCCTTAATTTATCAAAGTTTCACAATGGTCACTCATTTTATCATATTATAAGAATGTATCCTCAATTTTACAGAATTTACACAATAGGTCCCTCTAGTTTACAAAGTTACATATTTAGTCCTTTAATTTATAATTTCAACTTTATATTATTAATAATTACATATTAACCCATTAAATCACCAAATTTACACGTAACCCCATGAATAGATTAAATTACTCAATACAGCCCCAAGTTTCAGAAATTACAAGTTTAGTCCCTCTATTTAATAATTTTATAATTCGAGCCATAATAAAACCCTAAAAACATTTTAACCCTCTAAAATACAAAAATGGCATTAGACCCCTTCCTTTTATATTTTTCCCAGCAAGTACATGATCTAAATTAAGTTTTAAAACTGACCCACAAGTTTTAGAAATTACAAAACACACCCTTAACTTATTATTTCCAAATCGATACACATAAAATCTTGTCTAAATCGAACCCTATTAATCCAAATCATTATACCATTATTCTATCATCATTATACCATGTTAATTTCCAGGTTTCATTACCTCAAAACCCTAGCTCGATCGGTTTGATAATTTTCCCAAAATTTTTCTTTTATTCTTTTTAATTTCTTTAAAATCGGTAAAACTAAATAAATCAAGAATAATTATTTTAGGCCTTAACAATTCGAAATATAATTTTTCCCAGATTAGTATGATCATATGGAGTCCAAATAAAATAAATATGAAGCCTCAAAAATTCGAATTGAATTATTTAGGGTTTATACACGTTTTTAAGATTTAATTCACAAATAATTGTTAGATCATGCATGGATCGACTTTTACATTTTATTTGGTGTTCATAACATATATAGGGTCTGAGAAAAATACCAAATCAAGATTCGAACGTGTAGAACGAGACGCACGATTTAATATGTACGCGAATAGCCAAAATGCACCATAAATCACCACGACTTCAAAAACGATCTAAAAATCATGAAACCAATTTTCACAGGTCACATATGATGTGAGGAACACCATAAAAATAAGAAACGAATTTTCCAAGATCGAATGAATCAAAAATGGAATTATTACCTTTCGGGTTGAATTAAACAAGAATTTTCGAAAACCTTTGAATCCGGCCACCACAATTCGAAGTATTATTTTTCTAGGACTCCTTGGATGATGATTTAACACAGAAAAATAGCTTGGGAATTTTAGAGTGTCGATTGGAGGCAAAAGGGATTTATTTGTGGTTTTTTATTTCACTCGGTAATTAGGGTTTGATAAGAAAAAATGTGGTGATTGGATTTTAATAATGAGGACCAGTCAAAAGGGAGGTTACATGGCCTAAATTTCGGGATTATTGATTAGGAGCATTAATGCTTTGATTATCCCCTTAAATTGTACTTAATTTTCCTTTAATTACTATAATTAAATCATAGATTTTGAATTTAAATTAATTTAGGCGCCCAAGGGCATTTTGGTAATTTTCATGGCTTGAATAAATGTTAAATGAAGTTGTTAAAATTATTTGGGACCATAACTTATGCATTGCCAGAAGTTTGGAAATTATTTGGTGCTTTACGTATGTTTTATTTAAGTTTTAAATTTCCAAGGGCAATTTGGTCATTTTACATGTTATAGAATTTCAGGTATTACAACTTCTTCCCCACTAACAAAAAAAATTTCGTCCTCGAAATTTGCAGGGACATAGAGGAGCGAACATGACAGAAATGAGACAGAACATGCCGGATCAGATAAGCGTTACTTGCAGCAGATTTGGAATAGTTTAGCAGAATGGATCTTAACGTAAGATGACGGAGATAAACGGATGGAGTGAATTCTCTTAAGGTAGAGTAAAATGAAGTACATACTTGGTGTCTTCCATCGGATCATGATTATAGAATACTCAAACAAATCAAGCCAAAAATCTCAGAATTCAACTTGGAATGGAATTATTAGGTCAAAATCCAAAATATTCGTACGAAAATCAAGAGAAGGTCACTGCGTCATACACGGAAAGGAAACATGCGTATCAAATTATTCAAACAAACAGAAGGAACAAATCATGCAGGCGATCTCTTCAGGCTGAGGCAGGAGTCGCATCGGCAGGGTCCTTCTTGTCATTCTCGAGGTTGTCCATGTTGCGGGGCTGGATTCGTACCACTCCATTCTCCTCAATGAAGTTGGGGCACTTGCCTGCGTACCGAATGGCCGCTCCATCTTTGTAGATCACCTGGGTGGAGTACTCTAGCACTTCTGCTCCATCTTTGTTCACTATGGTCAGCTCCTCCTCGATATAACACGGCCATATACTAGCAGGAATTAACTTCCTCCTTGCCGTTCTCCATATCTTCCCAATCTTCCTGTTGCCGGTAGGATAAACGATGGTCCATCGTTGCTTTTTCCGTGCGGAGTACTCTCGAGCGCGCGTGGACACCATCTACACGATTAGCAGAACGATCAGAAGGAGTATATTGATGACAAAATAGAATACGAAAGGTGTCGACATGAGCAAGTAGGATAACAGAAGCAACGGAAGAGAGTGCGCGGACGGAAACCTAATGTCTACCCAGATCCTCACAGGTCAAATGGCCTAAGCCGAAGGTTTTCGGGTGCCTGTATTCTCTGATACCATAAATTGTAACACCCCGACCCGACAAGGGTAAAGATGTCACAAGTACATGGTTTCACATCAGATCATACATAACATCCATAATTAAACAGCGGAAATACAATGTAACATGAGACAGAAAATACATGAAATACAAAACATAATACAAATGAAGAATAATCCAACAAAACAAGGCTTCACTCGTGGACACTCTTCCCAAAATCCATAACCCAGCTCCTAGCTTAAAACCTGCCGCGGGAAAAGAAACGCGGCTGAGCTACACGAGCTCAGTGAACAGATATAACGGTAACAAATAATAATCATGAAATAGGGAAACACGAAAGAAACCATACGTGATATAATGATGAGATAAATAAAGGCAGAACAGTTCATGATATAAAGGTGAAGTAAAATAAATGAAAGAAACAAAACGTGACATAGTAGCAGATAAGAAAAGATAGGAAGGTCATGCAGAGATATTAGAAGGTATAGAAAAGTACATGAATAATAATGAAGTAAGAAAGAGCATGCAGAGATATCAGGAGTATAGAGTTGTACCATGAATACTGATAAGTAGAATTAAAAGTCCCAACTAGCCCAAATATAACCAACCCAGTACAGGATAAGTCCAAGATTCCATAAAGCCCAACATGCCCAAGCCCAGTCCAGAATTCCATGAGTCCCAACATACCATGCCCATACAGAAATAAGTCCAGAAACATATCATGGGTGTCATGAGGGTAAGGGTCAGAAGTCACTGAGGTCTAGTGATACAGAAATCCTCTACGAGCCCAGAAACATGAACATGAAATCATAAACATACCGCCATGCAGAGAGATGTTCCTCTCACTAATCCCAGAAATCATGAATGGAGTAGCTAGCTCCCATAGTGTGAAAGACGTGTATCGCACACACCATCAGTCACCATGAATAACATAACATAACTTGACATACTTGTACATGAACAAATCTAGGATGCATCCATACGCCCCAGGTGGCCATAATCTGCCTCTACGTAAACATGACATGCAGGGACGGGACAGGTCATCACTCTCCTGCCCTAGAGTCATGCCATCGGTGCATCGACTGACATGGACATGAAACCCTCATGCCTAGTGAGTGGCTCGTAGTATCAAACTGTGGGTCAAGGTCAAGTATCATGAATCATGTTTTAAGTTTACTTGCATAGGTCATTATCTTGTTTCATAAGTTCATAATCATGGTTCATAATCATGGTTCATAAGCATGGTTCATAAGCATGGTTCATAAGCATGGTTCATGAATGAAAGGTTCATGGTCATAAAAGGTTCAATATCAGAAAGGTCATCTATCAGAGATGTTTAATATCAGAAAGGTTCATAATAAAAAGGTCATGTCAAAGTTTCATAATATCATGAAAGAACAAGCAAGGTTCACAGAATCAAAGAACATAGTAATGAATCAGAAATCAGAAATGAGACGAAGGCTCCTTACTAAGAAGGGCAGAATATCTGTACCTTAGTGATCAAGTAAGCAAGTGAAATGGCAGACACGGATAACACTTCTCCTCCTTGACACCTAGAGGAGTAGAGACAGAATTACTAAGGATCCCATGTTCATATTAAGTACTTTTTTTTTTTTTTTTTATATTTAGCAGGTTTCCATTTTTAGAAAGTTTCCATATTTAGAAAGTTGGATCAACATTCTTAGTTAAATCATTATTTCTGGAATTAGGGTATCTCTTATCACATTTACATATTAGGTCCTTAAGAATTCACAATTTACACTTTATACCCTTTAGTTTCAAAAGTTACACTTAAGACCCTTAATTTATCAAAGTTTCACAATGGTCACTCATTTTATCATATTATAAGAATGTATCCTCAATTTTACAGAATTTACACAATAGGTCCCTCTAGTTTACAAAGTTACATATTTAGTCCTTTAATTTATAATTTCAACTTTATATTATTAATAATTACATATTAACCCATTAAATCACCAAATTTACACGTAACCCCATGAATAGATTAAATTACTCAATACAGCCCCAAGTTTCAGAAATTACAAGTTTAGTCCCTCTATTTAATAATTTTATAATTCGAGCCATAATAAAACCCTAAAAACATTTTAACCCTCTAAAATACAAAAATGGCATTAGACCCCTTCCTTTTATATTTTTCCCAGCAAGTACATGATCTAAATTAAGTTTTAAAAATGACCCACAAGTTTTAGAAATTACAAAACACACCCTTAACTTATTATTTCCAAATCGATACACATAAAATCTTGTCTAAATCGAACCCTATTAATCCAAATCATTATACCATTATTCTATCATCATTATACCATGTTAATTTCCAGGTTTCATTACCTCAAAACCCTAGCTCGATCGGTTTGATAATTTTCCCAAAATTTTTCTTTTATTCTTTTTAATTTCTTTAAAATCGGTAAAACTAAATAAATCAAGAATAATTATTTTAGGCCTTAACAATTCGAAATATAATTTTTCCCAGATTAGTATGATCATATGGAGTCCAAATAAAATAAATATGAAGCCTCAAAAATTCGAATTGAATTATTTAGGGTTTATACACGTTTTTAAGATTTAATTCACAAATAATTGTTAGATCATGCATGGATCGACTTTTACATTTTATTTGGTGTTCATAACATATATAGGGTCTGAGAAAAATACCAAATCAAGATTCGAACGTGTAGAACGAGACGCACGATTTAATATGTACGCGAATAGCCAAAATGCACCATAAATCACCACGACTTCAAAAACGATCTAAAAATCATGAAACCAATTTTCGCAGGTCACATATGATGTGAGGAACACCATAAAAATAAGAAACGAATTTTCCAAGATCGAATGAATCAAAAATGGAATTATTACCTTTCGGGTTGAATTAAACAAGAATTTTCGAAAACCTTTGAATCCGGCCACCACAATTCGAAGTATTATTTTTCTAGGACTCCTTGGATGATGATTTAACACAGAAAAATAGCTTGGGAATTTTAGAGTGTCGATTGGAGGCAAAAGGGATTTATTTGTGTGTTTTTATTTCACTCGGTAATTAGGGTTTGATAAGAAAAAATGTGGTGATTGGATTTTAATAATGAGGACCAGTCAAAAGGGAGGTTACATGGCCTAAATTTCGGGATTATTGATTAGGAGCATTAATGCTTTGATTATCCCCTTAAATTGTACTTAATTTTCCTTTAATTACTATAATTAAATCATAGATTTTGAATTTAAATTAATTTAGGCGCCCAAGGGCATTTTGGTAATTTTCATGGCTTGAATAAATGTTAAATGAAGTTGTTAAAATTATTTGGGACCATAACTTATGCATTGCCAGAAGTTTGGAAATTATTTGGTGCTTTACGTATGTTTTATTTAAGTTTTAAATTTCCAAGGGCAATTTGGTCATTTTACATGTTATAGAATTTCAGGTATTACATGTTCTTTATAAATGTTTAGTCTAGTGATCACGTTATTATCAGGGACAGGCAAGTTGTACTCAAGGCACTCAGATGCATTATCTATGTTACATGCATTATCTAAGGCACACACATTACTTATAACACAAGCATCATTATTAACAGAAGATTCACCATCTGGTACATCAGGCGAGTTGTTGTGATTCAAATATTGTTCATATGAAATAATATTGCTATTTTCCATGTCAACATTATTTGAATCAGCAGCATCTGCCTGTTGTACTTCGTTGGGATTCTTTTGTCCATCAACTTTATCATATGTGTCATAAATTCTTAGTACCTCAGATATCACAGATGCACTTGAGGAACCAGCTTGTCGAGGTGATGAAGTCAAGGAAGACAAGTTGGCCATGAAGATTGTTTGAGCCGTAGGTTCATCATCTACATCTGAGTCAAATGCATCACAATCATCTGCCTTGAAGATGTTAGGATCGTTAAGTGCTAGATCCTGAACTGGTTGCTCATCCACATCTTCATCAAACGTATTTCCCCCATCACCAGCCAAGAACAATAACTCTTCCTCATCCAATACAGCTCCATTCTCTTGAGCTTGCATTAACAGCATCTTGTCTTTGAAATAATCTGAATTCTGAGGACGTTTAGGTTGATTGCAGTTTCTGGCAATGTGTCCTAGCCCCCCACAATTATAACACTTGATCTGTTTCCCTTGCCCCTGATTGGCATTCCATGCTCTATTCTGCACATAACCTCGACCCATGTTTCTTCCAGCTCTCCCTTGCACATTCTGAACCACAATTTTCCCATCCTCCACCATTGCTAGATTGCGTGGGTTGGATGAATTACTTAACTGATTGTTGGTCTGAGGGAGTGATGCTTGAAACTGTTGAACCAGTAATGATACTTGATTGGTGAGGTTGTCAATCATTTTGTCAGTCTGAGAGTAGCCTGAGTCAAGTTGAGAACTCATAGCAGGTACTGGTGAGTGAAGTTGATGATAGCTTGGGTTGGATGATGATTGGGTTTTTGGTAGAACATTTGTCATAAAAGCCAGTGGATCATTTGGAGTTGAAGGATTTAACTTTTCTCTCAGCACCCGATCGTAGGCAGCATGCTTCTCATGTTGTTGCAGGTAGGCATACAGCTGTTCATAGTTGGTATCCCTTAAAGCTTTGTTGAGTTTGACAGCTGTAACAAATCTGTCCCATTCAGGAGTCATGTTGTTCACAAACTTTGAGTTTAGTTGGATGTTGGGCATAGTCATTCTGATCATCCTCATATCATTCACCAACTTATGAAATCTCACATAGTAGTCTGTGATATTCTCTCCTGGGTTCATTTTGAAATGCTCGAACTCATCATACAGCTGTGACTCACGGTCTTCCTTTGTGAGTTCTGACCCTGCCAACAACATTTTAACATTGTCCCACATAGCTTTAGCTTCAGTGTTGAAATTGATGAGCTTGTATACATCCTTTGGCAGACCTTGAATGACAATGTTTGAAGCTCTAATGTCAGCATCATACCTCTTCTTTTCTTCTTCATTAAGATCATTGTAGTTTCTAGGTCTGTCGATTCCCAAAGTTACAATCCCATCTTCACCAGTTGTAACAGCATCTCTGGTGGTACCCATCTGATGCGTGGTTTTGTAACCTTACAACAGGTTTTACCTCTCGAGGGATCTCAAGAGGCTTACAACCCCACCAGGCAGTGTACCTGACCGATGTAGTATAGTGTAGTGGTAAGTACGGGGGATTGATCGTTCTCCACAGGGAATAGTGTTCGTTAGGTATGAAAGGCTACTCTAATTAGGTCTAAGGGTTGAGGAAGATTCTTTTTATGTTTTTATAATTTTTTATGAAAGCAAGTAAAATCTCGGGTTTGAAGGAGTGGGCGGAATTAGTTGCTAGTCAACTAACCCAAATTTACTACGAATGCAAATAAAATAAAATAACTGAAAATAAAATGTTGGTGAGAAACTTATGTGTAGAGAAATGTGTTTACTTAGATTTCCTTACTCCCTAACTATCTTTTACCGGTTAATTAGTGTGTATTAGTCGCGTGGATGACGGGTGTATTCCTTAATACCATTCGTGGGGTGGCGTACGTACTTCCCCAACTCTACAAGCTCCTACTTCACTCCTATGTCGAGCCGGCTAGGAAGCTCCTAACATGGGATCACTAGAATTCGCTTGTGCATTAAATACAACCATAAAAACCTTTAGTACGCATTTGGTTCATGTTTCCTAAGACGTTCAAGCAAGTTACCGAATAGGAAGTTAGCCAGTTTTCTTAAGCCTAACATAGATAAACAATCATCCAATACAACTAACAACACACTAATAACCAATAATCAATAGCTAGGTTTCATTAGATCTAAGCAAACACAAGATAAATTTAGCCTAACATGTTAATCAAAAGACAAGAATAAGATAAAATCAAACAACACATAGACATATTGATTGATTAATTGATAACTTATCTTCAATGTAACATGGAAGATCTCAAGGCAAAAAGCCTTGAAAAAGAAGCTAAATTCGTCTTAGGGTTTTCTCCCAAAATTCCACACACTAAGCTCTCCTCTTTTGACAAAAAATTAGAAAACTATATATAGATTTTTGGATCTGACGGCGTCACATTATGGAGTGTGACGCCGTCACCTCGCCGCTTCTAGGGTTCCCGGATGACCTTCTTGACGCCGTCCCTCTTTAGCTCTTCAAAAATCCATTCTGGCTTATCAAGGCTTGACGCCGTCGAACCTTGAACGTGACGCCGTCCCCTTTTGATTTAAGCCGTGACGCCCTTGATCAGGTTAAAGCGTGACGCCGTCAGAATTCACATGCTATTTTCACTGGCTTATCATGAGTAAATTTCACGTCCACTTTTTCTTGCCAAGTCATGACGCCGTCTGGGGTTAATTGTGACGCCGTCATAGGTAACTTTTAGCCGATTTTTGAGACTTTGTCGTTTTCTTCACTTTTATGCTCCAAAAACGTCCAAAATGCCTCCTTTTCCAGATTTCTCCTCAAAAGTACCTAAAATGACAAAAGGAACGATTTAGGGCGATATTTGATCAAATAAATACGATTTAGGGCTTAAATGACCCCTTAAAAGCGGTACACTTTTCGCTTCATCAAATACCCTTACACTTGAGATTTGCTTGTCCTCAAGCAAATGCGCTTTTATTCTAATCAAAATACAAGTTAGGGGTCATTTAATGCTAATATAAAAGTAATTACAACAAATAATCGTTCCACTTCAATCATAATAAGCACGGAGATTACAAACTAGCACCTCACAAGTAGTGTTTAGATACTCACATCTCTCAAGTGTCATCAAAATAAATCTCATAAATGAAAACGGATAATATCTCTCACTACCTGTCATAGCAAATAGATTACCATAGGCTTGGGAAAGGATCGAAAACCTCCTCCACTAGGCGTAAGCACCAAAGATAAACTATCAAAGAGGGCTTTTAAATGGGTTATAACGTAAGGTGTAGGGAAAAGGAAAACACGGTTTTGTTGGATAAAGGATATTTTACTGGTGGCTAGTTAAAAATCTTGATCAATTACATGTACTATACAATGTTGCTAAGCCAAGACTAGACTCAATCTTAAGCTAAAAACAAAATAACAAAAACATAAGATAAATATAAAATGAAACGGGATGGTAGTCCGTATGTTTTTTCTATTTTTCATTTTCTCATTTTTTTGTGTTTTTCTTGATTTTTTCGATTTTTTTTTTTTTTTTTTGCATACACTCTTGCCCTACCATCCAAAATAATACATCATAGGGGCATTGCATTCCCCTTACACTTGAACTTTTACATAACTTTACAAATTACTATTCTAATGACTCGAATTAAGATAATTGAAAAACTTGGAGTACTTTTAAAACATTTAGCACATATGGGGGTAATAAATGATGTTCTTCCCCATTACTCCATTACACTAGTACTTTACCCATGAGTCCCAATCGTCCCAAAACAATATGTACAAGGATATGACTCGACTTAGCAACCATGTAATCAACTAGATAATTAACTTGGGTTTAAACAAATGTTGTCACAATAATGCACTAAAAATGAGTGCATACAAGGTAGGCTAAGGCGATTTGGGTGTACATTTTAGTGGGGTGTAACAAATTCTTCCTTTAAGTAAAATGCTTAAAGGTCGAAACAAAAAGATAGGCTCTGAGGGGTGTACTAGGGGTATCGTGTACTAAAAATGAGTACAACGCAAAGGGTGTGGGAGAATTACTTGACCAATGTAGCCAATGTAATTATAACAAAAACACAGGTGTAAAACAACGGGTTAATCCTAATGCCTCTTATCATGTAGTAAATCTAACTACACGAATGTAGTCTCACTTGTGGCCTTGGAATGGTCCTAACGCAAGTTCTAGAATCTAAGTGCTACCGGTACACACATCATAGCATAAATGCTTTTCCTACCAATTCTAGGGGCGAACCTCACATATTTGGGGGTGGAAAATTTTTTAGTGGTACGGTTTTTGTGCTAGTCATATAACTCCTATCCATGAGACGCTCATTAAGACCAAAGTTTCACTCCTATATGTTGTAAAAAATTTTAAATTTGTCACTAAAATTACCTTAACAAGTATTTCTCTCAGTTTTATTACACATCTACTATTAAACAAACAAAAATCAAGCGCAATTGTATTCTCTAAAATCGTACTTTTACCCCCCCCCCCTTACACTTAAGATGAACATTGTCCCCAATGTTCAAATTACAAGATGTAAAAGTATAAAGTAAAAGAATGAAATCAAATACTCCCCTGATTCGCTCGGTGGATAATGAAATAACACGGTTAAATCTTCCTCCAAAGTAATGTTGAAGCTCCATGACTAATGCATCGCCATAAGCTTGATCCAACAAACATTTCCTTGTCCAAAATAACCTGTTAAACCTGAGAAAACAAACACGAAAACCTGCATAACATCGGCGGGAAAAATCTATATATAAGGATATAATGCTTGTGCAATGATAATTTTGCAGATTCCTGGAGATTATAAGTTGGAGATTTTAATAAAAACTTTTTATGAAAACAAAACTTTCAAAAATTTCTGAAAATTAAATCTGACGCCGTCAGGTTATAACCCCTGACGCCGTCAGAAATGACCTGACAAAAATTTTCATTTTAAGTTTCCGGAAAATTTCTGGAAAAACCTTTACCTTACTTCCTGGAAATCCTGCAAAACATCATTATGACTCGATACAAGCATTTGACTCAAACAAATACGAATATGTATGTTAATTTATTATTATTACGATTCATGTTCATTTGTGTTCTAATAAACCGATTTAGATTTCCCTTACACTTATCTTTTGCAAAATACCTTTATATGTAGTTAAGACGAAGTTAAAAACAAAATAAAGCATTTTCACAAATTACTTTTGAACATGAATCAATAATGATAAAAATTAAACACACATACGGAAAATAAAATCAAACAAACAAATAAATAAACACACAAAGCAAATAAAGCTTGGGTTGCCTCCCAAGAAGCGCTTTTCTTTATTAACGAGTCTTGTAGCTAGACTCAAAGTCACGCTACCCTATGTAAGTAAGCTCGTCATCGAGGACGTCTTTAGGGTTAAGCTTGGATTGAAGTTTCCTATTGGTCCGCTTAGTACGATATATCTTTTCAAACTTCTCTCCATCCGGGTCATACAATGTCATCTTAATATGCCATGACCCATCTCCATCTTTGGGTGGTTTATCCCAATTCCACTTATGATCATCTTCCTCACAAATCCACTTATTCATTCCTAGGTTAATTGGCAAAACTCCTAGGAAATCAATCATCTTTCTAAAAACTAGAGAATCTTCAAATGGATCCAATTCGGTGTCCCTAGCCAAGAGTTGCTCTACCGTATGCGTTCGGTTAACAAAGTCCTCTTCTAGGTAAAATGGGCGTTGGGGTCTTATGAAGTCTCTATCAATCCAAGGTCCATATCTAGATGGTCTCCTATTTGATTCTAGCCAATGTGGTGTTGGTTCCTCACTAGTATCATAGGCATGTTTTTTAACATCATAGACTGACCAAGTATCTCCTTCTCCTACCGCTATCTTGGATTCCTTACAATCAATCATAGCACTAGCAGTCGCCAAAAATCCTCTACCTATCAACAAGGGGCATGTAGGGTCGCTAACCATATCAAGGACGTGGAAATCGGCTAAAATGGTTAGTTTTCCAATGTGCACTAACACGTCCTTAACTACTCCAACCGGGTAAGCAACACTTCCATCCGCTAAGCCTATTATCACCTCGGTTTCTTCAAGTTTTCCAAGTTTTAGAGAGGTGTAGAGAGGTAACGGAAGTAGGTTAAGGCTTGATCCAAGATCGGCTAATGTGTCATAAGCCTCCGAATTACCGATCTTGCAAGGTAGAACAAATAAGCCCGGATCATCTAACTTCTTAGGTAGCTTGTTTTGAACAAAGGCGGTCCCTTTTTCGCCTAACTTGAGCTTCTTCTCATCCAACTCATCAACAACCATACTTTCAAGGTGGAGCTCCTTGAATTCTTCGTCAAGGTTTTGAGTGGGAGGTGTTTCAACTATGTTGTTGACCAATTTGGATGTCATAACTTCTTGGTCATTTGGAACGACTTGGGTTTGTTTGAAACACGTGCTCATGGAATTGACCGAATAATATTGTGGACAAGAACTAGGGGACGAAACCGATGAAATAGCGTTGACGTTTAGTTTCGGGTTCTTGACCGTGTTGCTAGGGAGTGCTCCCATTTCTCGGTCATTGAGGGCTTTCAACAAGGTGTCAATCTTATCGGTCATCTCGCTTTGTTTTCGTTTGAAATCGGCTTCAAACTTGGCTAAACGAGCTTCTTGAGATGCCATAAATTGGGAAATCAATCCTTCAAAGTTATTGGTACTACCATTGCCGGAAGGATTGTTGTTGAAAGTACGGTTCGAGTTGGAACCGCTTGATTGGAAACGATTAGGTGGGTTGGAAGAATTGGTTTGTTGTGTGTTTTGGTTTTGTTTCCACCTAAGGTTCGGGTGATTTTTCCATGCGGGGTTGTATGAATCACCGTAATGGTTTGGCTCGGGTTTGAAAGTGTACCACTTGTCTCCCGCTCCGTCGGTACGCGAGGATGCGTAGTCCACAAAAGCTTGTTCGGGGAGTTCCATGCAATCACGAGTGTCGTGGGGACCACTACATAATTCACATGAAGAAGTGATTTTGTTCACTTGGCTTGAAGGGTTAGGAGCCTCGTAGGATTTCATGAGAAACTTGACTTGGTCTTCAAGTTCTATGATCCTACGGTCAGAAGTGCTTGAATTGTTAGAAGGCAAAGATATTGCCTTGACCATTTTATTCAAATCACGGGGATCACTCCAACTTTCGTTGTCATAAAGAGCAAGATCCTCTAGGAGAGCCCATGATTGTTCCGCACTTAGATCACGTAGCTTACCACCGGCCGATTGGTCAATGGTTTGCCTCGTGGAGAGATTGATATGGTCATAGAAGATTTGGACTTGGAGCCAAAGTTCTATGCCATGGTGGGGGACTTTTTGGAGTAAGTCCTTGAATCGAGTCCATGCCTCGTAGAGAGTTTCGCCTTGACGTTGTTGGAACATCAAGATATCATTCCTTAGCTTGGTAGTTCTTCCCGGTGGGAAAAACTGAGCAAGGAAACGAGTGGTGAGATCATCCCAAGAGGTGATGGATCCTGCGGGTTGACGTTCTAGCCACTGACTAGCTTGGTCCCGCAAAGAGAATTGGAAGAGACGCAATCGGGTCGTCTCTCGAGTGGCAACATCAAGGTCTATAGAATCAACGATTTTAAGAAAGTCCTTGAGGTGTTGATTAGGATCTTCAGAACGAAGTCCATGGAATGCGCATCCGCTTTGCACCAACCGGATGGTGTCGGATCGCAAGGGTGTGATATTGGCTCCTTGAGTGAGCTCAATGGTGTTTCGATAGCCATGGTGGCTAGGACGGGAATACTCTCCTAAAGTACGGGCTCTAGGAGGTGGTGGTGGTTGTTGTGGTGGTGGGTTGTGGGGGTTAAGGATATTACCATCTTCCATGATGTCGGATGGTATGGTTATGAACAAAGACACGAAGAAAATAGATAGACTAAAGAAAACCTAGAAAAATAAAATAAAAATCTCACTAGAAAGGAATCTAGTGAGTAGACCTATAAAATAAAAATTCAACCTAAACAATAACTATTCCCCGGCAGCGGCGCCAAAAACTTGATGCGTGGTTTTGTAACCTTACAACAGGTTTTACCTCTCGAGTGATCTCAAGAGGCTTACAACCCCACCAGGCAGTGTACCTGACCGATGTAGTATAGTGTAGTGGTAAGTACGGGGGATTGATCGTTCTCCACAGGGAATAGTGTTCGTTAGGTGTGAAAGACTACTCTAATTAGGTCTAAGGGTTGAGGAAGATTCTTTTTATGTTTTTATAATTTTTTATGAAAGCAAGTAAAATCTCGGGTTTGAAAGAGTGGGCGGAATTAGTTGCTAGTCAACTAACCCAAATTTACTACGAATGCAAATAAAATAAAATAACTGAAAATAAAATGTTGGTGAGAAACTTATGTGTAGAGAAATGTGTTTACTTAGATTTCCTTACTCCCTAACTATCTTTTACCGGTTAATTAGTGTGTATTAGTCGCGTGGATGACGGGTGTATTCCTTAATACCATTCGTGGGCTGGCGTACGTACTTCCCCAACTCTACAAGCTCCTACTTCACTCCTATGTCGAGCCGGCTAGGAAGCTCCTAACATGGGATCACTAGAATTCGCTTGTGCATTAAATACAACCATAAAAACCTTTAGTACGCATTTGGTTCATGTTTCTTAAGACGTTCAAGCAAGTTACCGAATAGGAAGTTAGCCAGTTTTCTTAAGCCTAACATAGATAAACAATCATCCAATACAACTAACAACACACTAATAACCAATAATCAATAGCTAGGTTTCATTAGATCTAAGCAAACACAAGATAAATTTAGCCTAACATGTTAATCAAAAGACAAGAATAAGATAAAATCAAACAACACATAGACATATTGATTGATTAATTGATAACTTATCTTCAATGTAACATGGAAGATCTCAAGGCAAAAAGCCTTGAAAAAGAAGCTAAATTCGTCTTAGGGTTTTCTCCCAAAATTCCACACACTAAGCTCTCCTCTTTTGACAAAAAATTAGAAAACTATATATAGATTTTTGGATCTGACGGCGTCACATTATGGAGTGTGACGCCGTCACCTCGCCGCTTCTAGGGTTCCCGGATGACCTTCTTGACGCCGTCCCTCTTTAGCTCTTCAAAAATCCATTCTGGCTTATCAAGGCTTGACGCCGTCGAACCTTGAACGTGACGCCGTCCCCTTTTGATTTAAGCCGTGACGCCCTTGATCAGGTTAAAGCGTGACGCCGTCAGAATTCACATGCTATTTTCACTGGCTTATCATGAGTAAATTTCACGTCCACTTTTTCTTGCCAAGTCATGACGCCGTCTGGGGTTAATTGTGACGCCGTCATAGGTAACTTTTAGCCGATTTTTGAGACTTTGTCGTTTTCTTCACTTTTATGCTCCAAAAACGTCCAAAATGCCTCCTTTTCCAGATTTCTCCTCAAAAGTACCTAAAATGACAAAAGGAACGATTTAGGGCGATATTTGATCAAATAAATACGATTTAGGGCTTAAATGACCCCTTAAAAGCGGTACACTTTTCGCTTCATCAAACAGCATCTCTGGTGGTACCCATCTGATATGGTCCTTCGTCAATTGACTTGAGAATGTTAACTCCATTTTCTTTTCCCAAGCAGTAAAGTCTTATCCGTTGTGCCCAAGACTCATAATCCGTCCTATCTAGCATAGGTGGACGAGTGTCAGATCCTGCAGCTTGAATATCATCTGATGAGGTGCTTGATATGGTAGCCATAGTAAATACGGGATTTTACAGATCTTGTGATTTAACCGAGAAATCAAATCTTTCGCGGGAATTTCTAAAATCACCAAGACACAAACCGCAACGGGCAAATAGCAATCTTGAGGATACAAACCGCAAGATACAAGCCACAACCCTAAGGACACAAACCGCAACGACAAACCGCACAGACAAACCGCACACCACAAGCCGCACAGACAAACCGCACAGACAAACCGCACAACATAAACCGCACAGACAAACCGCACAGACAAACCGCACAACACAAACCGCACAGACAAACCGCACAGACAAACCGCACAACACAATCCGCCAAACACGTCGCTTTCTAAGCGTTTTGTCGTTATTTGCCAAATCCGGTAATAAGACAAACCGCTACTTCGAGGTAACACAAACCGCACCTTTCACTTGTTCAAAAGTACACAAACCGCAACTTAGAACTTGTCTCCGAGAGACAAACAGCAACGATGAACACTTTTTCAAAAACACACGATGCAGCCAAAAATCACCACACGAAGCTTGAAACAACGATTCCAAACACCAAACACTACTTCTATGCAATCCCTAAGCTAGAAAGTACAAGATTAAACAACTTCTAACCACTAAACAAAGCACAAAATAGAATTTTAGGTACTATCTATTCGAACCAAAAACTACCCCAAAACTAATCAAATTCGTGAATACAAACACACATGGACCTAACCATGGCTCTTGATACCAATTGTAGGATATTCACGAGTCAATAAACACACGTTTGGGACTAGATCTATGGATCGAATAGCAAGAGTTTTAGAGAGAGAAAGTGGGAACTTTAGAGAGAGAAAGATGTGTGTATTAGATTGAAATAATGAGAAGTTCCACCCTTTCCCTTGTGTGGGAAAGGGTATTTATAGTTCTTACATACTATGCCCCTAGCGGGCTGTGGAGCGAGCTGACAGAGGGTAAAGACCCGACCCACTCCACAATACTAATAATAATAACTAAGCTACTACTAATATTACTAGTTATCCTACGAGCTATGATGAGCTAATAAGTACTCGGGGTGACCGAGTCTTCAACTGAATATTCATATTCCTAACACTAAACCCTAAACCCTAAACGCTAAACCAATCCGTAACTCAAACAATAACCAAACGAATAGTCTAATAAATCCAAATATGTTAGTGTACGGGTAGCATGTCTCGAATAGTCCAATAGCCCTCATGTGTTCCGTTTTTATCCCAAATGTCACACGCAAGGTTTTTAAAATCGGGATCCTACTTAAGATCCTATGGTAAAGATCGGGATTCTATAACATCTTAAGCTTTTAAATATCCTTTGTAAGATCCGGATCGTTTTTGCTTTGCAGTATCATAAAATCGTAAGATCCTAAGATCAGGATCGGGATCCTGACAACCATGGTCTCACGTACACTTCTAATTTCCTTACTTCGTTATTAACAAAATTTAATAACAAATATCTATACAACTTTTAATTTAGCAATTGGTTTTATTTCTTTCTTTTATTTTGTCCAAGTCGAGTCAATATCAAGTCGCAACAAATGAGTTACTATTTCCTTTCGAGTCACGGTCAAAATTTATTCCCTCGGGTCAATAATAATGAACCCATCCCAAATCATCCCAAACATCACAAACAACTAGTTGGAAATATTGAGTTTGGAAGTTTATTATTCACAAAGCATGAGATACAACTAGTTGTTGCATCAAATCATTGTACATGGAAAGTCAATACTTGGTAAAAGAAAATTAGAGACTTTTTCGTACAACTTCAATTCACAGTTTACTTTTGGCCCGCGCCTTTGGTCCCTTTTCCCGCCTAAAGTCTTGGGAACCATTCATCTACCTCTCCAGCCTATTTATACCTATTGATTGTATACCAAAGAACATACACAAACACATATATCCCTTTCAATTCAAAGAAAACTTCAACAATGGCAGCAAATAATGGTAACTTTCAAAATGATGCAGAAGAGTACGAGTTCGTGTTAAACAACTACTTGCTGTTTGACGTAGTGTTTGATCATTTCGGGTATGAACCCATTGCAGAATATGGGTCGTATAGGCAGGTAGATACGTGGATAAGGAGTACAATTTTGAACTGGCTGCATGCAAAAGACTTTTACTGGGATGAGGTTTTGGGAGTGAATGAGGTGGAGGAGGAGGAACAAGATGAAGAGGATGATGAAGATGAAGAGGAGGAGGAAGGTGAAGAGGAGGAGGTGGCTCAAAGTAAGGTGGTGCAGCAAAATGAAGAGGATCAGCAGCAAAATGTGGTGGAGCAGCAAAATGTGGTGGTGCCTCAAAACCAGGGGGAGCAGCAAGATGGGTTTCAAGACCCTTATGATTCAGAAAAGAGGATTAGCGATCTTGAAATTTTGTTTAAACGACTCGAGGAAAGGAAGAAATTGATGGGAAGCAGGGAAGAGAGCTCTGGTTCTAACAAGTTGGGGTGAAATGGAGTGAAGCAGTTTAGGATGATGGTTTTTTATGTTTTTAGTATGTTTAGTATTTAGGTTGGATAATTAGATGTATATATGGTTGTAGCTTTTAAAAAATATCAATGAAATATTTGATGTTTAATTAATTGTTTATGGTTGCTTGTGAATGTTTGATTTAAGGAAGTCAACAAACCAAAATTTGCATAAGGGTAAGTGGTGAAAAGAATGCTGAGGGTTTATGGGCAAAAGAGGAATCGTTATCTGTGTTTCCCCTGATGTTAAAGGGGTGTTTGGTTTCTTGGATAATACAGTCTTTTTAGAAGACTATTAACACTTAAACAGTAAACTGTGTTGTAATGCAAGAACAACAATATCACCAAAATTGATTAAGTGTCTTCCTTTACACTTAATCCCCTCCAAATGTATGAGTGCAGTATTGTTTTAAAAGAAAATTGAGTTCATACTGCTGAGAAAAAGTTTTTGCACATAGTTTGTACTGCTAGGCAAACGTTTGTACTGCTAGCGTAAAACTTTGTACTGCTGGGTAGCCGTTAGTACTGTTTGGGTTTTAACCGTGGTTTATTTATAGCCGTTGGGGTAATTTTTGTCAATTACTTCGCTTAAGGGTTTCATAAATTGGATAATTCTCTTTCTTTATATAATTTATATGATTTCTTCAAACTAAAGAAACAATTTATTGAAGTCGGTCCAATCATAACCCAGCACTCTAATCAAGCATTTAATCAATTTTCATGACAAATTTAGAGTTTTGTGATACACATAACCAGGTTGCATTCTTGGAGAAACCAGAAGAGAGTCAAGACTTCCACCAGATAGTAGATTTTCTAAACACTAACCACATCAGGTATGCTCTTACAGTCAATCCTACTATCTATGTCTCTCAAATCAAACAGTTTTGGCAGACTGTTACTACCAATACATTTGAGAATGGAGACAAAGAGTTAATTGCAACAGTTGATGGCAAAACAATAACTATTACTGAGGCATCTGTTAGGAGGCATCTCCATTTAGCAGATGAAAATGGTATTAGTTCTTTGCCTAATACTGAAATTTTTCATCACCTTTCCAGAATGGGGTATGACACATCTACTCAAATTCTGACTTTTCAAAAAAGATGTTTTGCCCCATAATGGAGTTTCTTCATACATACCATCCTTCATTGTTTAAGTCTAAAGAAAACCTCATGGGAGAAATTGTAACACCCCAACCCGACAAGGGTAAAGATATCACAACAATGGATTCATATGAGAACATAACAAAGCATACATCTTACAGTAATACAAAAATCTCAAAGGATTACAAATGAAATACTGAACCTTCAAGGTTACAATGAAAGCTTTCAAAACTAATTCTAAAACATAATATCTTCTATCCAATTCTAATCCAGAATAGCTACCAAGCCTTCTAAGTCCAGAGGTACACTCTCACTCATTCCCAGCTTCCTACTAAAAACCTGCCGCAGGAAAAGAAATGCGGCTGAGCTTCAAAAGCTCAGTGAACAAATATATAGATAACAGAAACGATAACAGATAGCAGTACAAAGGAAAATCAGGAAATACAGAGCAGTGCAACAGAAATCAAAAAGTACAGATCATACAGACACAAGTCAAATGAAGGAATAGGAATAAGAAATGGAATAAATGAAATGAAATAAGAATAAATAAATAAGGTTTAAGAATACAGGGAACAAAAATCTATCACGAGCCCAGATAACAGATAATATCATAATAGTGTAGTCACATAAGTAATCTAGAGGGGATACCTCTCAAGTAACCAGATAATATGAGGGGTGACCTCATGTATCAAATCGGAGTGATCAGCTCCCAGATATGTGAAAGACGTGTATCGCACACACCATCAGTCACCAGAGATATATATATATATATATATATATATAACAGATAACATAATAACAGATAACAGAAACAGATCAGATCTAGGATGCATCCATACGCCCCAGTAGGCCCGAATCTTCTCCTACATAACAGATAAAATCAGGGACGGGACAGGTCATCACTCTCCTGCCCTAGAGTCATGCCATCGGTGCATCAATGACATGGACATGAAACCCTCATGCCTAGTGATTGGCTCGGATATTAGACTGTGGTCAAGGTCAGATGTCATATAATAAACAGAGTCATATCTAAGGGTTCATGGCAGAAGGGTCATGTCAACAATTCAGAATAAGATAATAAGGTTCAAATCAAAGTTTATCAGATTAAGTTTAATATCAAAACGCAAGTTCAGATTAAAAGGTTTATTTCCAATAGTCCAAAAGAGTATATCAAAGGTTAAGAATTACAAGTTTATAGCAATAATCCATTTCAGAAGTTCATGTTAAAAGTTCATTTAAATCAATCCTTTAATAATGGTTTTCATTGAAATGATATTACAAAATAGTTTTCATAAAAATGGTCTTCCAAAACTTTTAGTAACTTCCATTTCAAGTGGTATCGCTTCTTTTTAAAATAGCTTTTCTTAAACAGTTTCATATGTAGTTTAATAAAGGTTCAAAATCAATTAGGTTCAGATAAGGATTTAACAGGTTAAGGTTTATACCAAAAATCAAATCAAAGTTTACAACAGATATATCAGGTTAAGGTTCAGAACAAGGTTCACAGATCAGATTCAATCAAGATTCACAAATTCAGGGTTCAGAACAAGAGATCAAAACACAAAGGTTCAAGAAAGGTTCAGAACAGAAGAAACACATCAAAGGTTCACAAACCAGTTTACAATCAGAGTTCAGGAAAAAGGTTCAGAATAAAAGAATCATAGCAGAGGTTCAAACAAAAGGTTCAAGACAAACAGATCACAACAAAGATTCACAACAGAAGGGAACATAGCAGTGGTATCGGAGATCCTAATAAAGAAAATGTAAAACTGAAAGAAAAGGGGATGAAAAACCCTTACTGAAAAAGGGCAGAATATCTGTACCTTATTAGCAAAGCAGAATAAGCAAAACAGACACAGAACAGAAATCAGGACTTCTCCTTCTTCACACCTAAAGAAGTAGAAGACGGAATTACTACGGATTCTAATTCAGATTATTCCTTTTAGTTTACCTTTCCATTTTAAGTAACTTTCTATTTTTAGCAGGTTTCCAGAATTAACAAATTTCCATATTTAACCAGATATTGATATTACAGATTTAGTTAAGTCCTTAATTACAGAATATTATGGTATTAAGGTATCTTTTATCAAGTTATAAAACTTTAGGGTTAATTATGACAGATTTTCATAGTTCAGTGTTTAAACTGTAATTATTCTAAATTCAAAGGTATCACAATGAAAATACTTTACCTACTGATTTAAATATTCCTTTTATACAGAATGACACTTAATTCCTTCAAGTTTCACAATTTACAAGTTATACCCCTCTAGTTTCAATATTTACAAAACAAACCCTAGATTTTCAATATTCACAATTAAATCCCTACAATATTCATATTTACCAACCAAGCATCATATTTTACAAAAATACAGAAGTTAACATCAGAATTAAGTGTATTAGAGATTAGGTCCCTCAGAATTCAGAATTTACACAAATGGTCCCTTAACTTTACAAAACTTATAAATTAAACTATAATTTATTAACCATTACATATTAAGCCCATAAATCCTCAAAATTCACATTACACTTTTAACATCAGTATTTAATCAGAAAAATATCAAGATTCCAGAATTTACACATTTAGTCCCTCTATTTTAATTAATTACAAAACAACCCTTATAAATGTAATTAATTCATTATCTTGCAATATTTCACCTAGGACCCCAAATTAATATTTTTCCTACATTCCTACAGTAGTATATAACATTAAAAAAATATCCCAGAAGTTTCAAAGTTTACAAAACACACCCTTGTGAATTAAACACCAAATCGTATAACTTTTTAAATACCAAACAAAACCCTAATTCATCAAATAATTATACCACTATTACCCAATCATTAGAAACATTAATTACATTAGACCTAGCATGATCAAACCCTAACCCTAATTCAAAATAGGGTTTTTCATAATTTTCTCTATTTATTTATAAAATCCGATTTATTCAATAATTAAAATCAATTTATCCAGGCTTCTAAAAATTAAGGGGATATTTTTCCTAGCTCAAATTAATGTCAAATAACATATAAAAAATATGGTTGCACCTCAGAAATTTCATATAACATGATTTGCAATTTAAATATGTTTTAAGCCTTTTAATTTCATACAACTTATTTACAGTGCATGATTCGAGTTTATTATTTTTCTTAGGTCATATTTAACATGTAGAACACTAGAAAAATACTTGAAAAATTCTAGGACGTAAGGATTAAGAATTAAAAATAATTACCTCTTTTGTGATTAACCGAATGAAAACAATTACCAAGCACAATTGGAAGGCTCTAAATTCGTGTTCCTATTTTTCTTAACTTCAAAATGAATCAAAGATCTTCAGAAAATTTGTGGTTTGACTTCAGGAAGCTTGGGGAGGAGGGTGTCGAATTTTTTTAGGGATTTAGTTTAATCAGTATATTTTTAGGGTTTAGGAAAATATAGATTTTGTATATATAAATATTTGGCCGACTTTTGAGAGCTAAAAATCAGATTTTTTAAGTGTTATAATTATATAAGGATTGTACTTTATTTTCATAATATTTTCCTTAATTAATTTGGCCTTTATCTTATTTATTTTTAATTTACAAAACATAATAAACTAATTAAAATATAATTCGGACCATAAAATACATATACAAGTGATTTCTAATTTTTGGACATTCAGAAATAATATTATGTTGTCCCAGAAATTTATTCGTTTCATATATGGTTCACTTTCAGAAGTTTGGAATCGTTTCAGAATTTTATAAGTGATTTATTTATGTTTTATGATTTCAGGGGCAATTTGGTAATTTTATAGGTTATCAGAATTTCAGGTATTACAATGTAACACCCCCAATTTCGTGATATGCAGCGGAATTTAAATTGGGTGTTACTTCATGGCACAACAGTTGAATAGTAGAAAACGATCACCAATTTGGTCGTTTTAAAAGATTTATCATTCGAATTTCAGAGTTTACAAAGTAATGTCCCAATGGTTTCAAAATTTATTAAATAGGTTTTCGAATGATATTTATAGCCTTCATAAGTATCCGTGCTCTTCCGTGCCATCCGTGCTCATTATGGACCTGAGATAAATACATGCAAAAAAGCGTCAACACAAAGGTTGGTGAGTTCATAGAGTTTGTAGTTGAAAACCGTTGATTTACAAAATCAAAGAGTTTGTGAGTAATGTTGTTGATTTCCAAAATCAAAGAGTTTGTGAGTGAACCCATAGAGTTTTCATAAAATCAGTTGATTTTCAATAGTTTCCGGTTTAGGTAATAATTGTAACCATTACAATTATTAATAAATTACGCGATGGTTTACGATATTATACACCCATAAGTTGGTTTATTGTAAAATAGGTAGTGGTTTGTTATATACTCATAGTTCGTTTGTTAGCCCTAACCGGGTCAACAAGATAGTTTCTGTTTGCCAATTAGTGATTTTCTGCTATAGAGTGAATACAATTTCAAGTTTAATAAAATAAATAGTGGCAATACTGTATCATGACTACAGTATTGCTTTCTATTGCTCTAAGTCTCATGAAACTCAACGTTTAACAGGCATCAAAAATGATGTAAAATATATAGGCCCTCGTGATGAGTATTTGCCAATAACTCATAAGTTGGTTCAAATAAAGTGCGTCTGGGTGGCTCATCCTAGCAGACCCAAACGGGGATTGTCAGTCCCAAATAGATCTATTCACAGTTATTTACGTTCACTCGCAAGTGATTAAGGTTCATGATGTGAGGGACTTCGAACATGGCAATAAAGGTAAACTTAGGCAATAGTGGATCAGGTATAGCATACAGTTGAAAATCATTTGTGATCATGTTTATAGCAGGTATCTCTCCATGAGATATAAAAATGTATAGATGTGATTTCATAAGTTCGTAGTAATCCGCAAGTATTACGTTTTCAATAACAAGTAAAGTGGTTTATCAACTGAGTTTAATGTTTAAAGTAAACTAGTAAAGTTTATATGTGAAGCGAACATGTATCGCCTTCAAAAGTAATTCAGAGTAGGTAAAAGAGTAGTCTATGGAACTCACAGTAGTGTGTAAACAGTTAAGAGTACTTATGAAAAGTAAAAGCATTGTATTTGAGCATGTATCTCCCCCAAAGAGTTTATAAAACAGTAAAGAAAAGTGGGGCTATGAACTCACCTGATGCGATAGCTATAATGATGAAAGAGGATTTACTGAAATACAATTTCAGTTGAGATTTTGGAGATAGCTTTACACATGACCTGAATAATAATAATGTTTGAGAATTCGTTTCAGCACGAATAATGAATGCGATATGAGGAATCGTATGACGATTTGATCGGTGACGTGAGTGTGAGTGGAATAAGAGGTTTGGAATTTGAGAATAATATCATCAATAATATTATTTTATGATTCAGAATTATAATGATCGTTGTCTCGAAGCGGATGAGACAGAACGCTGAGTCGAATGGTTTAAAAGTCGTTATATACAATATAACGTATAAGTTTGTGTTTGAACGAAACAATGTGAGAGATGAGGGTGGATTGTGTAAATTGAGGATTGGAACTAAAAATGTTATAATGTTTCTGTTTACTCTTGAACTTTCTCTATTTTACACTTTATACCCTAACGGTGTTTGCGTTACGCCGTTAGTCCCTAGTTTATAAAAAGTTACATTTTCAACCCAAAATTAACCCAATTGACAATCTGAGTTTATACTTTATTATAAAGTCATTTTATATCCCTAAGATTCTGTTTTCACAATTTCAGACCCTAGTTTTACACAGTTGGCAAAAAAAAAACAGTCCCTCTAAGTGAAACTAGTTTGCAAAGTTAGTCCTTTTTGTATAAAAACTTATGGGAAAATTCTATAAAAATTTTAGAAGCTTATTTTAGCTTATTAAAGCTTAAGTCAACTGTTGGTTTGACCAGAAAAATCTATTTTGATATATTGGGCCTTAAAACGAAATGAAACAAGGCCCGTTAAGAATTTTGGAGGCGAGGGCATGAAAATACTTTTGGGCTTGGATTTGGATTATTTTTGTGATCCTAAAAATATTTCATATGGGCTCAGTGGGCTGTTGGATCGCTAGGTGTTATTGGGCCTTACACAAGCCCAATCGAAAACTGTTAATAAAATTCTGGGTTTTTAACCCTTTGGGCACTAGCGAGGGACAAACAATAGGGTTAGTTTAAAACGTGTTAAAGAGTTTATGAGGTTGAACTTAAAACACGAAATATGTAATTTTTCAGGTCTACTATCGAGCTGAACAAAAATATTTAGTCATTGTTTGTAAAATTTCGAAACATTTAATTTACTAGTTGGCCTAGTCGCAAGTTTTAGTCCTGAAAATACTTAGATATTTTCTAAGTCTGGGAATATCAGTTTTTATGTAGCGATGTTTAAAGGTAAATTTTGAGTGTCGAGATACACTTAGGGTGAGACTTACCAAATATAAAAGTTGAAGTATGCTGGGTTGTAATTCGATATAAGCAAAAACATGTCCTCGTTACATGTGAGTTTACGGATTAAACAAGGCTTAAATAGGGCTGTTTGGACGATGTTCAAGACACTTAGAAAATTATGGTGATATGTTTTGCACGTGATTTATGCCAAACGAAGTGGGTTTTGTTTTTGTATATAGGAAGTGCATGGAGAGTTTGTGAGTGAACATTTGTATTATTCGACGTCTAAACAAATGTGTGGAGTGCGGTTTGAACTCAGAAACAGATTTTATGTACGTAAAAATATGTTGACAAACATATACGTTCTATTGTAATGTGAGATGACTTGGAGTGAGTTTTAGGAAGACTATGGAGATATGTACGTGTATGAGAATGACTTAATATAAATCAAAGATTAAAGAGAAAACTTACTTTACTTATAAAAAGTGAGTCGAACCCTACTGTTCGAACAAGAAGGGAGTACAAGATCTCGCGACTTGATTGAGGGTACACCGAAGTTAGGAGAGAGACCTTAGCCGACTTGTACATACTTGGGATCACTTAGAATCCGGCTTGGTCTCTTCGTACAGAAGCAGGAAGCAAGGATTTAAGAAGGTTGATTGAGTGGGTTTAATGTGGTTTGGAAGGTGGTTTTGCATGTGAGATTGCATGGTGAAGTGTGAAGTGTGAAGTGCTCTTGTACGTATATATATATATATATATATATATATATATATATATATATATTATATATATATATATATATACCCAAGAGAAGAAAGAAATGCAAGTGGGTTTGCATTTGGAGTTACTGCATGTATTCAAGTGTTTTGTTTCGTTGTATTGTGAGAATAGAGTGTAAGAAGGATTGAGTGTAGCAGGGACTTAAATGATGAAACTTTGTGGATTCTTTGGCCGACACTCACTAACAAAAGGAAGCAAGGAGTTTGAATATTTGTTCTTGTGGGTTGGTCTTATTTCTTGGGCGGGTTCGCACAAAGAAAGGAAAGAATATGAATCACGTGGGTTTTATTTGAAGTTTAGCTTCATGTATTTACATATTAGTCCTGTTGTGGCGTGAGAATGAAAGTAAGAAAGGTTGAGTGCTTCAGTATGTTTTAATGATGAAGTGGGTTTGCATTTGGAGTTACTGCATGTATTCAAGTGTTTTGTTTCGTTGTATTGTGAGAATAGAGTGTAAGAAGGATTGAGTGTAGCAGGGACTTAAATGATGAAACTTTGTGGATTCTTTGGCCGACACTCACTAACAAAAGGAAGCAAGGAGTTTGAATATTTGTTCTTGTGGGTTGGTCTTATTTCTTGGGCGGGTTCGCACAAAGAAAGGAAAGAATATGAATCACGTGGGTTTTATTTGAAGTTTAGCTTCATGTATTTACATATTAGTCCTGTTGTGGCGTGAGAATGAAAGTAAGAAAGGTTGAGTGCTTCAGTATGTTTTAATGATGATGGTTCTTGTGGAATATAGCCGGCGCTCATAACCAAAGGAAGGAGACAAACGAAAGTTTTCAAATATTGGCTTATAGTTGTGACTTGGTCGATGCTTACCGCCAATGGGAGGAGATGAAGAGTTTTGTGTGGCTATGGTTTGTTATTGTGGAAGTAAGAGAAAAGCATTAAACCTTTTGACTTGTGTGCTTCGAATGACCGTGACACAAAAGACATAGAGTGTGAGAAAGTTGAGTGTGAAAGAGAAATTGAGTGTGGCAGTAGGAGAATATCACAATTATGGTTTCCTTTGTCTTGTTTCTTTTTGTCTAGAAATCGATTCTACATATGTATATTAAGGGTTGGTTTGGTTTTTAGCACGTGATAGTGATGATAAGAAGAGTTTTAACATATTCGTCTTTGTGGTGTTGAGCTGAGAAGAAAGAAACAAGAAGTTGATCATGGTTATTTGTTTGGTCCTTGTTGGGAGCTTTTGAAGGTATTTTAAAAGAGGAACATTGAGCGTTAGAGTGAGAGTGATGATTACACATCATGATGGAGTACAAGAGTAGCCAAATCAGTAGCAAAAGTGGTGTAAGAGTTGGCAATGATGGTTGCTCGTGATGCTTCTTGGCAGCCAGTAAACACCAAGGAGATGAAACAAATGGGTTTTAATGTTAATTCTTGTGGCTTGTCAAGCATTTCCATGTTTAACATATTTCAGTTGTGATCAAAATAAAAGTAGGAGTCGTTTGATAAGTATAGCACTTTGGACGAATCCTTTTTGTTAACCACTATATATTTTTGGTTTGAGTTGGAAGTGATACGAGACAATTAAATAAATATATAGAAATTTAAATGAAAGATACGTAGATGATGAATGAATGTTGGGATATTCGCAACACCGAATGAGGTATGGCGACTGTGAGACTAGAACAAGGAAACGTGAGCTTTGTGGTTTGCTATTTGGGATAATGTGGTACGTATGTGAGTTTGTCACAAGGAAAGGGGAGAATTGTTACGACGTTTAGATTAACATAGTTGAATAAAAAGAGAAAATTTAGCCCGTAAAAATGGTTAATTAATAGTAACGATAGATTAGTCTTCGTTTACTATTTACAAATGGAAGGGAAATTTACGGGATGTTATATACAACTTCTTCCCCACTAACAAAAAAATTTCGTCCTCGAAATTTGCAGGAAGCAGAAAGGAAAGAGAACGGAACACAAAACAAAGACATATCAGACCTAATAGATGATAATCAGATTTTCTCGGAAGAGACGTAAGAATTACACAGGATTTTGACGGATATGCCGTCCATAGAAATTGAATTGACAGATCAGATTAGAGCGTACAGAAATAGATTATCGATAACATCAATTGGTAGAAGTTCTATAACAGAACCTAAGATTATTATCAGAAGCTCAGGGGTCAGCAGAATGCGCGACGAGGTTCCAGACGTATCAATTCATAGAACGGTGAAAGCAGATTACGCGTACAGTCAGAATGAACTTACAGTCTCACTAATGGAGATAATCCCAACAGTTATCAGAATTTCTAAAGTTCTAAGGCACTTCTCAAAATATCCTATGCCCACAACCAGTGCACGTCATATGATGTAAGTATTATCACGTTGGCCAGACGTCATAATACTGGCATCATATAAATATGCCCTCATGATGGTCATATTTTATCTCAAGTCGTGAACAAAATAGCTTATCTTAACCCACCTAGTCTTCCTACGGTCTCAGAGTTCATCAGAATCAAATACCCTAACTAAGAGGAGAACGAATTACTCGAAAAAAATTAACGGAAGTCCCAGAACGTCTATCAGAATTTGGTACATAAGATCATCCATCATTCGTCAAATTTTACATAACAAAACCATCGTTCGACATACGCAGAATGAACACAGAGCGGAATTACTACAGAGAAACTAAATCATTCAAAGGATTTTATCATCAGGTAACAGATTTTTAAATCGGTCGAGCGGAAGTAAATTATGTCATCCATAGCTTCATTTGTCACAGAATTTATTCTTCCAAACACAAACGTTCGCTTCAGAATTTTCATCCATTTAAACTCATGATCTCAAGTTCCATACGCAAGTCTGCTTCTGCTCTCAATTCATCTTAGTACAACTAAAATGAATAGAGAAGCAAGACTGCGAGTCTTGGACAAGTCTGCTAGCACAGTTCAGAATTCGCCAACTCAGATTGTTGTCGTCATCGGATGCTTGGTAGTGGTGTCTGCTACAATCTCTGAATGCCAATCACATCTACTCTTCCAGAACAAAGGTCATTCCATTTAATACGAAGATGGTCTACATGTTTCCTCGTTCGTCTCAGGGCACAAACATGCTGTCATACTATGACAATTGTCCAGATACTCGTGAAAACATGATTCTTATTAGCCAATACTATTGGCATTATTTAAGACTCATAATGGTCACAATGAGTACGAAAATAGTTTTCATGAATCACTTCAGGGAAACTTCATATCTAAATCACATAACCCATCTTTACGAATAAAACTGAATTACTTTACGGAAGTTGCTCTCAGTTAGTCATCTCCCTTCTCAGGAGTTCTTGTGGTTGCTTCTTCAGTCCTTCGAACATTAAATGAGGTCGTCTGATACAGAGTTCACAAGGATAGAATAATTTAATCATTTATACTCGGAAATGAAAAGTGATTACAGTGAGATTACGGTTAAGTTTACGATAGTTGATATGCAGACGCAAAATTTTCTCTTTCTTATTCATAAACTAATAGGGGTATTCAAGGGGAACACTGAGGTGGACAAAAACATATCTCATCATCTTCTCCAGCGTCATGGTTCATTAACTGAGATCAGTTCAGAGTCAATTTTTCTGCTCAACAGGAGAGAAAACCCAAGAGTTTCATCAGAAAATGCCAGAAAATTTGTACAACAAAACTTTCAATGCCAACACTTTCTAGGGGTGGATACTAATAGGGTGTCAGGAGAATTTGATAATCAAATGAGGTCAGGGTACATATTTCCATAGCAGGGTTAAGCTTAACAGATTTAAGCGGTTAGAGGTTATTATATCAAAAGTAGGGTGGAATAGATTGTTACATTTCAGATGCGGTAGTTTATGATAGCTGAAGAACCAGTCAATCAATAATCACAAGATCTTCAAAATCAAGTATATCAATAGTAAACAGATCCACAGAACGTATATAGTCACTTAACCAGACGGATAGTTCATATGTCAGAGTCAAGTACATGGTTCAGTATAGTGTGGGGATAGGTACGCGAACAGTTCAAGGTGTTGGAGTTTTTCGTTTAGCTTTTTAGCATAAGTGACAGGTAGGGTGTACATCATCGGTAATACGAACATCGTATAATTGCAGAAGTGAGACTTATGAGATATCGGATATCAGCATCATATGCTCAGTTAACAATTCCATACAGAGACGGTATTTGCATCAAATCCTTCCAAAGGAAAACTGATTGGCAATTAAGATTCATCATTCAAGGGAGGGAATCAACTTCTATATACAAGGTAAAAAAAATTACCAGAGTTCTTATAGGAGTGGTATGGATTTGCAAGACAGAAATAGTATCAGATGATACATTTATATTCAGAACGGAAATGAATTTATAGAAGGTGTCAACCAAATTAGGGTTAAACGGCCTTCGGGATGGTCGGAAAGATATCAGACTGTTTATCAAACAGATCGGAGTGAAGGTCAAAATCAGGTAGTGGCAGCAAAAATTTAACAGTCGGTAATCATGGTAGGGGTTCAAAATTGTTTCAAATGCCGAAGGTGAGACATAGGAGGATAGTCGTCACCATTGAATGATCAATCAACTAATCTTTTATCAGGAGAAAATCAAGGTTAATTATCAATGAAAACGGATCGACAAAGCAGATCTTTACCATTCAGAATAAGAGGGAGAACCTTTTATACTCGTGGTTAAACACCACAAGACTTCTCATGGGAATAAAAATGGTTAAGACGGAATCAAATAGTGTCAAAAGATTCATAGATGATTATCAGAAGCAAGAAACAAATAACAGAATGTATCAAGTACATCATCGATATGGGGATTCTCAGAATGCCCGAAGAGGCATCATATGATTAACAAAAGGTTCAGAGGTCGGAGTCAGAATCTGAAAGCAAGGATCAAATAGTGTCAGACAATTACTATGCAATTCTCAATGCTTCAGGTTTATTTAGGTTTCATTTCTTAGGTGATGCAAGGCATAAGCTCTAAATTTCCAAATGTGATTTTAACAGGCGTAAACCAAAACAAGGCACGAATCAGAGTAATGCGAAAGCAATGATACTTAAACAAAATTCCTTATAATCTACCCATTCCTCACTGGTCAGAATTTAAGTTCCTATAGGGAAATCCTACAGCAAATTCTCAAAGGTTGTCCTACGAGCGCCTACAGTGGAAACTTGGTGGTCCAGACTTCACAGGTCAAGGGTAAATGTATTACGAGTCGCAGCCTGTGAGCTCTGATACCATAAATTGTAACACCCCAACCCGACAAGGGTAAAGATATCACAACAATGGATTCATATGAGAACATAACAAAGCATACATCTTACAGTAATACAAAAATCTCAAAGGATTACAAATGAAATACTGAACCTTCAAGGTTACAATGAAAGCTTTCAAAACTAATTCTAAAACATAATATCTTCTATCCAATTCTAATCCAGAATAGCTACCAAGCCTTCTAAGTCCAGAGGTACACTCTCACTCATTCCCAGCTTCCTACTAAAAACCTGCCGCAGGAAAAGAAATGCGGCTGAGCTTCAAAAGCTCAGTGAACAGATATATAGATAACAGAAACGATAACAGATAGCAGTACAAAGGAAAATCAGGAAATACAGAGCAGTGCAACAGAAATCAGAAAGTACAGATCATACAGACACAAGTCAAATGAAGGAATAGGAATAAGAAATGGAATAAATGAAATGAAATAAGAATAAATAAATAAGGTTTAAGAATAAAGGGAATAGAAATCTATCACGAGCCCAGATAACAGATAATATCATAATAGTGTAGTCACATAAGTAATCTAGAGGGGATACCTCTCAAGTAACCAGATAATATGAGGGGTGACCTCATGTATCAAATCGGAGTGATCAGCTCCCAGATATGTGAAAGACGTGTATCGTACACACCATCAGTCACCAAAGATATATATATAACAGATAACATAATAACAGATAACAGAAACAGATCAGATCTAGGATGCATCCATATGCCCCAGTAGGCCCGAATCTTCTCCTACATAACAGATAAAATCAGGGACGGGACAGGTCATCACTCTCCTGCCCTAGAGTCATGCCATCGGTGCATCAATGACATGGACATGAAACCCTCATGCCTAGTGATTGGCTCGGATATCAGACTGTGGTCAAGGTCAGATGTCATATAATAAACAGAGTCATATCTAAGGGTTCATGGCAGAAGGGTCATGTCAACAATTCAGAATAAGATAATAAGGTTCAAATCAAAGTTTATCAGATTAAGTTTAATATCAAAACGCAAGTTCAGATTAAAAGGTTTATTTCCAATAGTCCAAAAGAGTATATCAAAGGTTAAGAATTACAAGTTTATAGCAATAATCCATTTCAGAAGTTCATGTTAAAAGTTCATTTAAATCAATCCTTTAATAATGGTTTTCATTGAAATGATATTACAAAATAGTTTTCATAAAAATGGTCTTCCAAAACTTTTAGTAACTTCCATTTCAAGTGGTATCGCTTCTTTTTAAAATAGCTTTTCTTAAACAGTTTCATATGTAGTTTAATAAAGGTTCAAAATCAATTAGGTTCAGATAAGGATTTAACAGGTTAAGGTTTATACCAAAAATCAAATCAAAGTTTACAACAGATATATCAGGTTAAGGTTCAGAACAAGGTTCACAGATCAGATTCAATCAAGATTCACAAATTCAGGGTTCAGAACAAGAGATCAAAACACAAAGGTTCAAGAAAGGTTCAGAACAGAAGAAACACATCAAAGGTTCACAAACCAGTTTACAATCAGAGTTCAGGAAAAAGGTTCAGAATAAAAGAATCATAGCAGAGGTTCAAACAAAAGGTTCAAGACAAACAGATCACAACAAAGATTCACAACAGAAGGGAACATAGCAGTGGTATCGGAGATCCTAATAAAGAAAATGTAAAACTGAAAGAAAAGGGGATGAAAAACCCTTACTGAAAAAGGGCAGAATATCTGTACCTTATTAGCAAAGCAGAATAAGCAAAACAGACACAGAACAGAAATCAGGACTTCTCCTTCTTCACACCTAAAGAAGTAGAAGACGGAATTACTACGGATTCTAATTCAGATTATTCCTTTTAGTTTACCTTTCCATTTTAAGTAACTTTCTATTTTTAGCAGGTTTCCAGAATTAACAAATTTCCATATTTAACCAGATATTGATATTACAGATTTAGTTAAGTCCTTAATTACAGAATATTATGGTATTAAGGTATCTTTTATCAAGTTATAAAACTTTAGGGTTAATTATGACAGATTTTCATAGTTCAGGGTTTAAACTGTAATTATTCTAAATTCAAAGGTATCACAATGAAAATACTTTACCTACTGATTTAAATATTCCTTTTATACAGAATGACACTTAATTCCTTCAAGTTTCACAATTTACAAGTTATACCCCTCTAGTTTCAATATTTACAAAACAAACCCTAGATTTTCAATATTCACAATTAAATCCCTACAATATTCATATTTACCAACCAAGCATCATATTTTACAAAAATACAGAAGTTAACATCAGAATTAAGTGTATTACAGATTAGGTCCCTCAGAATTCAGAATTTACACAAATGGTCCCTTAACTTTACAAAACTTATAAATTAAACTATAATTTATTAACCATTACATATTAAGCCCATAAATCCTCAAAATTCACATTACACTTTTAACATCAGTATTTACTCAGAAAAATATCATGATTCCAGAATTTACACATTTAGTCCCTCTATTTTAATTAATTACAAAACAACCCTTATAAATGTAATTAATTCATTATCTTGCAATATTTCACCTAGGACCCCAAATTAATATTTTTCCTACATTCCTACAGTAGTATATAACATTACAAAAATATCCCAGAAGTTTCAAAGTTTACAAAACACACCCTTGTGAATTAAAAACCAAATCATATAACTTTTTAAATACCAAACAAAACCCTAATTCATCAAATAATTATACCACTATTACCCAATCATTAGAAAAATTAATTACATTAGACCTAGAATGATCAAACCCTAACCCTAATTCAAAATAGGGTTTTTCATAATTTTCTCTATTTATTTATAAAATCTGATTTATTCAATAATTAAAATCAATTTATCCAGGCTTCTAAAAATTAAGGGGCTATTTTTCCTAGCTCATATTAATGTCAAAGAACATATAAAAAATATGGTTGCACCTCAGAAAATTCATATAACACAATTTGAAATTTAAGTGTGTTTTAAGCCTTTTAATTTCATACCACTTATTTACAGTGCATGATTCAAGTTTATCCTTTTTCTTAGGTCATATTTAACATGTAGAACACTAGAAAAATACTGGAAAAATTCTAGGACGTAAGGATTAAGAATTAAAAATAATTACCTCTTTTGTGATTAACCGAATGAAAACAATTACCAAGCACAATTGGAAGGCTCTAAATTCGTGTTCCTATTTTTCTTAACTTCACAATGAATCAAAGATCTTCAGAAAATTTGTGGTTCGACTTCAGGAAGCTTGGGGAGGAGGGTGTCGAATTTTTTTAGGGATTTAGTTTAATCGGTAGATTTTTAGGGTTTAGGAAAATATAGATTTTGTATATATAAATATTTGGCCGACTTTTGAGAGCTAAAAATCAGATTTCTTAAGTGTTATAATTATATAAGGATTGTACTTTATTTTCATAATATTTTCCTTAATTAATTTGGCCTTTATCTTATTTATTTTTAATTTACAAAACATAATAAACTAATTAAAATATAATTCGGACCATAAAATACATATACAAGTGATTTCTAATTTTTGGACATTCAGAAATAATATTATGTTGTCCCAGAAATTTATTCGTTTCATATATGGTTCACTTTCAGAAGTTTGGAATCGTTTCATAATTTTATAAGTGATTTATTTATGTTTTATGATTTCAGGGGCAATTTGGTAATTTTATAGGTTACCAGAATTTCAGGTATTACAGCAATTCAGTAGCAATATTGCAACTGCTCTCATTTGTTTAGCA
This sequence comes from Artemisia tridentata subsp. tridentata, assembly GCA_021014915.2. NCBI lineage: Eukaryota > Viridiplantae > Streptophyta > Magnoliopsida > Asterales > Asteraceae > Artemisia > Artemisia tridentata. The sequence continues at coordinate 412,876,443 of CP139509.1, forward strand.
ACAAACAGGACTTTTAACTTTTCAAAATTAATTTTTGATGCTATGGTGAAAAATGTGGATAACAAATACAAGTTTTTAATATATGAAAGGTTTATTCAAAAGGTTTTGAATTTAAGGAAAAGTTTGCTTCTATCACATAAAATTGCTTATCCAACTCCTTGCCTTACTTAAAAACTTTGCAGTAACATAAGCATGGCTTCAAGGGGGTTTAATGGGAAAGTAGTTCCACTTTTTAAAATAATGTTGGTTCAAAATCAAAACATTCAGGGTGAAGGATCAACAAGCCCAGTTGAGTCCCATCACACACCCACGGGTTCATCTGGTTCTCAATCAGCCTCACAACCAACTTCAACACACCTGGAAATGCCCCATGATTCACCTCTCCTAGGAGGTAACACACCTGGAAGTGATGAGGGCAGAGTATCACTAAAGGAATTGATGGATATTTGTACCAAATTGACTCAAAGGGTGACTGGATTGGAGAAAGAACTCAAGGAGACAAAGCAGTTGTATAGTACTGCTTACAAGAAGCTCATTGAAAAAGTGAAGAAATTGCAGTCTAAAGTCAAGTCACTTAAAGCAAAGAGAAAGGCAAATATTGTGGAGTCTACAAGCTCAGATGATGATGATTCAGATGATAACATGGATGATTCTTCCAAACAGGGGAGGAAGACAGCTGATATTGATCTAGACCCCAATATTTCTTTGGTTGAAGAGAATGTTGAGTTTCAGGGGAGGCAAGATATGAGTGAAGAAAATTTGGATGCTAAAAATATTGGTACTGCTCATCAACAATATGGCTGTGTATGATAGAAGGCAAAGGGCAGATAAAGGAAAGGGCATTATGATTGAAGAAGAGCCACCAAAGAAGGTCAAGAAGAGTGTTCGTGCTCAGATTAGTTTTGATGAAGAGGTAGCTAGTAAAGCACAGGAAGATGAAAGAGCACAATTTGAGATTGCAAAATTCCTTGAAGAAAAAAGACTGAAGAAGAAAACAGCTGAAGCACAAAGGTTAGCACAAGAACAATCTGATGCACTTCTGGCTAAGAAGTTACATGATGATGAACAAGCAAGGTTTAATGACGCTTCACAAGTTCAGTCTATGATTGATGCTGATGATGTTTTAAAGAACATACTAGGTGAACTCAGAGCAGATGAAGTGTTGTCCATTGAAGAGAAGTCAATACAACTTGCTGAACTAATAAATTCCAAAAGAAAGTCTTCTCCAGAACAAAATGCCAAAGAAAAGAGGAATAAACCACCTAGTTAAGCTGAGCAAAGAAAGACCATGTGTCTTTACATGATGAACATGGCTGGATACAAAAGGAAGGATTTCCAAGGTAAAAGCTTTGAGGAGATCAAGAGTGAGTTTGAAAGGGTTTACAGAAGAGTGAACACATTTATTCCTATGGGAACAGAAGAACCAAGTATAACTACAAAGAGGTATGGTTTAGTATTGGAGTCTGAATCTTCAAAGAAACAGAAGATTGGTGAAGAAGAAGTACCTACAGCAGAGGATTCAAAGAAGCAAAAGACTGAAGAAGATAAAGAAGATCAAGTAGTTGAGGAAGAAGAAACAGCAGAGGAATTAACTGATGAAAGGCTTCAACAGCATATGTTGGTTATAATCCCAGATGCATTGAATGTTGATCCTATTTAACCTAAACATCAAATTATTGATTTTGAGATACACACAGATACATTTGGGAATGTTTGGAAGATAATCAGGGTAGGAGGACACTCAGAAGTTGATAAGTATTTTGAAGATATGCTGAAGATTTTTGATAGAGAAGACTTAGACAAGCTATGGCATCTGGTTCAAGAAAGGTTCAGATCTACAGCTCCTATAGAAGACAAAGACAAGGAGCTATGGATGGAATTGAAGAGGTTGTATGAACCTGAACAGAAGATATCTTATGGCATTTTCGAGCTCATGAGTTGAGTATAACATGGAGACTATATGATACATGTGGTGTTCACCATGTATCTACAAAGAATGGGGTGGATGTCTACATGTTGATAGAAAAAGATTACCCATTAAGGGCAGCTAGCTTATTTGTTATGTTAGATGCTAAGCTCACCGTTACTGATGAAGACTCAGAAATGGCAAGAGAGTTACTGAGAAAGATCTTCACACAAGCAAAAAGGAAATAATGTTAGTACTGCTAGTGTAAATATTAGTACTGCCAGGTTTAATTTTGTACTAAAAAGTTTAACTTTGTATAGAAGATATTTGGATTTTGTAAAAATTTTCTTTAATAAAACATATAGTCTATAAGACGAATACAAATGAAGGTATAATCGAAAAAGACCCAAGGGCGGAGATGGTTGAGTTTATTGATGTTGTGAAGGTTACAGGTTCGATACCTGTGGCATCCTTTTTGGTATTTCCCTCCCCAAAATTTTTAAAAAGCCACCCATTTTTTTCAGCAAATTTCAAAATTAAAGCCCCCCATATTTTTTTAAAAAGCCCCCCCATATATATTTTTTTCAGCAAATTTCAAATTTCGCACATTTCTCACCAATCATAGCCACCAGACACCAATCACAGCCACCAGTCACGTCACAGCCACCAGTCACCATCCACCATTCACCAGTAACCTATCACAGCCACCACTCACCATCCACCACTCGCCGGTCTGGCCATCAACAACGGAGGGAGATTCATTTAGATCTAAATTAGGTACTTTTTTTAATTAGGAAATCATTTTTTTTATGCAATGGTGAAATTACATTATTCTCAAAAATTTTTTTTTTATAATTATAAAGATAGCAAATTCTGCCCAGACAGATTCCAATTAGTATGTGCTTGATGTTTGTGATCAAAGGGAATTTTGAGTACCACTACAATACCCACTGTCCATTGTAATTATACACAAATGATTTGATGTCATAACTCGTAATTTCAGGTCATTTTCCAAACCTCGACAATTTACTATTCATGAGTTACTATTCATCAATCACTATTCACCGATCACTATTCATCATTTCACTATTCATCGTTTTTGAAGTCAGTTTGAGACTTTGAGAAGTCGTCAAAAAAATTACTATTCATGAAACACTATTCATTCCCGGAGGGAAATCACTATTCATGGACATCATTCATCATTTCGTAAACTAGGTTTACGGGTATTTAAATGCACGTAACCAGTTAGGTTTAGCTGCGTATTCATGCATCATCAGTAAGGACACATCATACAGACTAGAGTAGTCTGCATATCATCAGTAATATCAGTACCATATCAGTTCATGCATGTTCCTGTGTGATTTTCATTAACGTATGCTTAATTGTTTAATTAACGTTACCACTCAGTCATTTCTACCAACAGTAAACCAAATACTCCAGACCATGATCCTAATACATTTTCAAGCTAATTATAATGATATAGAGATTATATTATTACTTTACCCGGTGTTTTTAAACCAATCGTTACATTTTTCATTTGACGCTTATAACTCCGTCGATTTACGAAATTTCAATCCGCTTATCATTCTAACACCTGATTCTTGCAAGGAACATGATTTTACAATTTTTACAACTTCGTCGTATCTCATTTCACCTCGTCACGAGTTATTTCTAGTTAACTCGGTACCCGATAACACCCAAGGTATACACTAAACTAGCCAATATCTAATTAAATGGGAGACAAACTCTTTAATTACACATCAAATCCTCTTCCATTTCACCCATGTGCCGCCCCCCCCCCCCCCCTCCCCTAACCCCCCATTTAGGCTAATACTCCAAACTTCATTAATTGAATTTCCATGATTTAATTTCACTTCCACTAGCACAAACACATACACATAACACATTTTAGCTAACAAAAAGATCAAACTCTCTCCATTTCATCCACCCCATTCGGCCAACATCAAGAACACACCAAAAATCCATCACTTTTTCAAGAACAAACCATAAACATACTCCATTTACCTTCCTAGTTATGGATTCGTGATCAAACCTCAAGCTTATTGCTCATTTCTTATCAAAACTCATCCAATCATCAAGTAAGTTTTCAAGAACATGTTTTGATCATCTATTACTTTCATTTGATCTATATATCCATGTATTTTCAAGTTATATTAGTTATTCATGCAAGTATTTATGTTTTACATACCACTTTTGAACATAAACTCTCTAAATCACTAGATCTATAAGTTTCACTAATGATTTCATGAAACCCACCAAGGTTAATGATGTTTAGGACCCCATGACACCCTAAGAAGGTGTATGGTAGGATTTGCGAACTTGTGGAGTTGATTTGAGGTTGTATGATCAAGTTTAAAACCAAGAAAGTGAGTTTTTAACAATCTAATATAGCTACTGTCCAAAAACGTGTAAACTGGAAAACTCAGTAATTTTTGGCATATTTTGGCCTTCATATTCAGAAATTTCTTTCAAAAACGAAACCATGGCCGCAAGAATCACTAAAAACCGACTTATAACGAAGGAGATATGATCGTTCGAAGTTAGACGACGAAAACTAATTTTCTGAAAATAAGCGTGCTGTTAGCCGAACTTTGAAGGACCAAACAAGGTGTTAGACATGATCTAGGAGAGCCGAGCTACTGAGATTATGTTAGCTCATGTTGTGACGAATCCGTGGATATAAAGAACGTAGAAAACGAGCTTGTAACGGCCGAGTTATTCACGTTTAAAGCCGACGAACTTTAGTTTATTTTGACAGCCACTATTAGAAAGTGTTTTAAATATTGAAACTAGTGTTTTTGCGAAACATAACGTTGTTAGCCGATTTTCTAATTGATCGAGGCGTGTACAACCGGAAGTAAAAGGAAACAACATTTATACATGGTTACAAGATTTTCAAAAACGTCGAGTTTGATCAACTAACACGTAACGTGCAATATTTCACGACTAGTTTCACGAAGCCGTTTTGGACATATTTTCACAAGTTATGAAAAGTGTTGTTTTACGACGAAAACATTATAATTGCTAATAGAACACCAAAGAAGGATCGTGGAGTACCGTTTCAACATAATTACACGAAAAGTAATTTATAACTTAACGAGACGTCAAAAGTGTACTTTTCGTCGATAAACGTTATTTTCAAAACCAATAAGTGGTATCGTTAACATACGTATTTGCATGTGTTGCGTTAATTCATTGCTTACATTAGATCATATCATCATAATAGGTCGCGGTTAGAGACCGAGCCTCATTTCATCATTGTCATTGTTGCTATCATAGCAGGTGAGTTTTCATAGCCCCGTTTTAAATTGTTTATTGGTTTTAAACTCTCGGGGGAGAATATATTGCACCATTTTTATATGCGGACCAAAGTATCCAAACTCATTTACATTGCTTAAGTTACATCATTGCCCAGATTAAAGTCCCCTTTTATTATCATGAACCGTTAATTGTGAGCAAGAGAGAGTGAGTGGATAGATCTATTGAGGGTGACTCCTCCGTTCGGGTTGGTAGCACCAGCACCAACTGGTCAAACGAACGCATTTCATGTCTGACATATTTGAGTGATTGGCAAACACTCGGTTGGGGCATTTCATTCAGTCTAGCTTCGGGGTCATGAGCTTAGAGCAATTGTATCATTTTTTTTATGTGGCATGGTTTTGTCATACATTTTATACTTGTGGTTACCGTACAATCATTCATTTACATAAACCTATGAACTCACCAACATTATTGTTGACCATTTTTAGCAATGTATTTTCAGGTAATTAAGATATCGCATGTTGGCTTGCATATGGACACATCATGGAGTCGCGGAGTCGACGCGTCTCACTTTATATTTTATGCACTTATCCATCGTTTGAATTGTATGAACTTGTTTTATGAAAACCTGTTTCACTTTTTGGGACCTAGCTCTGTAACTCTGAATGCTTTTAAATAATCAAACGATGTATTTTCTAAACGACACTTTAGGTCGTTCAATATAACTGCAACTTTGGTGCTATGACCAGTCGTGCCCCTGAATGACTCATTCCGCTGCAAGTCACGAAATTTGGGGGTGTGACAGATTGGTACCAGAGCAAAGGTTATAGCGAACTAGGTTGTATCATTGACCCTAGTCTATAACTACATCATCATAGCATCTCACCATTTCATCATAAGTGCATATTCACTATACATGCGGTTTCATACATACATCATTTCATCATAACACGCATACTGTGAGGAGTTATTTACTTTTATTTCACATCGGTTGTCACACAGATGTCTTCACCCAACCACCCTATTATCATTCTAGCAAACTCGGATATCGAGGACGCTTTTTCATCCACTCGTACACCTACTTCACCACACTCACCATTGTTGGATGATAATTTCCACCTATTTGAGGTATTAGCACTACCTGAGCCGGACTTAGGAGATACTACCAGATATAACACCAAAACTTTTGGGAATTAGATGACACCTTGTGGATAATACCAAGATCACCGACTCAACAGAAAAATCAGCAAATTCCTCAAGAATGGCTTGGAATCTACACTATCTCGGACATGATCGATGCACTACTCCAGACCCCACATCAGGACTCATCCCGACCCCAAGATGCCACAACCCTGGATTCACTCAGAGGAGCACTAGGGAATCCCTAGACTAGACTTATATCTTTACTAGCTTCTACTATTATCCTAGCCACGGGATGTGTGGTATGGTTCAAAGAAACTTGTAGTATTTTGATTGTTGTACAATGAAATCACCAAGTATTGACTTACTATATGGATATGGTTGTGCTATCTATGATATCGGTCCATGTAAGACCGAAATTTTCATTTTAGACATCCACATGTGTTATGGTTACAAATATGACACTTCACGATTTCATCTTGTCGCGATTTCACCCCACTTATACATGTCATGGTTGCGTATATGTGAGTAGGATGATCTTTATCACCTACAAATTCTCATGGTCTCTTATGATGTTGAAGCAGTTAGGTTAAAGCAAGCCACTCCAGACATGACACAAGCCACATCCTTCGCCAAAAATCTTACCCATGAGGAATTTATGGATTGCAACCCCCACACCTTTAGCGAAACTGAAGGAACGAAGGAAGTTTACAGATGGTTCGAAGAAGTAGAAACGATATTTTGGTGTGGCGACTGCCGCAAGGAAGACAAGGTCAAGTTCTCCACTTGCACTTTTCGGGATCATGCCCAGGAATGGTGGACTAAACATGTTCAGATAGTAGGGGTCGACGCTGCTTACTCAATCTCTTGGGAGAAATTAAGAAGGATGATGAGTTTAGAATTTTGTTCAAGAACCGAACTACAAGCACTAAAACAGGAAATCCTCAACTTTACCATGGTAGGAGATGATGTTGTCAAGTACACTACTCAGTTTTACGAACTAGCACGACTAGGCCCAACAATGGATGAACCGGAAAGCAAGAAACTTGAGAGGTACATCGGGGGACTCTCCCCTGAAATTCGTATGTTGGTTGCCTCACTAGAACCCGATACCATACTTAAAGCTAACCATATGGCGATCGAGGCAAAGGAACACATAGCTCACACCCAGGCCGTAGGAAACAATATGGACAACAGAAGAAAATGGAACAACAACAACAAGAGAAAGTGGGACAACAATCAGGGTGACAATGCTACCCCGCAACCACCTAAGATACAAGAAGTAGCGGGAGCTTGTGTTGTTAGGCCAAGTAAAAAGAAAGGATATGCAGGAACACTACCCAAGTGCATTAGATGCCGGTTTCACCACAATGGACTTTGCCCCACTCAATGTGGAAACTGCCAAAAGATCGGACACAAAGCCAAGGATTGCAAGACTCCCACCCGCGTGATGAGCCAGAAAGTCACGGTGACCTGCCATGAGTGTGGAATAATTGGACACTTCAAGAGCGAATGCCCAAAGCTGAGAAACCGGAATGTGGGAAGAGCTCGTTGAAATGTGAAGCTCGTCAAGGCAACAACAACAATGGCAATAGATAAGAACAAGGAACTTCTGCCTTAATAATAAACCATGGATGGAGCCAGCTAGGGTTGTATTTCCTTGAGTAGTCTATCTTAAGTACTTTCTTGTAACCTCATTGTATCATGTACTTTTCTATCTAATGTAATCCCTGTCTTCTATCATTTCCACCATGAGCACAATCTTCGTTTATTTCATATCCTATCCCATCTTGTCCAGCTTTCGACCATTTCGCAACAACGAACCACTATCCTAGAAGGGGTTAAGTAAGGATTCATCTCCAACTATAGGCTATTACCATTCCGTAAGGTGTTCCACACGTCCCATACCCATTCAACAGATTTTGTTGCAAGATATTTTAATACCGCTTATTAAAAACTGTCTCACCTAACCCTACTTTAAGCTATTTTACTAGCACCTCAGGGAGTTATTTCACAACATTTCCAAAACAAGTTATGTTACTATAGCCTTATAAATTGGCTTTCTGCCATCCTACCAACTATTTACTACCATTTTACCAAACATCACGTTGAGCACCATCTAAAACTTTTGAGAAACACAAGGCTATTTTGACCAAACCAAGCATCGCATTATTTGCCCTCAATTATACATAGCCTGATCAACTATGTCTAATTCAGGGAAGATTGTGCCATGAAGGAAACAATTATCTTTTCAAGATTTCTAACAACAATTTTCATTCAAAACATCCCAAGAAAGAAAAGCTTTGTAAACAAGTAAACTCTTCATAAACATCCTTATCGGTCAACACTCTCTGAGTACCTACACCACACGTCACCCACTTAACTGTTAAGTTGGATTTTCACCATTGACTTTTCTAGGAAAGGCTTTCTACCTATAAGGAGAATTTCACGACATAAGAAAACAACGAAAGGGTTTTGGAACCACAAACAAGGACTAGAAATATACAGCCAGTTGATTCGTATCGCAACGGAAAACATAAGATCTCATGAGGCAATCCAAATCACTATCTTTGGCATAGTCTCCAAACCTTATCATTTCAGAAGTACTAGTTAGACCAAGTAGGACAATGAACCTAAATCATGATCCAGTTTAGAAAGGATCAAGCAAAGTTGGATATACATACCCACAAGTCTTACCTAAGATTAACCTTTAGGCATTATTCAAACACCAGAAAAGGAACGTTAGACAGTTAAGCCCTTCGTGCAGACATACCTACCCGACTATTTTATCCTTTTGACGCTTTCAATACAAATAAACTTTCTTTAAAATGTGTCCATAGAAATCATATACCTTGTAGGAAGGTATTTATTTAAAGCATCAATTTTGGCAAACAAATCCCCTATGGGCAACCTTTGACAAAACTACTAAGTGTTAGGAACTGTATAACACCAAATTTTG